>CM021768.1:68956740-68995600 GCA_011076525.1 Nettapus auritus
GGCCGTCCAGGCGCGGAGCGCGGCGCCGCGGAGCCCATGGCGGCCGAGGCCCGGCGCGGCGCTGCTGCGGGCCTCTTAAAGGCGCCGCGTCACCGGCAGCGCCGAGCGGCCCAACCGCCGCCCGCAACGGCCGCGCCCCGAGGGAGGGAGGGGCTGCGCCGGGCCCCGCCCCCGGCCCCTCAGCCAGGTCTCCTCACGGGGCGGGCGCTCTGAGGACGCCGGCAAACGGGGAAAAACGGAGTAAAATGCGCCTAAATACCTCACGAGGCACAAAATGCGACTCAAATGATTCCCCGCACCCTCCCTTCTCCTCACAGTTTTCACGCAGATAAATGTTTTCGCTTGCCGCACAACAAGAAGCGTGTTATGTGCAACATGTAATTATAAAACAGAAAAGGCTCAATTAGCATCTCTTCAGTTTTAATTAAGGTCTTCAGTAAGCCTCTTCATAGCCTGCATGATATACATATATACCTTACTCTTCAATTTTAATTACGGTCTTTGGTAAGCCTCTTCATATCTCGCATGATATAAATACATCCCTTACATTTCCCCCGCAAAAATCAACAACACTCATCAGATTATCATAAAAATTATCAGCTTTTAAGGTAGAATTAGAAAAGCGTGCAATTTTAACGTGGCTTTATTAAAATGTAAATTGCTCACTCCCTCATTTGAAACATTTCCAGTCTGTAAAAAATACTTTAGAAGACACATTTTAAAAAACAAATGGTATAAATGCTTTGCGATGCTTTGGGTAGGAGGTGAATTTTTTCTGGTAGAATTCGTGACACAAAACAGCAGCCAGCGCCTGGTTGAAAAGAACATACGTCACTACAAGCCACCAGGTCACACTGTCAAGTCCAAGTGTGATGCCCATAGACACATATATGAGGAGTTCTGCGAAATAATGAGGGCAAGAAACTCTTTCAAACCAGTCTCCAAAAGGTATACTGTGGCTCAGACTTATGACCTTTCCTGCAAGCAAACGGAAAGAAGTAGTTAAGAACAATATCCATTAGACATTTTTTTCTACTCACAATTATAGAACAACATGCTCATTAAAACTATCATCATGCAGCTCCATCTGATCTCTAAGCTTTGTACTTCTTAATGAAATAAGGTATCACGTCTGGCTGTTTGCGTAAATACAGAGTAAGGAAGACTATTTACCCCCGATGGAAAAAGACATAACATCTCAGAGGAGTGACACAAGTCCTAAGCATGACTGTCTGTCTTCAGGATAGCATAAGCGAGACCTCTGAATTAAGCTCTGAACATTCAGCTGCCCAATCTCTTTTCCAAACAGCTTCACTTTACCTATTGCCTCTTATATAAGGCTCCCATACTACAGTTACTGAAAAATACTGTCTTTTAAGGTGTTAGAAGCTACAGAAGACTATCGAAACAACCAGGAAAAAAATAGGGAAGTAAATGGCTGACAGAAATGAAACACCTTACCTGATTTACTTTTTCTAAGATTAGCTAGAATCACGAGACATCTGTGCTGGTGAAGAGAGGCCCAAATGTACACCACAATTCCTATGACATGATACCAGTAGATCTGCACGGAACTGTCTTTTCCTAAATGAAATATGCTTCATTAATAAAAAGCCAGTAAATACCTTCCCAAGCACTGTCCCAAAACACTGCACACCTATTTTGTACGTTATTGTCTTACAAAACTCTAGTAGTGAGCCTCTAACCACCTGGAAGATGCTTTCGAGTCCTGTGTGATTTAAGTACTCAGCTACTAGTTCCTTTCCTTTAACTACTGTACACTAAAAATATCAAAGACCTAGTTTTCAATCCAGTAGCTTGAAGTATACTATTATGTATAAATGATATATAATTTGCAGTCGAAAACCTCAGTATTCAACTCTGTTTATAATTCTTACCATCCTAACAAAAGATGTTGTCATGTCTCAGGTCAACACCTAAGTACACTTGTATGTTTTGTTCACAGGGATTGGTATATATAGATACATGCACCTATCCACACACACTATAACACGCTTAAACCATCAAAAACACTGTATTAAGGATCAGGTCCAATGTACACGTCAATATACCATCTCTGAGAATCTACAAGATGAGAAAAGTAGAAAACGTGTTCAGATGAAAAAAGATTTTATCTACTCATAGATAACCTGAAGGTTGTTTTTACAAATAAACAGATTAAACTGGAGCTGATGTGATTAGAAGTGGTTAAAAACTTCACTAAAGTTACATGCTTGGTAACAACCACTTTCCATAAATCAGTCAGTAGAAGTGTTGCAGCTCATGGTTTATCTGTGCAGAGGAGCAAATAGCAGTTGAGTTGGGAGACTCAGTGGAATGCATTGGCAGAAATAAGTCATATAATTCAAATTACTGCTGTATTAATGCAGACATTACAGCACCAAGGGAAAGATGAGACTGACGGATGTAAGGCAGAGCAGTGGGGAATTGTCAGTGGAAGGCAAAGGAGTTGGCCAAGATGGTCCCAACTCAGTAGTCCCACCTTCTAGGAAAGTCTACAGCAAAAAAGCAAACTCCATTTTGACAACTGAAGTTGTGTAGTTGTATTTGAGAATTGGCATCAGCTGTTTTCTTTCATAAAGCAAATGGATCTTAATGGCAAAACTGACCTGTAATGCTCCTGAAGTTATCATCTACCATGAGATGGAATAACAGTGAATTTCAGGGAACAGTGATGGTTAACACAAAAATGAGTAAGCAAGCGAGCATGAGTCTGAGTAATACCGGTTGATTATTATGCAACATACTGAAGTGCAGTTACTTTGGACTATGCCAGTAAGTTATTTTTACTTCTCACCAATTAACATGCTTCTCACACAAGCCCTCTATGAAACCAAGTGAACCACTTGCCATGATGGAAAGAAAAAGGAGCAAAAAATACAACTTTGTTAATAACTAAGCAGGTACTTACCATGGCTGACATTAACAGGCACTTGCCACAGCACAGTTGCGCCAAGAACAATGTAGTAACCAAGTCCAAAGCAATACTGCACGATATGAATGACGCCATTGGAAAACACGCTGGTACAGAGGCACTCTGCAAGTCTTCGAAAGCTATGCAGCCAAAGGAGCAGGAGAACCAAGAGCGCAGAGACATGTTTGCTATCTGCTTGAAAATGAAAAGTAGTGACTAAGGGATCGCTAGGACCAATTTTACCCCTTCAAAAGAGCTAATTTTCCCCTCCCCACAGCAAAATCTTATCCTCTTTTTAAACTAACCTAGCACTGGGAAAAATATTTGCACATTTGAGACACTGCTGACCGCAGTGATTGCACAAGATTAGATCCAGAAGGTAAAAACAGCCCTTCCAACTAAAATGAGTGCTGAAAGCGATTATATTCCTAAATTGGAATGATTTCTACCTTAACAACAAAGGGACTTGGTATTCCAGGAACATCACCTGGAGCCTAGTTTAAGAGCAGCTGATGAAGTAGCACAAGAATACTTACCCAGCAAAGGATGGCAGTGCAGTTTTGTAATATTTATATAGCTGCTTCACAATAGCTGGAATACTTACCTGTGTTCTGGTTCTGCAAATCTCTGCTGAAAGCACTGTGCAAGTGCTGAATCCATGGTGGGAGTGCTGCTCCGAGGAACTTAGCTTGGAAAAGCTCAATCAGCAGAAAGCCATTCCAGAGTACAGAAACTACATAGAAGTGAGTAAACCACCTGTGGGAGCAAAAAGCATCTTCATTAAACTTAATGTTCTCATCATTCCTTAGTCGGACATATAACTGCAGGACATGCTTGTCTGATGGAGAGTGTGTGCCTTTTCATCTCACCCATCAATGAGTAGACAACTCGGGACTCAGCTGTACCAAGCAGGCAAAACCCCAGCAACCCTCCCTTAAATGCTGCCTGAAACAGGCAGCATATGTCTAACTTAGGTGACCTCAGCAACTGTACCTGTACTAAGAGAAGGTGTAAGCCATGCATTGCAAAGACATTCCTCAATGCTTACAAATAATAATGATTTACACAAATTTTCTTCATAATTTATACCACTGAAAGCACGTCTGAAATGATTTTCTGGGCATTTCTGTGCTGTTGCTCAACAGCAATACAAAAGCCAAATCAGAAGCCAGCAAGCTTCCTTGCACACTCCAGAACAACTTGCCCAATGCATCTGGTGAGCTTCCAGCTATCTCAACTATTCTGGGGTTGTATCTGACCTACACAGCAATCCAGCACTACAGTAACTGTGTGTCAACCTTCAAGGAGAGAGGAATGATATGCGTTTGCCAAACCAACCTGAAATGAATCATAACATTTGAAAAGATGAAACAGCAAAGTTTAAAGAACCTGGACTAGTGAAAATACAATGTTTGTTTGGAAGCAAGATGCAGATGAGTGGAAATAGAAAATATCTCAAGAGTTAGCTTCAGGATCTTCTGTCCTCCTTTAGCCAGCAGGGTTACAGGTTCAATACTGTAGTCTCAGAATCCCTTTGTAGATGTTGAGAGCCTGAGACCAATTCACTGAAAAAGCCACGTTCTTCAGATAGCATCTTCCCTAGGAAGAGGTGGTTAGAAACTTCTGCTGAAGAAAGGTCAACTCAAATGAGACCCTACCTCAAGAATACCGTACTTTGCAATACACTGCACCTAAACCAAAGCTTTTATGAACCCTTCTTTTTGCTGTGGATACTTCAGAGCATCTGTGGAATTTTCAGGAACCAGAAGCTTGATAACCAAGATACGAAATTATAACCCTGCCATGAATAATATGCTGTGTCACAAAACCTTTTTAAGCATTTGTTTGGAAAGCTACTTATGTAAACTGTGCTAGTGATAATAAAGTCACGTCAGGAATGATCAGGTCTTTGGGTTAAGCAGCACCCCAATCCCGTCCTTCTGGACTTGCAAGCTCCTGTCATGCCTATGTTCAAGTCAAAGGCTAGTTCTGGTCAAGAATCTCAGGTGATAAAAGCAATGAGATCCCAGTAACAAATAAAAAGCTTGAGAGTTGGGGATGCCCCCCCCCCCCCCGCTTTTCCCTCTCTCTTCCTATTAAACAAATCTATTAAGACGTCTTCAAAGCAATTTGTTTCTGCATCTTTTTCAGAAAAGGACGTGTTTGGGTAACACAACAGTTCTTTTGCCTTGTTAGAGACTGTTCATGCAGCACTCAGATACTTAGATTAACATGTTATTATCAGGATCCTGTGGTATATTTTATCAAGAAACCCTGAAGGAAGAAGACAACAACAGACTTGATGATCCTTGTGGGTCCCTTCCAACTCTGAATATTCTATGATCAAGAACTGATTTCAGAAAGCAACCCCACAGTATGTTTGCATAGTCATATTTACACTCGGGTGTCCACGCTCCCAGGTCCCCGATCTAGCCTGGCTGGAAGGTTTGTACAGGTACCGCATGGGACTGGGGTTCAGGAGAGTAGGCTTGTATTCCAATCTGGGGCATATAGGCCCTGCATGATTGAAATCTCTATGTTCCTTATCCATAAACAGAGAATAATAATCTCTCTCTCAAAAAAAAAAAAAAAAAAAATGAGGCTAACTGTAAAAATAAGCGTGTTCCTTAGAAGCCATTACTGAGGCAGGCAGAGAGTAAGCATAAAATGCACTTTCAAAATCAAACAGTTTGCATATGAAACTTCAGCAAGCTTGATCTGAAGCAGTTTTACACATCTTTCTGCTCAAAGTCTTTTCCACAACAACTGCATACTAGTACGATGTGCTTCTTTCTGTCAGCTGACTACTCAACAGGTTCTGCTCTGCAGTAAAGGATTTTCAGAGCCTCACAGAAGATCAGCGTCCCACAGGAACCTATATACTTAGCCATATCGTAGTGCCGGTGGGCAGCTTCCCAGTTCGCCTGAAAAGGCCACAAACTTAGGCTTCTAATAATATCCCGAGTATTAACGCTCCATTTTGCGTGTGCTAGTTTGCAGTTCATTGAAATACATGTTGTATAAGGCATACAGCATTCACGCAATAGGAGAAAACACAGCATCTCACTGCGTACTGAACTACTTCCCTAAGCCCGTGCCCTACCTCTCCTGCGACCTGTAACACCCCCCTACACCCGCAGCCCCCCCGAGGGGCTTTCAGCAGCCACCACACCGCCCGCAGCCCCGGCACGGCCCCGCTCACCTCTTGGGCACCTGGCAGCGGCGCAGCCAGGCGGGGCGCTGCCCGCCGCCGCTCTTGGTCTTCCCGTAGCGGATGAGGTCCTGGAAGAGGCCCAAGGCGGTGCCAGCACCGCTGCCGCCGCCAGGCCTCCTCTCCTGGGCCCGGTGCAGCAGCAGCGCCGCCAGGAAGGCGGCGGCCAGCAGCGCCCAGGCGGCGGCCAGCCCCGCCGGCATGGCCCCGGCTCCCCGGCCCGCCCCGCTCCGCCCCCCGGCACGGCGCGGCTCGGCCCAGCCCGGCCTGTTTTATGCCGGATATCGCCATTTCGGTCGTTCCGTGACTGAAATGGGGAAATGCGGGCTGGCCGTGAAGCAGCAGTGTGCCCTTGTGGCCAACGGGGATAAGGGTGTGCTGGTTAGCCTGGAAAAGAAAAGGCTGAGGGGAGACCTCATCAATGTATACAAATATCTGAGGGGAAGGTGTTAAGAGCATGGAGCCGGTCTCCTTTCAGTTGTGCCCAGCAACAGGATGAGAGGCAAGGGGCACAAACTGAAGCGCAGGAGATTCCAGTTGAATATGAGGGGACACTTCTTTGCTGTGAGAGTGACAGAGCACTGGCACAGGTTGCCCAGAGAGGTTATGGAGTCTCCTCTGGAGATAATCAAAACCCACCTGGGTGCCATCCTGCGCAATATGCTTTAGGTGATCTTCAGAGGTCCCTTCCAGCCTCAGCCCTTCTGAGATTCTGTGAAAAACCTTTCCTTGTCTTTCTTTTGTCTCGAGAAACCAAGACATCAGGACAGCTTTGCACCCCAGGGAAGCAGCTCCCTTTGGCCCCAAGTGAAAGATGTCCTGCCTGCACCTCTCTGTGCATCTCTCTTTTTGTCACTCTGGTGTTAATCTAGAGTAAAGTAACAAGTCAGGAAGAAATTGCTGAACAACATTTCAAGGCCTTTAAATACAGAGTAGCCTAATTTTGTTAGTCTTTAGTGCTAACCTAATTTTTTAGTCTTTAGTGCTACTTCAAACCACCCTAAAGTCAACAAATTGGGAGGATAAAACAGTGGTAACCACCATGTAGCTCACAGAGATTCGAGCCTGGAGTACACACGTTTTTGACTTTTGAGTGGAAGTTCCCCAGTGGAATTACATGTGTTGTCTGGGTGTTTGTAGAGTGGTACCTCCAAAGCTGTCTTCAAAGATGTTGATCACTTTTTTCCTATACTGGATTGAATTATGTCATTGTAAGCACTTTAATTGAATCCCATCCTATTGCAAAATTCATACAGTGTGTTTTTGTGCACGTGTAGATCAGGCTTGATTGAAAAAAAAATAAAAATAAAAATTTTACTGATGCACTTTCCTAAACAGGTTTAAGCCTAAATGATTTTGAGGATGCATTTATGACTGTGTTAATCTATCCTATCAGTGGTCCTGCAAGACAGCACATGCACAGCTAAAGCACTCACGGCATCAATAATGTTACTTCGGGAAAAAAAAAAAAATCACTGAAGTTCACATTTTCTGCTAAAGCATATGATGGTAGCTCTATAGTTATAAACACATAACGTGCTATAACAAATATTTTAATGTCAATATAATTTATGTCAAAGTTCGGGACTGAGTCTATTTTTCTTCCAAATTCAGTACAACTGAATCATAAGTCTGGTTCGGGGATTTCATCCCCAATTGTTTTTGATAAACAGCATGAGAAGAAGGTAAACACATGACTAATACATAACATATTGCTGTTACTCTCATTTTCAAAAACTCAAATGGCTGCTACCTTCACTCAGAATTCAGTAAATTAAAAAATAAGACAATAACATCAGATTAACTTTTTGAATATTTTATTGTAAGGGCAAGAGGTGATTTTATCTGCATCCATCATAAAGTTTCCCGCAGGTTATACTGAGAGCAGACTGAACTCGTACACCTGCCATCTCCTGGAGGTGGTTGTCACCTGGACATTGGCCATCCCAGGCCAAACTTTCCAACCCCACATGTGAATGCCTAGGCTACCATGAAAGAGCCTCAGATTCCACCCATCAGCATCCAACCCCAAGCCCCATAGTGTCCCCATGAGTTATCATCACTGCTGTAGTGGATCAGAGGTTGCAGGTGGCAGATTTAATGGAGGAGGAAAGGAGATGACATTATTTATGCACTGGTTTTAATTTGCTGGCGGTTGTTTGTTCTACTCCTGCACTCCTGCAGAGCAGTTGTAAGTTAGGTGGGCAGATGCCGGTCTCCTGCCATCCAACTCCAGCAGCATATGGTGCTTCAGCAGCACAGGGAACCACCATCTGACCTCAAAATGTGGTCAGATTGCTGGCTGTTTCCTCAGGGTGTAGAAAATTGGAGGAAGAAAGGGAAGGAATACAGCCATGAGGCTGGAAAATGGCTTGAAGGAGAGAGAAATTGGCAGTTGGCTGTCTTAGGTATATATTCTATATTTGTATTTGCAAGTTGTGGTGAGGAATGTGATACCTTTTCTATATAAGTTGTACACTTCTGCTCCTTGTTATTGTGTATAATTCTTGTACAGTGGTAAGAACCATTCTCTCTAGGATATTTTCCCTGACACTATACATCTGAGGCACATTAGCGTGTCCATGCGCGGTGATTTTCAGACTTCTTATGCAATTGGTCCCTCTAGGTGGCACCAACACTCTTTGGTTCCTCGCGTGCCAAAGGAACCTGCCCTGTGCTGGACCTTGCCCAACTGCCAGCAAGAGCCCGAGGTGCCATCAACCAACCATCCTTTGGCCAGAAGGTATGCAGGAGCTCTCACCTTGCAGTCACTCCAGGCTTTGGACATCCTGAGCAGCTCATATGCTCTGAGCATTTGAAAGCTTTGGGCAAGTACGGATGTTTGTGGCTGCTTTTGGTTGAAAATATTTGTGCTCAGATCTACAACACTGTTTTCAGCTCAGTGGGTGGAGTTCAAGCTAACTTGACTCATCCAGAAACTAGGTGAAAGTAGTTAGCTTGGTTCCTAGTGGGGACAGGTCCCTCCAGAGTGTCAGGGTTTTCCTTCTCAGCCATCTCTCAGCTGTAGAGCTGAATTGTCCTCCCAAGTGGAGATCTTCCTGATGGAAAGAGAAGTATTCAGAATAAAAATGGCCATTAGTTATTTATGTTCCTAGATCTAGGGTTATTTTTATGTCTTTCATGCAAGGAGCCTTCATTGAGATTAGAAGACATCACTTTTTCACAAAGGCGCAGAGCACACGAGTTATATTGAGATGTAACTGTTTCGAGGTGCCAGCCTGTTAGAGAAGTCATGCCAGAACAGGTTATACATTGCTTTGAGACATCAGTCATAATACAACTTGTTTACCGTGGAGAATGGAAGGTCTGAAAAGATGCTGTGCCTAAGGTGTGCCTAAGGAGGGTGAGTGGCTGGCTGAACTGTATCGAACACGCTAGAGAGAACAGATGAGGCTGATATTTATGTACCACTGAGCTGGACTCGTGTGAACCACAGCAAGCTATAATGTCCGACAGTGCTTTATCAAACGCCTATAGAGGTGGGAGAGCACAGGTTTGCTTCTGAGCTTTTCAGCCCAGGCCATCGTATTGTTCCAGGGAATTCACCTCTGTGAGGGACAAAAATGAGCATCATTCACTGGCCAGCCCAGAGCAGATTTCACTGCAACTCTGCACTCAATAGAAAAACCAACTGATTTTACATGGTCATTTTATTATTTATTTTATTTTATTTTATTTTATTTTATTTTATTTTATTTTATTTTATTTTATTCTAATTTGTAAGGGAGGATAGGGAAATCATCCAGTTATTCAGATCCCTTTTGCTGGTTGATTCATTCAGATTTTTTTCCAAGGTTGATTTTAATTTCCTAACAAAGCCCCCAAAACTTTGTGATTAAAATAGCTACAGGTGGGTGTCCTGTGAGACACAATTCAATTAGAACTTAGGACAAGGGCAACCTTGAAAGTACCAGTTGAGGCCATGGTCCTTCAGACATTTATGGACGTGCTTAAAGGCAATGTGGGTGGACACCCTAAAATCTAGATACTCAGTTACAGGACATGGTAATCTGTGTTAAGTTGTTTGGTACTGGAAGGTCTGGGGATTTTAATTAGTAAAAAAAAATTCCTTGATTCAACTAATTAACACCACTTCAGTGATTTGTGGGAAAATAAGCCAAGAAAGCCATCAGATTGCTACATTTTGAAGGTTAAAATACTGGCCTGTGCTCTACTGATTTTACTTGCTGGAAGACAATACCAAGATAGTGGGGCCAAGAAAACATAAATCACAGAGCACACAAAAAAGGCATGCTTCGAGATGTGAGAAACTTACTCCAAAATGCACTTCCCCCAATTCAAGGATGACTGCATGTCCTTGGCTTTCCAGTTAGAAAACGTGAGTGTTCTCAGTAGCTGATGGAAAGCAGGAATTGCTCTCAGATAAGACGAGAAGTCCCGTGCCCGATCGGTGCCGGGTTCGCGGGAGGGCAGGAAGGAGCACCCACGTCATGCACTTCATGAGACTGGTGCTGGCAGCTTGTTGCATGAGCAGCTCCACGGGGAGATGCAAAAACCTGCGTTTCCATATCACATACAGCTTGGTAGACTCTGCGATCTTCTGCAAATCCAAGATGGTCGCTCTCGAGCAAGGAAATGGCTGTAGTGTTATGTTTACATGGCAATCTCAACGGAGAACTCATATGCATGAATCCATGAACTTCAACATGTGACTTTACATCTCTTAGAGATGTGTGTGATGCTAATAGGACTTGCTCACTATTCAGCTATATTATTTGCTGAGTTTCCACTGATCACAGCTAGTAAGTATCTTTCCAACATGATAGGCTTGGAATCTGAGACCATTTGGAGTTTCAACTTGGTAATAAAACCAGCTTTCTTACTGCTCTGAAGATGTATGGTATCATTTTGGTCATTAGCTAGCTGCATGCTGTCTGTGAAGGCTAAGTCTGGGCAAGCTGCTGTTTGCTGTATGAACCTGGATTTGGGGTTTCACAAGAGTATCCTAATCTAAGGAAATTTGCAAGGGAGAAAATTACATAAAGCTCATATAGAATAATTTTGATTTGTAGAAGAGCTTACTGAGAAATAAATACACCTTTAGTTAAGATTATAGGTAAATGGTGGTTAAAAAGAGAGCAGGTCAGACAACTTACAATTCCCTGGGATGCATCATTATTACTTTCTTTGTCGAAGGGCGCTGATCCATGACACAACCCCAGGGCTTGGTAGGGGCAGAATTCAGACCCTTAATAGTAGCAAGGGTTCAAATAATTGTCTATCTCTGCACCTAAATTTACAAAGAATTTGTGGAAGCTGTGCTTACCTGTCATTGTCTTCTGTATATAATTTTGTGTTATTTTATAAATACGCCAGAATGTCTGTGCTTGCAAAATGATAGGGCTTTTCCTGGAATAGACAGACTCTGGCACAGACTTGGAAATAAAGCTACAAGTGAACCTGGCAGGCAAAGAGAAAGGTAATATCAACATTTATAATTCACAATGGAGAAGGGTCAATATTTCCTCAAGGAAGGAAAGACCTTCTGTATGTTGCTTTATGCACTCTGCAGAAATAGATGGCATTACACTCTCCCCTTCCTACACTCTCCGGGACTTTGAACAGAAAGTAATGTAATGCTGGAGCCTATTCCCTAAGAATCAGTTGGGAAACAAGGAGGGTTTTTTTTCTAGAAGGTTGAAAGTTGCTTCAATACAATCTGCAGAGAGTGAATTTGTCTATAGCACATCTTGAGGACCAGTCCATGACTCCTTTCAGTTTTGAGGCTGCTTTTCTTTTAGAGGGCTAGCCTGAAAGCACAGCCTGCATAATGTAATGTGCATCAGCATGAGAAACAGCTTATTCTATGTACACAGTTTAGAGAAGCTCTGCAGAGGTTGCCCTAAGGATCCTGCAAGATGGTCCATAGAGGTCATGAAGAGCACAGTTCTGGCAGTGGGTCTTCTACCATTCATTAAAAATTACTTTTTTTTTTTTCTTTTTTTTTTTTTTTTCCTGAAATGTGTTGTAAAATAATCTTGGCTGTATATTGGCTCTTTATTACATAGAAATGCTGGACTGTTTTCCTATTCCAGAATGCAGATGTGTATTTATTTATATATTTATTCATATACTATCAGTGTTTTGCTGCATTTTGCAATATTATGAAGATATAAGTTTCATTCACGTATCTGCTCGTACTTGACAGTGATTCTGCCTTGGGAAAGATAGAGAGGCTGAAGGAACCCTTACTGCCCATGACCTGTGACTAGAAATTCAGGTTTTCAACTACTAAGTACAGTTAACAGCTGTAAAAACAGCTGTAGAAAATCATTTGTGTTCCTAAACTTAAACATGTCACAGGGGAAATTAAAGCTGTTTATGAATATTCATTTTTTTCATTTATTCATATTGTATAAATATAATTGTGGCAAATTAATTCTTCCTGATTAACTCAGTGCAATATCTGAAAGGCAATTTAACATCTTTGCTTTCTTATTAATACAAGTATTCATACATTGTGATAAAGGGCAAAAAACAATAGCACAGATATTATCATATGGTTTGTGCTTCTAACTGCCAGCTTAACTTTGCAGAACTGGATCCTAAATACGTCTGATCTCAAGCTTTCCGTTTGGTGTGTGGGTTGGAAATTAGACAAACTAGTGCTGGCTGTGAAAGACAGAGTATCCCTTTTTAGTATTTCCAAATGGAAGTCTCTGTGCAGGAGAATGTGATTTTATTGAAAGGAAATTAATTTTACCTGGAGCTTTCAGTTACAAATCCCAGTCTAGTTCTGAATGAAATCAGGAGTATCAGGAGTGGAAACAGAGTCAGTGCCACTTTAGCTCACCACGTTTTGTTTTATTCTGGCAAATCCTTCCTTTGCTGTGTACTACTTCCCTTGCTGGCACATGCTTAATTGCTTAATTTGTATACTTTTTTTTTTTTTTTTTTTTTTTTTGCCAGCTGTTTGATTGATTTGTATCTTGGCTTGCTGTTCTAAATGATTTTTTGTAACAGCCTTTAAAGGATTTTTTTCCCCCCATTGTGCTTCCTGACAAAATATGTGTAGTAAATATTTATCAGGAAAGTGTTGTATTAATAATTTTCTCAATAAATATTTATCAGAGGATTAACACCACATACTCGTATAGAAGTATGATAAATACTGACTACAGCTGGGACAGAAGCAGTGTCTGAAGAGCCCTGCATGCTGCAATCATGTTCAGAGGCAGCTCCTCAGCGATAATTTCTCTGCAGTAGTTTGTAGGTAGTGGAGCTGAGCTCTGCTTTTCATGTGCATGATGGTGCAGGATTAAATCCTGAGCTGGGGCACAGAATTAAGAGACAATTTTAAGGAGCTAGGACACTGCCACATGTAGCCCTCCTGTCCAGGCTCATCTTCCCTTTGAACTTTGAAAACCAGGCTGCAGCTTCTCCCAGAGCAAATCCCCTGCTTGTTTCGGTGCACGTGGGAGAGGCCAGGAGGGGCGCCTGTGATGCAGCTTGGCAAGGGTGCCAGTGCCAGCTTCACTGGGGTCTCCGCACACAGTCGGGAAAATGATTTAAAAAGTCTGTAAGCAGTGAAAGCAAATACAAGGCCATGTGTGAGTTAATTACTTGTAGTGCTGTGCCTAAAGATTTGCACTGGCATAAACTACTCTGTTGCTCTCTGAACCAGAGGCTAGAAAAATAAACCATTAGGAACATGCAGATATGATTGAGGCGTGTGGGGTCTCCGACAATAAATAATCTCAGCCTTTGTGTTCAGATACTGAAAGCAGCTTTGGCTAACGTCACATCTTGCTTGCCAGAATCATTGTGTGCTGTTCAGCAGCCAGAGTGCTTGAGAGAGCAGTTAATAAATATTCGTATTGTCCGGACTCAAAACAAAGTGAAGGTCATGCGGGGCTGGCTCTGTTACCTAGGAGGATGCGGGCTGTGCTCTCCACATATCTGACTGCTGTTATAATGAAGTCTCCACATGACAGGCCTCAAAACCCTTGGAAAGAGAGCAACAAGAAGACTGTTGTAGCAATAGGGACGTGGTACTTGTACAGGCCTCTATCCTTCATGTTGAGAGTGCAGAGCATTTGCTGGCTCTGATACACCTGATTCTTGTCGCACCTAGTCACTGGAGAAAGGTGTCAGAAGCCCGCAGCAGCATGGGCCATACGTACAGCATGTGCCATACATGTAGCATGTGCTATACGTAAAGCATGTGCCATACATACAGCATGTGCCATACGTACAGCATGTGCTATACGTTCAACCTCTATCTGCTTGATGAGCTCTTCTGAAAATCCCACATCTAACTTCTATTTCTTCATGTTACCCCAATACTGAGAGCTTTAGCCCGCTGTCCTGCCTAATTCACCTCCAAATGGAGCCAAGGGCTTCCAAGTTGCTCAGGGGCTTCGGGAACAGGACAGTTTATTTTCCAAGTACCAGTGTTGGAACAACGCCTGCATTGGAGTGCTGCTGTGCTGATTGTCACACCTAAAGATGTTGTGCCAGTGGATGCTTTTCTCTGCTGGCTTCCTTCCTTTTATCTGCATGCAGGATTTGTTTCCACTTACATCTAAAGAGCCTTGGAAACTGATCTGATGAATTAGAAGAGGCTACTTAGGAAGAAATGAAAATAACTCCATGTAGTTCTTTGTTATTTCCTCAAGTCTCTCTGTGGCTAGTGCTAAGCTGTTATGATACAGGATTTCTGAGATGCCAGAGAGGAAGAACAAAGGGCTTTTTGTGTAGTGATCATTTTTCCACCTCAGAGTTTTGGACCCTGCTTGTGGGACCGACACAGAGCCACCCTGCCACTGCCCACCAGCAGTGCCGAAATAAAATGGTGGTGGTGGGCTTTGCTGCCAGCGTGGGGCTTCGCTGGAGCTAACGTGAACACACACTTGCTGCAGATCTGATGAATTCTGCTACTAAATATATATATATATATATATATATATTCTGTACAAAACCTCCCTCTCTCTTTTTCTTTCCCCCTCTCTCTCTTTCTTTTTAAAAAAATAAGCAGGAAATGTTTTGGAAGGGAGAGTCAAGAGACTTAAGTCTGGAATTTTTATGTACACCAGAAACTTAAATGTGTGGTTCAAGCTGATAAACTTACCACACCTCTTTCTGTTTTCTTTATAGACTTATTACAAATATCTGGCTCGGAACCAAGATTTATGGTGTGAACAAAAGAAATATAGACCATAGAGACGTGAACAGATAAATCTCAGGAGAAGACATGAAAGGGTTTGTTCAACTTTTAAACTGCTTCTTAATGAAACAAAGAAAAAAAAAAAAAAAAAAATCCAGATCAGAACACTCATTTTTAAGATGGTTCATGTTTAGAGAAGTTGTTGAACATCAGTAATTCTGTATATAAAATATCCTTTGAAACTGCATATAGAAGGTCCAGCCCTGAGTTTCGGCTAGCATCATAATTTGCATTGCTCTCAAAAGTACAATTTATTTTATTTTTTTTTGTACAGAGAAAGGAACAACAAGCCCAGAGCATTCAAACTGTATTTTTGAAACTAGAGCTAGCCAAAATTTCCCAATGATACATTTTTAAGAACACTTTTTTAGATGCATTGAATGTGCAATGTTTTGTGAAAATATGTACACTTTCATGATATTGGAGAAAATAATAAATCATTTCTGTTTCATTTTTTTTTCTCTTTTTCCTTATGTAGTATTCATTCCAAATAGTTTTAATCAGAAAGGCAACTTTAGGTTTGAATAAAGCAAAAGGTTTTGATCATTCTGAAACACTATTTTATGGTATTTATTTTTCTTCAAATTTTCCATTTTGGAAAGGAACACTTTTAAAATTCAGTCTTATATCCTGTGAGGCAGAGAAGCCAGCAGTGAAAGCCCAGTTTGTACCTGCAGACAGGACCATGCAAAGAGATTTCAAAATGAATCCTTGTGACTTAAGTTTTGCCGGTGGCATGGACTCTGAAGCCGTTGTGATCATCCAGGCCAGCAAAGTTGTGAGTTCCTTGGAAGTTTGATCTAGAACATCTTTTAGGAAATTAAAGGACATTTAGTATTGACTTGTTAATTTTCAGTGGTGGAGAAGTCCCACAACTTGGGTAAGTTTTTCCAGTGACTGGTTATCCTCACAGGTGAAGAGCTGGCACTTTATCCCTAGGCTGAATTTGTGTGGCTTCAGCTTCTCCCTCCAGGGACTTAATTATGCTTAGGTCTCCCACAGTGAGGAACTTTCCAGTTGGAAACTAGAAGGTCTTGGATGAAGAACTTAATTATAGGCGTACTCTCATGCCACTGGTGAGAGTTATTGGGTAGTTACGTGGTGTTCCTGATGAAATGAATTCTTGTGTCTTCATACCGTAGGTGTCCACAGCATGGTACTACCACCACAGCTGTTCCTAGCAGGCACCTTTCCCAAAGGCTAGGTAGAAATTCCAAGGCCAAAATGGCTACAGAGCAAGATCTGTCTATCTAGCCCCATTAGGATGAGTCTTGGTAAAAGCAATGAGGCAGCTCAGTAGGAACAGGTGGGGAATTTATGCTGCTCCTACCTGAGCTGTCATTTCTCTGTGGCTGAATAAGATATTTGCCCCTGACCCTGCGAAGCTGATCCCTTTCAAGAACACTAAATTAACTTAAAAGAAAGTCAGGTCTGAGTCCAAATGTAAACAGATTAACTCTGGGCCCTAACAAATGAGATTGCTGTGAAGAATTATGTAATTCTCAAATCTGACCTCTAGTCAGTGTAAAACCTTCAGAAGCAGATGCATCTTTATGGGGATATACTCAGAGCTTTAAAACATCTTAGACTCTGTGGTTTTGTCACGAGCACATAGTAAATGTGTCTAAACATCGCTACTGCAAATGTCTGGAAGTTTCCAGTGAAATCAGAAGTAGCTAATTGAATACAGCACCAGCAGGCTTAATGAACGTGCACTGATTTTAATGTTACGGGGAAGATTCAGTATGCAAGTGAATACATTACTATTAATTGCCTTGTTTATTCTTAAAAATGCAAAAGATAAACAATTACCAAAATTTATGTTAATTCAGCTCAAATGAAGTGATGAAAAGTAGAATGGAAAACATGAAAACAAAGCATTATCAAATTCTTTTACTCTCCTTGGTGATCAAGATCTTTCTGTGATACAACTGCTGTTTGACTAAAAAGGTACATTGATAATTATAAAGTATTATGAACAAACTAACCGTTTTCCATTTGACCAATGATTTTTACTTAGCACATTAATGTTGACAGAAAAAGACCAAAGGCACCCTTGTGACTTTAGCAGCATGTCATAACAAAATGAAGGCTTAACCTGTTTCTGAAGGATTGACTTTCAAGCAGGAAACTGGGCTATTTTGGAAACTTAGCTAATGACACTGTTATTTTTTCTCCTGAGTGATAAGGTTGATGGATACATACCACTTGTATTTTGCTAAATCCTTTTTCTCCCGTGCTCAGGACTATCACTTACACCGTAACGTTGATCAATCAATGTATACTAGTATCTAGCTCCGCTGACAATGCTCTTGATCTGTATTTTGCAGCTGTGAACTTATTTCAGGAGAATTATCTGGCACATTGTATTCCTTTTCATTGGGAACCCTGTAAAGGCTAACATTTTCAAAGGATCAAGGAGAACTTGGAGTCCACATCTAAATGATATTCCATGAGGACTGAGCAACTGGATGCCGTAGGTGTCCTGAAAAATGCCAATGTAGGCTAATTCAGCTCCAGAATAATGTCACAATAATCTAACATCTAGAGGTGTATAGAGTAATAAACATGCAGACCGATGAGACTTAGAAAAGGGAACAGTAGCTACTACAGGTGTTCAAGCAGTCTTTTTTCCAAGCTGGCTCCTAAAAGAAAATTCTTACAGTGAGCACACAGTAAAGGATATAATTGGATTATAGAGCTCTGCAATATCAGTCCCCTACTTCCTTATAGAATTTAAAATCTATTTTAACTGCTGGTGGAGAGCTTCCAGTTAAAGAGGAGAGATGCTCAATAAAAACATGATTTTACCATCGCCCAACACTTCTGAAAGGTCGCAAGGGCAGATAAACAACTTCCTGCAGCTGTGGCAACATCTGGCACACGACCGAGGCAGAGAGCGTGCTTCACAAAGATAAACATATCAGGTTGTATCTCCATAGTCTCCTACACTTCTGGATAAAGCTTAGGGAACTGAACTTGGCCCTGCAGTGCCAGCAGTAATTAATATCTGAAACTGCTTTGCCACTAATGAAGCTTGGATAGCTTAAATTCAGCTGATTCTTTTGTGGGGTGTTTTGGGCATATTGCCACACTGGATAGTGTTTTTGTTGTTGTTGTTGTTGTTGTTTGTTTTGTTTTGTTTTGTTTTGTTTTCTTTTTTTTCTTTTTTTTTTTTTTCCTCCAGCAAAGGCTGTCACATTACTTTTGGGTGCACAGAGGGGCAGTTTTGTTTGCTATCTGAACAAACTGGAATTAATAAATGATTTTTGACTGACCCCACATTGAAACTTTTTGACATGTGCAATGAAGCAAGCCAAGTTAGCTTTAACCTGAACAGGCACAGCAAAAAGGAATCAATTACATTTTGTGGCATTTTTGTATTTGGACTGAAGACTAGCTTCGCACAGCTGGTGAGGCATATCCCTTATAGCCCCTTGGTTGCATTACACCTCTGGAGGGAAATTGAGCTCCAGGTCCCCTGTCTGCCTGTGCTGATGGAGCCAGGCTCCTCTCCCCAGCATCTCCTGCACAGTGAGCTATGGGCCACCATGCTTGCCCCTCTGCAGGTTGAAGCTGCTTAATTTCCAACACCGTCCTCTCAGAAAAGTTCCCTTAGTCTTTGAATTGGAATGGGTTATCACAAGTTCCTGCTGATGTTTGTCTTCTTTTGTAAAGGAATGACCACACAGGCAATCCTGCTTGTACCTGCTGTGCCTCCATAGGAAGCTGAGGGATGTGGGTGCCTCTGAAGGTTTCTGGAGGGAGATCCGGTCCTCCTGTGAAGGTGCTGGGGAGGGCAGGCAGTGCCCAGTGTTTAGATTATATTATATATTATTATTTTGGATATTGGTTCTATGGGGGCTCTATGGGTATGGTCAGAACACCCCACCAACTTGCAGTGATGCAGGAGTCACCGTGCAGGATGGGAATGAGGGTGAGGAGTTTCCAAGCTTGCCCATGAGTCACCTCTCCAAATCCAGCATGTGATGCCCTGGCATGTGCTGGGCTTCTCTGTGTGTCAGAAGGAGAGGCAGAGCTTTTCAGATCCAATGGTGAGAGATCTGGATTCTCTGAAAACTTTAGAAACCTGCACACAGTGGCTCAACCTGCTGAGGAGGCTAGAGGCTGGCACCTGGAAAATGTCCACCACAAGCTCTGCTTGAGAAGTCCTCAGAGAACCTGTGTCCCAGGCAGTGCCCAGACAAGCCTATCCATCTCCTGTCATCACTGTGAAGGAAGCCCTTCAGGAATGCATCAGCAGAGATGCTGGGCAGACCCAGAGCTCATGTGGTGGCTTTTGGCCAGTCTCTATTCCAAGGACTGCTTGAGCAGCAGCTAGCCAGGGAAGGAACACATTTATATTTCTCCTACCAGCCAGATCCCCTTCACAAGGAGATTCTCCCCTCAAGACAAGAAGAAAGATTGCTCTTAGCTTGGCAGTTTGCACTAAGGAATAGGTGTTTGGGTGTGTAGCTGTGCTGGTAGGAGCACTAATTTCTTGTTTGCTTATGTGTCAGGAAATTGCTCTATCTCTTGCCTGTAGATGCTTAGAGTATCTTCCATGAGAATACTGAAGTTGCTAGGACCCTTGGCCCCAGATTTATTCTGTCTGGAAACAGCATGGGTTTGGGCTGAATTTAATTTAGTTTAGGAAAAAAAAAATAAAAATAAAAAATTTCATGAGTTATAAAGCTTTTGTTTTCTTTGCAAAACCATGTTAGGTAAGTACTTGTCCACATCCTGACATGCCATAGAGATTAACTGTATTTAGAAATTAACTATTCTAGCTGAAACCAGGACAGAGACCCACAGGAGCTGACAGTATACGAGCCATTTGATGTGGTGTTCCTACCCTACTTCCTGGCAGACACCTATTGGGGATGACAGGGGAGTATCATTTTTACATTACGGTGTTTCTACCAAACTGCTGATAGAGCCCTTCACAAGATCACAGAAGGGTCCGTATCATCTGATTAGCATTTAGAGAAGCTGGTTGGCCGGGAGGGAACCACAGGAGACCAGAGCCTGCCACCCTCGAGGGCTGAGAGAGGAAAGACTCAATCAGTGCTTGATAAGGCTTAGCAATGATAAATCACAAACAAAACTTCAGGCTTAGGAATTCACAGCACAATCTGTCATGAATTTCCTTCCCTTCCCTCCCTCCCCAATATCTGATGAGAGTTTGCCTTTTGAAATGGCCTCTGGCAGTACAAGAAACCAAGTTAGTGAGAAGGACTGAGCTGTGCCTGCCTTTTGGTAGATTTGTCAGTACCCTATTTTTTATACCTTTGTCTCTGTGTGTATGTGTGTGTATGCAAATTTGGTTGCTAGTAGATGGTAATAGGAGGAATTTTAAACTTCAAGGATATACATATATTTAATATTAAAGTGCAAAAATGTCTCCATACCAGGCTGTCAACACTTTAAAAGAGGGAGATTTGAAAACTGCATAGGAGCCCCAGTTTCTCACTGAGGTATACTACAAAAGCCCTTAAAAAATAATTTTATAATTGACTTTAGATTAAAAACAACAACAAATTTTCAACAGGAGGATTTGACCTGGCCTGTCTGCTGGAAAAAGTGCTCTCTGCACCAGATTTCCCAACAGTTCTGTGAGGCTGGAACAGCTCAGCTTGATATCTGTATGTATGTATACTATAGTGGTATGGCAGCATCAGCACAGGCATATGCATGAGCATATATATGTCTTTGCATGCTGTGGCTATAGAGGAAAAGCACCAGAGAAATAGGATAACGCATTTACTGGACACACATCTCATTGCTCCGCTGTCACGACTGACAGATTTGTTATGGGTCTGTCCAGGATACTGGGCTGTCCTGTTACGGGTCTGTCCTCTCTTTCCCTTGTTCATAAATTAATTGATATATAGGGGAGATGCAGAGAAGACACCTTGATGATGCTCTGCAGGATCTGGTGCTGGTGCTGGTGCAGAACGGCCTTGTTTCTCATGTGCACAGGGGTCTGGAGGTGGGATTGAATAGCCCAAATGGGCCCAGTAAAAAAGCTAAAAAGGAGGGAAGAAAGAAAGGACTGCTAGAATGGACAAAGTGAGGAGGAAAAAAAAATACAAATTTGAGGGGGAATGGTGGCAAACAACTATCAGAGACTGCAAGAAAAGGCTTGAAGGAAGAAAGGAAGGAACTTGGAGAGATAAAGCCATGTTAATCATACAGCAATTGGACGTATGCTGCTGCCTAATTTGAGGGATGGCTTATAGGAAATGTGCTGAGCATCTCACAGAAGTGTGCTTTGAAAATACATTGAAACTTTGTCTAGTGAACTTCAGATGGAGCCTGTAGGTTTTCTGTAGCAGCTGATGGGCTGAGCTGAAGAAAGCATAAATGTTCTTTGCAAACACATGAGAGAGAGAACTGTTACGAGCAAGGATCACTGGGGATCTATTTTAGAATTTTATCTCATTAAAGACCATGTGTTGCACTCCTGTAATAGCGTGCTTTTACATCTGTAACAATTTCTATCCTGGAGGAGCAGCAAGACTCGTCCGAGGGATGCCCGAGCACGCAGAAATGCTGACTCTAGGCCAGTGCTGGTGCTAACAACTTGCACAGCTTACTGTTATTAGACAATAACACATACCCTGGGGCGTCTTCTGCCTTTTGATTAAGCTCCCTGGGATTCCGGCTTTGTAGATTGGTCATTGTAAATGACGAGGCAGAAGAAACATGCGGTCGCCTCTGCTCCAAGGGTGGTGCAACCACCTCTCCCGGCAGGAAGTGTTCAGATGCCCTTGATGACAATGGGCAAACAGTCAGTGTTTTTGTTTGTTTTCTCATAAAGTGCTGATGAACAAATGAGGCAGAGGAATTAAGAAGCTCACGCTGTGCGGAGAGATTCGAGTTTATCAGCTGCCTCTTGGCAGGATAAATTTTACATACAGCGAGGATATAAAGCAATCCCTCCCTGAGGGGTGAAACTCTCAAGTTTTATTTGATAAATACAGGGGGAAAAGTGCTTTCCTTAGAGCTTTGCTCTTCTCTTGAGTCAAGTTGGAATAATGCCACTCCATTTATTTTCTCTGAACTTCTTTGGTGTAACATGGCCATGAAATATATCACAGCTAGATAATTTATAGATGAGGGCAGTAGAGGATGAGAGAAAGCGTCCATGGATAGGTGAAAGGACAGACTGGGAAATACTGGGGAAAGCCTTCTCTGACTAATAGGTGAAACTGTTATCAACAAACTTTGTTCATTTGGTGGCCTAATCCCTATGACGAAATAAGCTATTCAAAACTTGGTCCAGCGTGTGCCGTAAAGGCATCCCAAATGGCTCAAACTGCTATGGACAGGTCTGTGCCCCAAGAGAGGAGGCAATGATGACCCCAAGCAATCACAACACAGATCATGTGTAGAGCTGTCCTTCTAAATGGTGAGAGCTGAAACACTGAACCTTACACCTAGCACACAATTCTTCTTTTTCCTGGTACATTACATAGGACATCCTTATAAATTTCATCAGAGAACTCGTACTACATGGCAGGTTTGGAAAACATTTTGAGATTTACGTTGTGAAGCCAAGTGGGATCTTCCCTCCAAAGCATCTAGAGGCCAGTGGCGAGGTCCACACCATCCCTTGTAAAAAGGTGATGCCATATGGCAGGAAGCCATTTATCTGGCTTCATTGCTGTGGGGAGTGAAAATTGACAGGACAATGCTATCTGCAGGGCTCACGGGCGCTGGGTCAAATCCTGCTTACCTTACTTATGTAAATACTTCCATGCATCTCAATAGCTCGGTGTTGTTACAAACTGTCCTGATTTGCACTTTGCAAACTGAGAGCAGAAATTGCTTCCAAATCTTCCACATGGAGCTTTTTCCTCAAACATAAAAAAGCTTTGTCCTGCCCAGCAGAATTGTCTGGACTTCTGCAGAAACCCAGCAGTGTTTCACAGGGAGTTTTCTTTTTAAGTTTGGTTGTGTAAGACAGGAGGAGAACCTTCCCTCCCAAACATAATCCTGGAGTGCAAAATCAGCTTTATATTTATTTATTTTGACACTGAAACCACTCTTTTTAATGTATAAGCTCTTAGGGATTTAGGTCTTCATCACTTGGTGATTTGCCCAGCATTTCTCACTGTCCCCAGCACAAGGGAGCTATTTTTAAGAAACTCTTAAGTTCCTACTTTGTGATTCCTTTATAATTATTGGAGGAGGAAGGCTGGGAATGAGGGAGACGTTTAAACAAAATGTTGAAGGGTGTTTTTCCAGAATCACTGGAAAACACAACCAAGAACTCAAACCTGTGAAGGGCTTAACAGGACTTAGTGGGACTGCCAGCCCTGATGCCCAGGAGCACAGTGCTCCCCCAGGCACCCCATTCTACACCCCATCTTACACCAGTACTCTTTCTGCAAGTGGTGGAAAGGAACTCCATCCTGGCAGGGGCACGATGCCCATGTCTCACCCGTGAGGCTGAAAAAATAAAGATTTCTCAGCACTGGTCTCACCCAGGTGGTATGCTTTGAACATGTAATGCTTTTTGCTAGACAGGCTGCCCCACTGAACATATCAGGAGCCTTACTCAAAGGGTAGAAATGTATCTTTTCTTTTTCTTCCTTTGCTTCTTCTAACTTTTCCTATTTCTGACAGCAGCACATATAGGATTGGAGACCCACAGTCCCTTTCTTCCACTGCCTGACACCGTTCAAGCCCAGTTCCTTAATTCCCCCTTGCACTGACTGGGGAGTGCTGGGGAGAACCCACTTGGATCCATAATCTTGGATTCAGGAAAAGAGACGGGAGCTAGAAATTGATTTTGAGATGTTTTGCTGATCTGTTTAAGTATGCAAGTATTTTTTCTGAGAAAGATGCAAAATATTATCATAAGACGGAGCAATTCAGATGTGCTCATCTGGAATTAACTGGAATCTTGATTTGTTAATTTTGGCATCTGTGAGCGCGTGTGAGGCTAGACAAAAAGGGATTCCTGCAGATCTGTGTTCTGGCCTGGCAGGAGACTAAAGAAGCTGAAACAGCATAAGACCTGGGATAGGGTTCGGTCTGCCTAAATCCTGCACTGATCCTACTCTCTTGCATGGAATAATCTCTCTACTGAAAAAATTATAAGCATGGTGTTAACAACCTACATCAATGCTTTCAGCCTTATCTCCTTCCTGAAATGATCAAATTGCGAGAGAACCCCTCAAAACCAGGGGCCTGCCTAAAGGAAAGCAGAGCCAGACTGGGA
The DNA here is from genome assembly GCA_011076525.1 of Nettapus auritus. Taxonomy (NCBI): domain Eukaryota; kingdom Metazoa; phylum Chordata; class Aves; order Anseriformes; family Anatidae; genus Nettapus; species Nettapus auritus. Next base: position 68,981,327 of record CM021768.1, read on the forward strand.
CATGCGGACATCACTGGTCTCCTGGTGGAGGAGTGGGCACCAAACCTGTGCTGCACTCATCGCCCACCAGGAGCACGTGCTGGCCAGGTGCAGGCGGTGCACAGGGAGGAGAGGTCTGGGTCACTGGTCAGGATCTGCTCCTGGAGGCTTTCAGAGACACCTTCCTCCTGCCACTGCCTTCATAGTGAATTTACAAGCCTGCTTTCAGAGGACTAAGTCACCCTTGTTAACATTCTCCCCCATCATACATACAGTGAACTCTGGAGGACCTGATTTTACCACTTTGAGGGTAAGCTAGCCACCTAAATTAAGTAATGAATAAGCTAAAACATGGTAAAGACTGTCTTTCCTCCTAAGTGAAGATGTGCCACACCAAGTCCTTTGGTTTCCATAAATCTCCCCTTTTTCCCCTTTGGGTTTCCAGCAGCACCCCTGACACACAGCACAGCTTTGAAGGAAGGCTAGGAGGAATGGGTTCAAGCAATTACACCCCTCCAATTCTCATATACCTGAATGAAGAAAGTTAGCACAAGTAACATATTTTCAAGTATACATAATTCCACAGTGACATATAGGAGGAATATTACCATCATAATTTGGCAGCAGTTTCCACACCAGTTTAATCTTCTGAATCATAATGATAGTCTAATATTTTGCAGGTCTTAAAATTAGGCCCCAGATCAAAACATATTTCCTCTTTATGGTTTTGTTTCTGTAACATAGTGCTCTTAATGTGGACAGTAAGAGCTTGACAGTTTCCTATTTAATGGCACAGGTATAAGGTGCCATTTGAAACACCCTGGTGTACCAAGGGCATCTCCACGAGTTGGCAGCTATTACACATGGTCTTCAAGAGACTCACCCCTTTCTGGAGAAGACTACTGGAATATTTTAGAGCATCTTGAGAGGTACTAAATGCAACTTATGGGCAGCTGAATCAAGCCTGCAGTAACTTAATCTGGGCCCTCTCTGCTACAAATTTAATTGATTGCTGTAAAGACCCAGAAATCTTTGGCTCCCGAGTCACTCAGCTCCCTAACTCCTTGTTTTATAAACACCAATTTAAATATGAAAGAGAAAATAATATTAATTGAGGGACCCCACCTCTACTTCTAATATTTTGGCTTAATGAAGTTACTCTGTGGAAAGGTCTGCCATGGCTTGTTTTTCCAGAAAAAAATTGCCTGTGAATGAGGAAGGAAAAATGCACTCAAAGGGATACAATTTCTAAATGATAATTTATGTCATTTTCATTACACTCTGTTACTCTTTGAAAAAAAGTCCCATTGTTTGGTGTTATCAGGAATTTAAGTGGGAACTCCCTGGAGAAAGGTGCAGTTGGCTCACTAAAAAGTTTCTCATTTAAAACATCACCGTAGGTAGGCCTATACATGAGATAAGAAGGAAAGGGCATGGTTAAGAGGAAATAATAAAATATGCCAAAATGTTCTGAAATGATGGTGCTGAGTTGATATTATTATTATTTTTTTTCATTTCCTTTATTTTCTCCTGCATTGTCATACAAAGAACGTGGCTCTTATTTTCATGCTTTCGTCAACTGCACAGCTCTGGGAGGAATGGGAAGTCCTTTTTTTTTTTTTTTTTTTTTAAATTTTCACAACTGAAGATCTGTCAGAAAAGGCAAATATGTTTAAAGTAGGGCCATTATTTGAAATTTTATTTACTGGAGAGATTTGCAGTTGTTCTTTGGGGTCCATACGCCATGGAGCAACAAGAGTTTTCAGACTATTAATGATACATCTTCTAACCCACACTGTTGGTTTGAGTTGTGGTAGTTTTGGTCAGTCCATTTTACCTTTTTTTTTTTTTTTTTTTTTTTTTCAGCTCCCAGTGCAACCCTGGGGCCACGCAGCCCCAGACCTTGCAGGTAACACATATTTTAAGGGATGTTTTCAGTTTTTATTCCATTCCCTTCCTTTAAGAGCCTAAATATTTCATGTACTTACCCTGTGTAAAGGAGCGTGGCTCTTACGCCCTCTCTTCAGTTTGATTTCACCCAAATCTCAGCGTATCTGTGTTACGGAGCTGAAGGGATAAAAAGAGATTGTGTTAAACCCCCCCGTTTAATGTATTCTTCAATGTGTTCATCTTCTGTATTCAAATGTTCAGTTCCTGCATTCTGTTCAAGAAACTCTGCTCTTCCCCCTTGCTGCCTGAAAGATTGAAGCTTAAATGCAGTGATATTAAGGTGAATGTCATTTATGCTGATAACCCAGAATAAAAATCCTTTAGGGTTTTCAAAGTATGTCAGGCTTTGTATAGTTTCACACACACACACACACACAAACTGCTTGTCTTTGTATTTCTGTGGTGAGAGGAACATTTCAGGATTCTCCATCCTACTTGCTGTCAGATTTTACAGGTTGGAGCAATGCGGTTTTATTTGCCTGGTACAATTAGTTGTTACTAATGTTTCTTAATATTTCTTGTTGCAGATATCAGCCTTTTGAATTGGTATTGTCCGTGATGTTTGTCTGCTTCAGGATACTTTAAAGAAAATGCTGGGCTTGAAACAGTTTAGTTGTTTTCAAGGCTAAGAAAATAATATATTTATTGCTAGTCTTAAGGTGCTGGGTTGCATTTGGAGAACTGTCACCCCTAAGTTAAAAAATAATTAAATTCAAGATGTGTATTAGTTCAATTAAAAAAAAAAAAAAAAAAAAAAAAAAAAAAAAAAAAGTCCAATAAAAATAATTAAATAAAAGGAACATTTTGGGGCAAAAATTGAACATCTTTTGAAAAGCATCCCCTTGCCATGACCTGAAAATTTGGTCTAGGCTTTATTGCCAAGGTACAGAGGAGGCTTTCCTCACTGTGTCAGCTGCTGGCATAGACCATCTCCACCCAGCACCTGCATCATTTGGGAGCCTTGGCAGAGATTGTGCCTGGGCACTGACTGCCAGCTCCTGCGTTTTAAGAATTACGACAGCCACCTGAAGAAGTGGAAAACCACGGCTCCCCAGTAAGGCCAAGATGATCTCTCTTGCCCATACACTCCATCCTCTGAAAAAGAATTTAACACTGACTTCATCTCTTTCCCTTCTCTCACAGGCTGTGTGCTCAGGGGTGTCACCACATCAGACAGACAGAATTAATATTTATTCATCACAACACCCTGTGGCAGAGAAGAGAATTTCATTCCTTGGCTTTGCATTAAGACGAACGTCCACCACAGAGGTTGTATTTTGTTGTCAGTAAAGCAAGTCTTCCCTTCCCAGAGGTTCATATTCCCAGGGCTTTGTTTGAAGAGCTTTACTTTTTCAGAATTGGTAATGTCACTTCCTTCTTAAACTCAGGAAGATAAATGTAAATGGGAGGGTCAAAAATCATTGTGAAAAAAAAAAAAAAAGCATGCTTTTCTTTCCAAAATTGCCATTTTTGATCTGATTTCACTGGGTTTCTTTTCCCTACCTCTTTCTCAAAGCAGCCCTCATCTGCATCAAAGAGCTACCTTGGGTGTTGCTCCCGGGAAAAGTCAAAATATTTCTTTTGCAGTTTCTTTGGGTCAAAATCAGAGTGAGATAGCAAATGTACTGTGCTGAATGAGAAGGGGGAACACTGGCGTTCAACCAGCATACACGTCGATGTGCAACAATGGCCAGCTAGCAAGGGTAAGCAGAAAAAACAGGAAGGGGAGCGCGCTCACTTTCATTAGAAGAGCTGCAGGATTTCACCTGTAACACTATCTTCCCTCCCCGTGTTTGTGTAACTAACAGGCTCCATGTGAGCAAACAGCCCCGCCGATGCCTCCCTTGCAGGGTGTTCACAGCGAGGCTTTTCTCCCTAAGTCCACATCTCACGTGCTAATTGATTCCACCTTCCCAGCCAGGAAGGGTTTCGCGAGGCAGCGTGTCCTCAGCGCCTCCCTTACATCACGCCGCGGGGACCCGCGGAGAGCAGAGAGGAATTTTTCCAGCACATCTCATGCCCTTTGCTCATCGTTAATCAGATAAGTGTAAAAAATGCCCTCTAGACTACTTGTGAAACTACTTTGTGCTTTTCATGTGTTGCTTCTGCAATGTTATCATTTCTGCATCACCTCCCATCTGTGTCCTTGCAGTCTGAGCAGCAAAAATGCGAGTCAGGTCCCCAGGACCTCTGTGACTTTATGGTAGCTGGAGGGTTTTCACTTCTAGCTGGTAGCATTCTCTCTGACTGTGTTTGTGGGCTTGTATTTCATAAAATGCTTTATAAAATTTTAAATGGTGGCAGCTAGAACAGTATATCTGACACAGGACTAACTTAGATACCACTACACCAGCTCTCGCATACTGGAATCTGCTTTGTGACTTAACTACAGTGATACTAAGACAAACTATTTCTGTCTCCATGTGGCAGTTGATACCATACTGGACATGAAGCATGGAATTGGGTTTTCAATAGTAGGACAGCCCTTGCAGTCGGTGGCAACAGCACTAGAGAACAAGCAACAAAAATCTCATGGGTCCAAGGGAAAATCTAAACTGGGGGGTCAGCAGTATAGACCTCAGGTTCTGCCTAGTAACCCCCTTAAAAGAAGGAAGAGAGAAGTAGATGAAATACAACATCTGGACAGGAACAGCAAGCTGATAAGAAAAATTGAAGTTTTATTCTCTAGTTTTAGAGATGTCCATTTTATTTTTTTATTTTTACTTTTTCTTTTTTTTTCTTTTTTTTTTTTTTTTTTTCACTGAAGATGTGATATTGCTTACAGCACCAGCTGCACTTGCATTGACTTGTCCCTGGGAGATGCCGCAGGCAGCTCTGGTTCAGGCAGGGGGAATGTGCCAGCATGGGGACGTGACCCAAGAGGAGGGACAGGTCTGTGGTGCCTGGGAGCGAGCTGGGGCTGAGCAAGGAGCGAGTCCCACAGTGCTCTCAGGGCTGGGTGCTCCTGGGCTTCTGCCTCCCTCACCCCCTGCACAGCCAGGTGGCTCCTGGAACAGGCTCTTGAATTTTTTGCCCTCCTGTCATTCCTTTCCATAATAAGATCTAAGCATTTAAGAGAATAATAATTTTAAAAAATTGCTATCTTTGCTCTGAAACAATCTCGCTCTCTGCAATCTTTTTTTAATTGCTTGAACTCCTCGTGTGCCACTCCATGCTTTCCTTTGCAGTACCTGTTCTTCCTGGACTGTCACTCAGTCACAGCTTAACCTAGTATGATTTTTGGCAGCTTTCAGTGAGGGCTGGCTTCCGAACTATAAGCTGTTCCTTTACTTTTTGCTTGCCAGTACTTTCCTCTAAAGTGCCAGCTTCCAGATTCTTGTGCAATTCAGCTCATACTGACTGCTGCTTCCCTGCTAATTAACAAGGAAAACATGGCCGAGGCCCAGCTGCAAACGATACTGTTATTGGCAGCACTCTGCTCAAGGTGGTGAACTTAGAGGAGGGATTCTCTTTCTGCTCTCTGTTTGCACAGTACCTAGCCGAAGGAGGATTTAATCCCTGCTTGGACCCCTTGCACACTGTCTCGATAGAAGCAGTAGTTCAATTGCTTGCTCAGCCCAAGCTTGTTGTTATCTGTGCAAATTGTCAGACGTTGTTCAGTGTCCTATTAAATACAAATCTGAAGTCCATATTTAATTAGCAGGTATGCTTTCTGACATGATTGCAACAACACTGAGGTAAATTATTCCCCTCTCCTCCCAGCGGTGTGTGCTGTGCTGAGCACAAGGCATGGATCTGGGCGCTCACTGCATATGGCCGTAGGCTGCATGGTTGCCTGCGATTGCCAGCATCCCATCCACCGTGTGTACCTGTATGCTGATCAGGCATTTGCTCCTGAAATCTTCAGCTCCAGAAGCAAATCAAAACTGACCTTCAGTCTTCAGCCTGTGCCTGCTAGGCTTTTTCTTTCCTTAGCAATTCCCTATGGGATAACTCTATTGCTTTTCATGGCACTTCTCCTTCCAAAACCATTATTGATGTGTTTATAAATTGGTAGACTGAGGATCTGCTCTTCTCACAGAAGGGCTTATTTTCTTTACAGCTAGTAATTACAATGTATCTAGTCCCTAAGAGCAGATACAAGATTTTAAGGTCCTGTTCAACTTTACCACACTTCACATTTTTTCTCTTCTTCAAGAAAAGAGCTAATTCTTTTCTAGTAATTTCAAAAAACTGAGTATCCTGAAAGTCAAACTTGTGGCATGGTATATGAAAACCAATGTACTAGAGTTGTGAGAGTAAAAATAGCCAGGAAAGGTGACAGAGCACTGACTAAGCTACAAGATTGTGTGCAAGATGCCAATTAACCTAATGAGTGCACCTTGAAGTGGATGTGACTTCAGATTTCATATGTTCATAACTTTGTTGCTAGTTGACCATCTTACTTGGTGCTTGACTGATTTTGTAGGACTCATGGAAATCTAAAGTTATTAAAAATTATGCTTATTCTGCTGTGACTTACTGTTTGTTGTACAAGCAAGTATACTTTTTATTATTCATCACAGTATTAAGAAGTAATATACAATAAATATGAGGAAAATGCTTATGTAAAACTATAACCACAATGATTAGCATAAAAATCATAGCTTAAAACTAAATCAGTTTCAGCTGAGCAGAAGTTGACCTGTTTTGTTTTTTTATCTCTTTCAAAAGCCCAGTTCTGTTCCGTTAAAGAGGAGGGTAATATTTGTTAAGGTGATTTTGGTCTTTAAAATATTACCACTGGCGACTGCAAATTTAATTCCCAGAACTATTGGACTGGATCAAAATAAAGCAGAAACATGAGCATGTGCTGAATGAACTCTGTCTTTCTGTCTTTCTTTCTTTAAATTATAAAAGTTGTAGCTCTGTGCTGCTGACAACACTAAATTTCCCATTTGGCATTGCATTTTTGAGGACCTCTTCTTCTCCATATAGCACCAAATGAGCCTTTCTTTATTATACTTAATTAAAGCATTTTTTCAATTTTTCACTACATGGCTCGTCAATCATTTAAACAAGTTGGCCAGAAAGACTGTGAAATCTCTGTCCTCGAAAATATTGAAAATTAGACTAGGCAAGGCCCTGAGCAATGTGACTGAATTTTTATGTTAAATCTAACTTAGAAGCTGATTCTGCTTTGGGCAGAGGACTAGATTATTTCCAGAGGTCCCTGTGAGTTAGTTTTAAGAGTCACAACAAAATATCATAAGTAGATCAACAACTGTGCTATTAAACAATGAATATTTGCATTCAGGGGAAGGAAGAAACTTCTTCCCAAGTTTTGTGATCATTGGAGCTAAATATTTTTTTCTTGCCTTCCTCCTGACTTTGGAATGACTTTCAAGGTGGGACATGTTTTGTATTTGTCCACAACATGACGGTCACTCAAGGGATCTGGAAATGCACTCAGCTGTACACAAAAGGAAAATATTCTAAATATAGGCTCTTCCATAGTTCAGCTCTTCCTGCTGGACTTAAATTAATCTTGTTTTAAAAAGAGAAGGATCCTGTACACTTCCCATCCAAACATACGGGCAGTTTACATTAAATGCAAAAGAGCAGAAATCCCAAAGGAGATCTGAGCATTTTCTTGAGAAAACATTGCAAGTTTCTAATCCAAACTGAGTATGACACAGAGATGAAATAGCCTTGTTAAGATGCCAACAGCACTTAACCTCAACCTTGATGGTTGCCAACGTAAACACCTGGGCAGAAAAAAATATGCATTTCTGAACATGGATTTGTCCTCAAATTGTTTGTTGGGGTATATGTTTTCCAGCATAGGCAGCAAGCTGTAAAATGTGCTGCAAGGCAGACATCACCTCCATGGAACTTCATGACACAGCAGCAGGCACGCAGAGCAGGAAGGAGATGGGCTGCATGTAGCAGGGTATACTGGGCCTCTCCTTACTTTTTAACTCTCCTCATTTTTTGTTATTCATCACACAAAACTATCTAAAGCTCAATATTTCCAGTCCCTAGGCTGAGCTGAGGACTCTGGCTCAGGCTCAGTTGTTGTGGTTGGCTCTATGCTCCCCATGGGACACCCCCATCGCTGTGCTCCAACACCTAGCTGCCATCAAAAAAAAAATATGGGACTTCATGCACATGAACATTTTCCCCAAGCGAGACATGTCCTTAGGTATTTTTAACAGACAAACTCCCTGTTCAATAGGAAATATTTTCCCTGTGGAAAATGTTTGGGGAACAAAAGGAAGCTACAAAATAAATAAATAAGTAAAAATAATAATAAAAAATGCCTGAGTAAAGTTCATTCCATGTTATTCTGTGGCACTTGAGTTTTGGAACCAGCCATTGTCTGGGGTTGAACACAGAACAGAGCCATGTGAGAAACCGAGAAAAACCTCTTTCCTTTTCACTTTCCAAGATGAAACTCTGTATCTCCATTGGGTCAAAGCCAAGTTTGAGCCATAGGTCTCAGATGAGCTCCAATGACAATGAACATGAGGGGAGTGTTCAGTTCAACTACCTGCTAAGCTGCGGTATCTACAACAGCTCTTCCCCATTGCTGAAACAGCTGAAGCAGTTCATTGGAGACAACTTCAGTTGGCCGTATGGTCTATAATTCCTTTCTGGATGTACAAAAGTTTTGCATGCCTGAATGCTTCAGGGTCACTAAATTTTAAAGCTCTTTAGGAGGATGAGGGAGAAGCTTTGTGCAACTTTCTCTCTCCCACTATCATGCTGCTCGTTTTTCATTTGTCTCCATTTGTAAAGGCAGCACCTCTCAGCGCCTCACAGGGAGATGAGAGCTCTGGGAGCTGATCCCAGGTCGGCATCCAAGCTGTATCCCTATGATGCTGGTGGCCTACTGGCTTTGGCTGGATAACGAGAGCAATAATCACTAACCTTTGGCTGGGAGACCAAGGCAGTTCATTTTTGTGATAGTCTCAGAAAAGATGACATAGAAACATCTGAAGTAAATCAGGGTTACACAATGCACAGCGTTAAGGCACGTGGTATCATCGTCATGGTTCTCCGTGGTTATCCCATTTACCTGGAAGAAACATTTATAGCTTAGCACAGAGAGTGTATAGGGGTGCTAATAATAAATAAATAAAAAGCAGCAGAGTTCTGGATTCTTTAATTAATATTACAAAGTGCAATATCTGAAGTGTAACTCCAAATCCAGTCATTGCATCTAACAAAATCACATCCAGAATCTAAAAGCTGATTATGTCCATTTTCACTGAAGAAAAACTGCTACTGCTAAACCTTCACAGAAGCTTTATCTACAAAAATGGTGATGATTTGAGTATGCTTTGCACTGGCTCATACAGAGAGACATAAACTGCTCCCAATTAGTCTTCAAGTCATTTTTTCTTCCATTGATGAGACATCTTCAGAAAGCTTTTTTAAGGTAACAATGCCACTCTCTTGCTCATCTTTAGTTATGACAGCCCTTCTAGTACAGTGCTTATGGACTCCATACAGCCAGCACTCTGGCACTGAATACCACTTTAAAGAGATCTCTCAAAAGATCTTAGAGAAGAGATTCTCTGTTAGAATAAGAGAGATTCTCCCTGTTGCTACATATTTATTTATCTGGTTATATCTTTGCAGTTAGCCATTTTCTAACAGACATTTCTAATAGAGTAATAAAAATATTATTAAAGGAAATACTTTACAAATTCAACATTTCATAATTACTTTGCAAGAAGTTAAAGTAAAAAATTTGGGGGGGGGGGGGGCCCGGACTGGTTCTTAGTGCAGCAGAAACTCTCCAGCTGCACTGACTCCAAGCTTTTCCAAACCTTGAGCTCGTGGTTCTACACAGCTCTGGCGCTGTTATCCAAAGTTGTCTGACATTTCTACCAACCTCACCAATGGGACAAGCAGGAAACTTGGACCATTCTCCAACGGTGCCCTTTTGCAAAGTCAGCTGGTTCAATCCCCCCTGATTTATCATCTTTCTGTGCAAAGTTAGCGGTGCCTCCTGGGTAGCCCGTGTAGGCTACATTGTGTTTGCGTGTATGTTATGTCGAAGACGTATGGCTTATCAGTTAAATATGTATTGACATATAGCGGAGGCAATAAAAACTAAGGCCAGAGCTTAAATCTTATCCCTGAATTTCCATTCCCCCTCCTGTGCCCTGGTTCCTGCCGTAGTTTACTGCAGGAAGCTATCCACTAATCAGACTGTAAACCACTGCCCTGGGGGAGACGCTGATCCCAGCCCACGGCTGGGACAGATAATAGACTTGTCTCACTTGACAGAAAGATAAAAGAGTGCATTTTGTTCCTCGTTATTTAGTTGTTTTTGAGGGGTGAGTTCCCTCTCTCTTTTGTTAAGCTGACATAAACAACACGGAGTGTCACGACAGGAGCGGGAGCCTGTCGATCCAGCTCTATAATTAGAAAATTTCCACACGTGAGGCAAAAGGGCTGTCTTCAGGCCACTTCCTGACCCACTCATCTGTAGATCAGACACCCAAGCAAGATACAGATAAGAAAATGTCCATGAAATGAAAAATGCTTTGGAGTGCTGCTTCAGACAGCCTTATTTTTTAATGCAGTGCTTCTGCCTAGGTATACATCTTCAGTGGATATGAAAGGGTAGCAAGGTGATGACTTTTGTGGGCCAAGCATTTTGTCTTCCTTCCTTTGGCCTTTTTTCTTAACTAGAGTGTAACACTATGGATGCAGCATAACACCCTGGAGGGTGACAGACCTGCACTCCTGCGGCCAGGATGACCAGTTCTCTGAATTCTACTCAAAGGACATGAGCCCACATGTCTCCAGAGGTTACAAAGACCCCCCCATGCTTGACTCAATGCCTCCTTTTTTCTTTTACAGGCTCTGCTGGCTTCACTTGTTTTCATTGTTTCAACTTCTTTACTACTTTCTGTCTGCTTGTACATCCAGGTCCTCTCCTCTCCTCTCCTCTCCTCACCTCTCCTCAATAATCTTGAAAGATTACTATGTCCAAATAACAGTAGGAAATTCAGCTAACCAACCCCAATGAAATATTATCCCTGTTTAACTCTCCTAGTCAACTATTTATTTGCTTGCTGGTATAATCCCAACAGATAAACACCTCTCTTATTGCAGATGCCAGCACTTTACCCTCCAACCTGCCTCCTTATGCCACAAACACCAAAATGCAGACTTAGAGAGCAGCCAGCGGTACTGAGCATGCAGGCACTTTCCAGTATCAAGAGCAAATCAATGCCAGGCTGTTGCAAAGCCAGGCTGCGTGGGGCAGGGGGAGGTGGCGGGTAGGATGAGTGCGGGGTGAATTCTGCACAGCAGGGTGCAAACAGAGCTCCCCTCAGAGAGTTTTAATTGTGACAACATCTGACCTGATCTGACTGATGAGCCTGATGTCTTAATTCCTGTGAAAAGCACCGTGGACTCTGCAGCAAGAACTTGAGGCCAAGACCTCGGTCTTGCAGCTCAGCTGAGTGCGTGCACAAAATTCTCACAAGCCAGAGAGTTAAGATCGTCTGTCAACAGCTCTGTCCCATAATGTGCTGAGAAGTCTGGCCTGGGTCCAGGGCTAATTTTAAGCATATGAGTAGCTTCTTGCAAGCCAGTGGGAGCGGCGGAGAGAGCTGCTAGCTCAGGGAGCTGGATGCTGGGTTTCTGGCGGCACCGGACCCCCAGGGTGGCACTTTGGGTGCCACCTCCATGTGTGTGTTCACAAGTTGGCAGCCCAGAACCAGTCGTCACACACTCCTGAGGCCCCCAGATAGTGCCAGCATTGCTGGGCTACTTATATTGCATAGGATTTCCTGCTCTGCACGGTCAAATCCCATGCGCCGTAGGACAAGCATATGGGATATGTCTTTTCCTGTATTTTTGCAGTGACCAGCCACTCTTCCGGATGCCTGGGAGTCCAGGCTGACGGCTGTCTGAAAGAGTGGATATTGCACAGGTACAGATAGATTGCACTCTGTGTGCCAGAGTTATTGTGCCTGGGCTGTGCTGTCAATTGGTGCGTGCACAACAGATGCAAATTTATCTGTCTGAGAGGAAAATACAGTCAGAACCATGACCTGGGACACTAAAAATCTTAATTTGACAAACCTGGGCAATAGTAACATCCTCACTTCTGAAGGGAATTGCCTATCTATATCAGTGAAAATACACAAATCCACCCTGCAGTACCTAGCCATTTTACAGTGCTATTGCACCTTTCTACTGTAGTGTGAAAGTGTAGGAGTCAGTAATTCTGTGCAGCTGTCACGCAAATCACTTTTTAAATAGCCAAACAGTTTAACAGCTTTCAGCTGTTATGGTTGCACTTATCTATTGAAATGCTCCTGGAGATATGCAATTATTAGAAGAGTAATTCAGTCTCAGTTTGCAGAATTATCTAATGAAGCTTGTATCTTCAAATTCGGCATAGTATGCCCATCTTTTATCCAAAATCACTCAATATCTCAGTGAAGGTCACGTCTATTAGAGAGCAGCACTTACATGCAAAACTCTTGTTATCTGAGCCTGTTTAACTAGTGAAATCCAGTGTCTCCAGGGTCAACCAGATAAAGAAAGCTACTGCATATTTAAGACATAGCCCACAGAAAAATTATTACCAAAATATGACATCCCATGGGACTCTGCTTTATTTAAAATGACTCTTCTTACCCAGCCTTTTCAGATTCCCATCTGAAATAGTGGATCTTTTGTTTTAGAGCTATACCTCGCCAGCTTTCTATCTATACTTTCTTTCTCTTCTTCACGTATTTCTAGAAGATGTAGCCTCTTTCCTTAGCCAGCTAATGCTGTATGTAGCATTATGTATGTATATGTAAGATGCTAAATAATGCTATATATATTAGCATTATAAACCACCCCGATGTACTGAAGGGGTATTGACAAGTGACTGAATGATTTGAGCCCCACATTATGTTGAAGCAGGCAACTATTGCACTTTTTAGGTTGATTAATTAACATGATCTGGTTTTGTTCATGTTCCTTCCCTGTGACCTTGTCTGACAAATGTGTTGGCTACATTGAAAATACCCCCATTTGTCATAGGAGAAGCATCTTGCTCCCTTCTTCCAAACACATCTTAGAAGGGTTTGAGCATCTTTTGGGACCGAAGGGCCCTCTGGACATTTGTGTGGGTTGCTATTGTTGCTAGTTGCTATTGTTTTGTCATTTTTCTGTTTGTGAGGTGCACCATAATCCTGCCCAAAGAGGTGTGCTTAAATTCCTCTTTCTGCTTCAGAAAGAGTCCAAAAATTCAAACCAATCCACCTGGATGGAAGTCAGAAAGCATTGATGGTTGTGAATCAGGTTCAACTGTTTTCTTCAGAAGTGTTTTCTTTAATTTACAACAAGTACAAACTCAGGAACTTCTGCTATCGACAAGGAAGCATAGGAACAATGGCTCTTTCCTGTAAGTATCAGTAATGTGATGACTAAATGAGAGCTCAATGGCTAGACAGCAAGCAGAGCTACCTGCCCTGGGCAGGCACTGAAGTGAAAGATGGTGAGAAGGATGGTGAAATTATACAGATTTATTAATATTTCCTGTCATTTTCCAAGAAGGGATAAATGAATGCAAGGCCAGTAACATGCAGTGACTGCTGGTTAAATGCAGTGAGATTATCTGGTAATAAATTATACCCCCACATGGTCCGAGCCTCCCATGTGGCTGTGCCACAGCTGCATTTCCAATTACAGTCTGGAAAAAACAGCCATTGCCTTCAGCAGCGGTGTTGTGAACTGCTTGGGATAGGGGTTTTCTGGTTGATGTAGGCCCTTCATGTCCTGTCCAGTTCACCTCTCCTATGGGAAGGGCTGGTGCTCGTGTTTGGCCGTGGCATGTCCTGTGAGTTATTCCCTCATCCCATGCTTGCAGAGCCAGTGCTGGTCGTCCCACTGTTGGCTGAGTGTGAAAGCATCAGTTGTTCTCACTTAGTAAAATGAAAGCAAGATTATGGGGACCATGCCTGGAGAATATAATCTCGCTAAGTGCTTAATGGGCCCGTGCCGAAGCTTGGGGGCCTCTTTTTCTTCAGGCAGGGGCAGATATCGGCTGTCACTGTGGGAGTGAGACAGCTCCGTCCCATCTCTTGGAGGAAAGCAGGGCTCCAGGACGTGGTGGGAAGGAAGCTGGGACTCCATGGGGAGGAAACAGGACCTCCGGGCTGCCGTACAGGTGGTGCTTTTCAGGAGTGACACGAGGTGAATGTGGGAAAGCCTGTGTTCATGCACCACTGCTGAGGTTTTAGAGCACGGGGGTAAGAGCCTAATCAGAATCACTTCAGCTAGTTCAGTCAAGGTCAGCTCCATAAAATACTTTTTTGGTGTCACAAATGATGAGAGTTAAAAAAAAAAAAAAAAAAAAAAAAAAAAAAAAAAAAAAAA
>CM021768.1:68995700-69021712 GCA_011076525.1 Nettapus auritus
AAAAAAAAAAAAAAAAAAAAAAAAAAAAAAAAAAAAAGTTTATTCCATCACTCCAAGACTGGCCTTCCCATCATGACTTTCCTCAGTTTCTGGTTATTTTGTTGAGTATATTTTCCTTTGGGCCCACCCTGTGCTCCTGGCTTTGCCTACCTCTGTGTGCAGATGCCTGCTCTTGCTCCAGGCACTGCCCTGGTGCTCCCACCAAGAACTCCCAGCACGACAGCAAACAGATTTTGCTCAGAAACAAAGCTAGGCAAATTCATAAGGAAGACTTGTTGAACTTGGCTTCTTATTTGTAGGAGAAATGACTGGTAAACAGATTTATTTGTCATAAATTCTTAGTTGAGTGATTTCTGCAGATAAGTTTTGGCTGCAGACCATTTGCAAATACTTTTTATTTAAAATGGAGATTTGAGATGATTTGCTGTAGGTTGCATGAGAGATTTCTTGGCTGGATGAATATAGCTCCTTGAATCAGGTTTCTTGTAGGAATTCTTGTGTGTATAAAATCCATATTTACTTTCGGAGATTCTTTGTAGTGTATGGTTGATCCTGCCAGGGGCTGTCCTTGCTCCAAAAAAACACTTATACCTGTGCTTAACTTTAAGGACAAGATTAGTTCCCCAGAAGTCTGGCCAAAGTTAATTTGAGCATATGTAAGAGAAAAAGCAGTAAAGTTAGTTTAGGATTATATGATCATGAAAAAATGTGTGTCCCCGCTTTGTCCTGAAAATATAACAGACTTCCATTTTTTATTAAATTAGATAAATACTACAGACTGAACTCTGAAAGATACCTAACACTTCTGAAGTGCTCACAAAAAGCCTTTGTATTTATATGACTAAAAATGCTGACCACATTTTACTTCTAGCAAAGCACTGGCTGCCATCCTTTGGTCTGTTTTTTTTTTTGTTTGTTTGTTTGTTTGTTTGTTTTTTGAACTTTGAGAGCAAAGGTCTGAGCTGGGAAAGCCCAAGCAAAGGAAAAGGTGGGGTACCAGGCTATCCCCAGCCCTCTGGGTGCTGATGCTGCAGTGCAGTTTTGGGGATGTTTGAGACAGAATTTTCTTCCTGTGTCAAGTCAAAAAGAAGGGCATGCAGTGGTAATAAAAGCCCTCTTTTTATAGTAGACCTTTCCAGAGTCTTTTGTTAGGGCAGGATCACACAACGCTGCACCTAATTTTATTTATTTATTTATTTATTTTATTTAATAATACAAAACACAGCCATTTTTCCCTGGAACTGGTGGAAGAAACTTACCAAAGCAACAACCTGTTCTGAAGGGTGCTGTAGTTTCTCTTAAGCACAGTGACATTCAGAACTGAGCCTCAGGCCTGAAGCACTTAAAGAGCCAAGGTTATCAAGCTGAAATGCCAAATATTTAGAGAACCTCAATGAGAGCTTCTGCATCTTTCTGGCATGGGAAAGCTGTATTGTTCAGAAATGCTTCTAACTTTACAAAAGGCTTGTAGCAAAAAGGAGGCTGTGTCGACTGGGCAGAGCTCTCCAGAGACTTGCTGTGCACTGTGAACACTTGCCTTTGCTTCTCCTGCTTTCTTGTTGACACTGTCACCTTATGATGTCACCTTATGTCACCTTATGTTTCTCATTTTTTGAGAATTTCATACAGAGGAAAAATCCTATAAAGTAATTTTGAATTCCACTTGCCTAAGGGGTAACCTCTGTTCTCATCCCTTGAAAACCAAATCAGTTGGTATAAATGGAGATGATTTCAGTGACTTTGAAGAAATTACACCAGTTCATGCAAGCTCCAGCTTTCTCCCACAATACTTCTCCTGCAGTAGAAGTGAAAACTTTTCCCTCTCTAAAGCTGTTTACTTTGGCAAGACCTCTAATGATAGATTTATAATGACCATCAGCATCCTATGACCATACAGAAACATGGTGCTCTGGATCTCAGTACAGAAATACCCAGGCTGCATGTGGCTAACATAGGAATGAGGATGCCTCTGTAATCCAAGTAGAAGCCCTCTCCTACAGAAGCGCACATGGACCAGCTCATCAGGAGGTAATCTGGAGTATTTTGTACCTTATTTCATCTATAGCACACCTCCAAGATGCCACATCCTCCCTAGTTGCTACCTCTGGCTCCTGTCTACGTGTATTCATGGATCTTTCTGTTCATGTGCATAAGATGGCTGCAAATCCTGCAGGGCCATGGCTTGTGCAGGAGAGATCCCCATTTTCTGTTTGTCCCCTTTTCAAAATAAACTTAATGCAACAGAAAGTACAAAACCTCTTGCCAGTACCTTGAGACTTAGGACTGAATCAACCCTGCAGTGGAACTTTCCATAAGTAGTCCCCTGGATGATGACTGAAAATGTTGGTGTTGCAATGCAGAAAAGCTGCCCTTTTCTTTCTCTGCTAGCAGTCAGAGGGCTTCAGGCTTCAGCCTTCAAGACTGTCAGCCCAGCCTCTCCTGCAAAAGCTATTTCTATTAATAAATGCATAAAATTAAGTGACAGCTTGAGGTCCCATCAATCCACCTCAGCGTGCAACAGCAGTTGTGGTCAAGCCCCATGTGAGATATAAGTCCTCACAGCTGTGATCCTGTTAACTTTAGCTATTTTGTTATTTTGGCTAAGTTGTCAAAACGTTCATTTCCTGATGTCTGGGAAACTGGCTGAGCAGCATCTACTGCGGCTTGCTGGTGAGATAGAGGGAGGCTGGATACAAGAGTGCAGGCCCTCTACAAGTGGTAATGCACAGCAAGGACTGTTCTCAGTTCCTCAGCAGTAATTTTATCTTATCTGCACACATTGCTCTTTCAAAATCAAGACCAGCCTTTTCAGTATTTTAAACAACTGGAGAGTGGGAAAATATTCCTGAGGCAAGGAACAGCGCTTGAACTGGAGCACTGTAATGGAAGCTACAGCATGCAGCAATATTAATCACTCCTTAAGATATGTTCCTGCTCTCAGTGCAAAAGGCACTTTTGCACCAAATGATACGCTGCCTGGTGTTAACTTTGTGAGTCGAATGAGTCCCTATTAGAAGGACAGCACGTTGAGTCACAGCTCTTAATCATGTCAGGCTCAGTCTCACAGGCTGCATCTGGGTGTCCCAGCTTGAGTCCCATAGTGCCTGTCAGTGTATTCCTCAGCTCCAAAACACTTTCCACATTTGTGGAAGGCATGGAAGACACTTGCACACTTAGTATTGAGTACACACACTCCAGCCTCTTTGGGAGTAGCGCGGGCAGGACCTGGCTAGACCAAGGTGAACCAAACCATTAGGAACTGGACCTGCATGGGGTCAGAGCACAGCTCTTGTTACAGGTGATGTCCAAACCGTGCTCCCTTCTTTAGCAAATAAATTTGCTTATTGAAAAACAGTTTTTGAGTTGCTTATTGAAAACAAAACAAAACAAAACTTTTTTGTCACTGAACCCTGCTACATTTTGTGACCTTTCTCATCTCTTCTTCCCGCACTGTGGTGCTGCTGCTTTTGTTAGCTGTTACAATCGTCCTCATCATTATTACTCTTACTGTGCCTCTGCTAGCTGTTAAATCCAGAGTGCCTGGGTATTGTGCAGTGCTCATGTATCATTTCACCCAGTGTTTTCTGCAGTGCAGTGACTGTTCTTGCCCTCAGTCAGAACACAGTGTTTGTGAGAGTGTGGTCAAAGTGCACTGCACAGCACAGGATGACAGCCTCAAAACCAGCCTGCAGCTGTTGTATTTCTCTGAAAAAGGTCTCTGTCAGCTCTTACAAATTTGCTGATGTTACTTCATTTCCACCAAACAGGCCAGGAGCCCCAGAGCTGTCTCTCTCCCCATCTGCCTTTCCTTACCCACGCACCTTGCTGAGAGAGTGCTGGAAAGGCTTCCTCTTTGTTTCACAGCCTACCTGTGCTCTGAACAACTGTAATGAGATGCTTGCACGTAGTCAAAACTGGGCATGGCATGTTCTTGAAAAATAATTGCATCGGGTCAGGACTTTGCTTTTTATTGGTATATGAACTTATTTTGATTAACAGCTTGCAAAAGGGAGAAAGAAAAGCAACACCATTTGTAAGAGGTGAAGGCTGGTGAAAGCTGTTTGCAGAGCTTCAGGCTCTGCACCTTCAGGAAGGGAAAGGAGAATGCAGAGAGGGAATCACAAATGTAACCAAAGCCACAAAGGTAAATGACACTACTGCTTATGCCAGTCCTGGAGAAGAATTTTTGCAAAACAGGAAGCTGTGCAGGGAACATGAAACACCAGATTAGGTTGGGACAGTGGTATTATGGTGTGGTTTCATGCTTTAAAGAATCTGACCTAACTGCTTGTGGCCAACAAGAGGGTGAAATCATCTTTCCCACTTTTTATCATACATTCCCTACCTTCTAGCAATTGCAAGATTACAGGGGGAGCAGGTCTACTGATCCAATTTGATGGACAACTCTTTCTTGGCAGTGGTGTCATTTTCTGCCAGATGAGCTCAATGGACCAACTCACGGGTTGTGGCTATAAGGAGAAGCAATGACAGCCTGTGGCTGGGAGGGAGCTGTGCTCCCTACGGAGCTGCAGCACTAATGCTGGCCCTGGGGGAGAAGCTGGGACCATCTTTCTCAGAAGTCTTATCTCACCCCACTTGTGAAGCCACACCATCAGGGCTTGAATGTATGACTGCCTGTGAGCAATGTAGGTGAAATCTGCCATGTCCAGGTGCAATGAAGAATGGTAGTAAAACACATGTCTTAAACCAATTAAGGTTTGGTACTTAATAATAAGTACTCCATAAGTACTGGAATGTCATGGTTTGTGATTCAAGCACTCGATTTTGAAAGCTGACCATATAGCAGAATGTAAGTAGTTACTACAGCTATTTCATCAAAATCATTTTGGCTGAGACACAGTTTAATACTCATTTGCAGTCCTCCTTCCTTTGCAGTGGGCATGGTGGCACTTATTAAATTGAAGGAAAATGGAGGACCAAGCATCAGCAGCATATCTCTGAGTGAATGCAGAGGTCTCTTGCCCACTCTGGCAGTGATGATTGTCGAGTATTTCTTGTAAGCAAATGATGAGCACAACCTGATGTCAGTAGCTTATAAGAAAGTGGAAGTGGAAGCTCCAGAACCACTTCTGTGTTCTGTGGTGCTTCATCTTCATCGGGAGGTATTTATGTGGCTGTGAATACCATGTAGATGGAAAGGCTCTGCCTAAGTCCAAGTTGTGAAAGACCTTGGAAG
Organism: Nettapus auritus; assembly: GCA_011076525.1. NCBI lineage: Eukaryota > Metazoa > Chordata > Aves > Anseriformes > Anatidae > Nettapus > Nettapus auritus. Next base: position 69,000,898 of record CM021768.1, read on the forward strand.
CAGGATAGGTACCTGCTGAGAACTGATAGATTTACATTTCTAGGTCTATGCCTGTTCAGTCTTTTTCTGAAAGGGTTTTGCCTTTACTAATACTGATACTGAAATGATTGTTTTGTTGTTGTTGTTTTGTTTTGTTTTTCACAAAATAGGCACTCATTCTGAGTTATTTTATTTTGCTGAATTGTGAACTGTAATGATTCAAAAGCTGTCACAGGAGCTTGTGAGATGTCCTTCAGCAAAGGCAGCAACTTCTAAGGAAGGGGTGACAGAATTCACAAGTTTCTCCAACTCATGAATCAGACCTTCTAGCAAGGGAAAGCCAACACTTCCCTGTTTTCCTAACTATTCACATTTCTTTTAAAACAAGAGACTGTGCATAAAATTATGGACATCTGTGGTCTTATTTTGCCCAAGTAAAGGTACTGAAAGAAATTTATTAAGAAGGAATCAAATATTTATATATATACAGATTCTTTTTTTTTTCTCAGACAGTATATTTGGGCAGTAGAAAAAATGAAGGAAGCAATAACTTCAAAATGTGACTTAAAAATAGCAAAACTCTGTGCTTAATTTTTGCCTGAAGTTAGCAATAGGAATCTATCAGAATGATTGAAATTAAAGGAAAGATTTCAGCTTCTTTCAAGCATGAACAGAATTTAGCCTCAAATATCCGTGACAAAATTTGATGACAAAAAAAACAAAAAACAAAAAACAAACAAAAAACAACAACAAACTGTTGACAAAATTTATCAGGTCCTGAATTATTGGTGTTGGATTGTGTGTAAAGTACCTGATATTGTCTAGAAGCCTAGTTCCTCGTTAGAGCCTTGAGGTGCTTTCACTTACATTATGCCTTACTAATTAACTGCTTTCCGATGACTAGAAATGCAAGAGACTGGCAACTCTTAATTAAAGCCCAGCTCAGGGAAAACTATATGAGCTTTCATGGATTTTTCTTTCTTCATTCTTACTTAATGTTGATAAATTCAGAAACTTCACTGTATATTATCTTTTCACTTTCCCCTTAATCCTCAGTCTTGAAAGTGCTGTGTGCTTTAGTTGATAATGGGGAAATTTATGGTAAACTTCACTGGGCTAGGGTATAAAGCAGCCCCTTCTTTAAAATGTGCTATAGGAAGTGGGATGAAGTGAAACTGTGAGGACAAAATAAGAGCTCTGCTCCCTGGCAGTTTATTTTCCAACTGTTTTGTTCTATGTAGTTTGGTGTGTGCTTGCCACTTTCACTGGAAATTTCTGTTCTGCTCCGAGTTTTCAGAAAAGATTAAATAAATAAAAATCAAATGGAAATACCCCCTGAAATGAAGGGGTCTATTAGAGCATTTTGCTACAAGATTCCCTTTATGTGTGAAATATTTATTAGTCCTTGTCTGTTCATTATTTGAAGGGATATTTGAACTGGTGAATCCTTAGGGAATCACAAAGGGAGCAGAGGGAATGTTTACAGTGAAAATGGTGCTTAATCTCCAAGAATGACAGGAAAAGATTAAGCAAACTACAGATAAACCATCTTATCATTCAAAAGTATACACGCTGAATGCGTTGTAAAATAAATACACAGCTGCTCTTTAAAACCTTTGTGCATCAAAGGACCAGAACCCCCAAAAGGACTTATTCACCTCAGACAGGATTTATGTGGACTCTTCATCCAAAACTGAGATTTAAAAGAAGTCCCACTGAACAACCACCTCAGTCTAGCATCTGAGCTGGTTTGGAGACTTCAGCAGCTCCATACGCATCTCCTCCACCACAATTCAGAAACTAGGCAAGGTGCCCTCTGTCCTTAACCCATGCTAGCTGCATTCTTGTATTATAAAACATCACCAGACAGCTGTTGTTTTCAACACAGCTGCCCATGGTAGCCTGTTTTATGTATAATAACAAAGAAACCAACTCATATATTCAAGAAGTGTGAGGCTTGGGTTTTATTCCCTTTCTTGTTAATGATAATTCAAGCTGTAGTTCCCAACACTGGATTATGACTGTCAGGCTCTAACTGAACCCTTGAAAAACTTAAATATTTAGAGAACATGACCTGTTGATTGACAAATGGCATTTTGAGAAGAGTTTAATAGAAGGAAAAGTTTCCGTGCCTATAAGACTTTTATCAATATGGTGGGAGCCCATGAGATATTTTTCCCACTAATGTGTCCATGAGATAGTCTAACTGTTCAGATACGGTGTTATTTTCCCACCACACCATTTGCTCTCACATCTAGAGTTTTTTCTACCACTAATGTACCAAACCCAGAGATTTCCAGCCTTCGTACCAGTTCATTTTGCAGAGCCTTTCCTGATGTCTGACACTGAGATGAAAGCTCTTCCTCATGCAGTCCATTACAATTCCTCTGAGGCCTAGGGAGTGCATTTTCAAAGTGCCATATGGCTACCATTAGAGATGATAGCAGCGGCTGAGCTAAAGGTAGGGGTGGTTTCATCTAGCCCTGGTAGAGGACAACATTCAAAACCTTCAGTGGGATGGGTAGTCTGGAGCTGCCTGACCTGCTGTTATGCTGTGCCAACTCCAGCTCCCATGCTCCCACAGTAAATCTCTTCCAGGTTAAAATTGTCACCAAATATCACCTCCAAAATTTGAGACAAGGTTTCTCTTGTATCAGAAACTCACCTATCTATCACTGCAGGTTGAAGTGTACTTGGAAGAAAATGATCTCTCTGGTCCTACTGCTTAGAAAGCCTGCTGACATTTACATTGGAGGATTAAATCTTTCTCTACTCCAAGTGACAAAAATAATGACTTCAAGTAGATACTTGATGAAAGCCAACGCATAAGAACAAATTCTAACCTGTTCTTATTGAAGAAATCTAGATTAACTCCACCGGTGGAAATAATCTTGCCTTATATTCAGACAGGCTGTAGCCGAATTCCAAATATTTGTCCCTGTCCTGAAAACCCAACTTTTAAAATTCTGGTTCTTCTTTTTATAAACACAACAGATTTCTACCTGCAGTGCTAACATTTTGTGACAGATGAAAGTCAGTGTCCTTCTTCACAAAGATCCTTTCTCATGCATAACACTCAGAGTAGGTTTTTAAGAAAATAGCTCAGGGGTGGAATTCTTTCTACTAGCTGGTGGAAGTGCCCAAGAGAAGACTTTATATATTGTAACCAGAAGGTCATATTTCAGATGAAGAATTACTTAGTATTTCTTCTGTCATCAGATTCATTATTGACTTCAGAGAAATTAAGGGTTACTGAGTTTCGGTTACTGTCAGAAGGATAAAACAGCAGAATAAGCCTATGAGAATCGTGCACTTTTAATTTATTTATTTATTTTCTGTCTTTTGGCACCATCAGGAGGAACCAGTTTAAAGTGATATTTTAGACATGCTAAGAGTAACCAGTGAAGGATGTCCATACAGAGTTTTCCACTCTGCATCAGTGCAGAGGAGAGCAGAACCAGACTCACAGAAGCATAGTTCCTTTGGACATATTATTATTTCTTTTTGGAAAGCACTGGCTTTTCATTTGGTTATGACCTGTGATAAGTAAACCTAAGAAGCTTTGGCAGTTGGCACTTGAAGTATTTCTGAACATATTAACACATTAACACAGGGGCTTTTTTGAGCAGCAGAATTAGCAGAGCTTATTTCCCATGGACTTGTGGCCTCTGAGGAGCCCCTGCAGTGTGACCCACCTCCCCAGCACAACCCCATTTCCATACCCTCCGGGATGGAGCTGTACCTGTGCTGGGGGCAGTCTGGATCTAGGACTGCCAGGATGATATGTGTATGCCCTTTTGCTATCTGGCTGCTGTCAATGAAATTACCTGTGCCCCAGAGGGATAGTGAACTGAGTCTTTCTTCTCAATCTAGCTGCCAGTTTCCACAAACACTTTTATCTGTGCTATTTCTAACCCTCTTTCAACTTAAACAGAAATTGGCCACTGAATTAAAAAGCTTGTAAGGAGAGTGGGGCTCACAGATGGACAAACAATGTGATGGCAAAGTTTATTTCCTTAGGACAACAGGCTAAAACTCCATAAGGGTGAAAATCTCTCCCAAGGGGTTGAGCTATTTTATTTGTTTCCCTGTTTCAGCTGAGTATGGTTGAACAGCAAGCCAGTATATGCTAGACAATTTCCAGGCCTGCTTGGGGACAGATCCAGCTATGAGCAGTAGGATTTCACAGTCAGAAAAAGAGATTTGGTTAGAAGTTCCCCATTCCCATCTGGCCCAGAAGAGACATGGAATTACCTCTGATTTGAAGACCTTCTTGATGCTCAGTTTGGATTTGTTACAAGTTCAGTTGTTTCCTTCATAAAATTAATTTTGTCCACTTGGAGCCACAAGTACACAGAAGATCTCAGCATTGAGAGAGATACAGTCCCAGTCCAAGTGCCTTGCTAAGATAAGATTAGAAGGGCTTGATCAATATGGGTTTGATCAATAAAGGTAAGAAAAAAGATCATGTTGAACTCCAAGGGGAATGAAGAAACTATTTTTTCTCCCAACCTTTGGGACAGATAGATTTTTTCCTCTTGGCTCATTTAAGCTGTCTGATTTCTCTGTCCAACCATGTCCTTGATCATAGCTCCTGCTCACACTCCCACTGTGGCTGTTCTCTTCTATTTTCTCAGGAGAAGAGCATTTCACAAGGAGCTTATCCTGGAAGGAGATGCTGGATTGATAATATAGGAGAAAGCACAAATGGCTTTCTGGCACTCACAGCAGTGTGTCCGTTGGAAGGTGAAGACAGAAGCATTTGGAAGAGTGGAGCTCTGCTTTTTCAGGCATACAGTCACCTGTGTGTGGCATTTTACAAAGGCCAAGATCCCCTTTCTCATGAAGCATTTATCACCCTACCCAAAAATACAGTGAGCGTGATGTGAGGTATATTTGTTTCCTTCCCTACCACTCAGTTATCACCACCACGTATCACGGTGGAAACACTGCCTTGTTTTCCAGTTGCAAAGGTGCTTTGAAACCAAGTACATCCCCGTCACACAGCCATCTTTATGGGCTGATGAAAATAATGAATTCTGGACATGGAGAAGGTACAGGATGTCGTTGTGCTAACAGAGCCGGTACGCAGGTGGCAAGCCCTCTTGGCAGAGGAGCCAGGGGTCAGGAAACATGTGGAGCTCCAGGGGCGGAAGAGAAAGTCGTGAGCTTGGACTCCGTTTTCCTGATGACATGCATGTCCATGAGGAAAGCTGGAGGCTACAGAAAGTGACTTTCACTGATTGCACCAGGAGGGCATGGTAAACCTCCCCTGTGCCTGCACTGCCCTGCTGTGCTCAGAAGGTCAAATGGGTCAAGGAAGGGAGGCAGAATGAAAAGTCTTTTAGCAGGTTTTTTTCAGGACTTGTCCCCCCCGCCCTTTTTTTTTTTTTTTTTTTTTTTTTTTTTTTTTTTTTTTTCCTACTAGCTAGAAACAGTATACCTCTATTTCCCCACTTGCTTCCTTTGCTAACTGGATAATATTATTATACATCAGTAGGCATGTTATTCTCCTAGCGTATTTTGACATCCACACCTCGGGTTTGCCTGATATATTTTTTGCACCAATTCAATCAAAATATTTTCACAGGTTCACACAAAAATAAAATGCCAAGTGACTGAGATGATGACAAGAGGATAGAAAATCCACAGTCGAACTCTGTGAATAAAGTAAGTAGCATTATGAATAAGTTAGAGAGAAGGGAATGAGCAGACAGAGAGCATTATTTAACATGGTGAATGCTCATAAATCTGTGGTTTTTAGAGAGATTCATTTTTCCCTGACTCCAGTTGCTATGTTTGCTGGTAAAAAAGAAAAAATAATAATTATGATTTTTAAGAATTCAGAATGTCTTAAATACTACACTTGGATTCTCACCCTTCATAAAACAAATCTTCCAGTACTTTGAAGTCATCTGCAATAAAATAAGTCTTGTTGGCAGGTGCTGGTGACCCTGAGCTCAATGTCTTCCTTCCTTGAATTGCTCAGTTACCTTTTTCTTGGCACACAGCAGTCAGCAGATGTCAAAGACTAAGAAGGCTTTTGGTGCCAATGCTTCAGTGCTGGCAGAGTATTTCCTGCAATAATGTCTCTAATTTCAGGCTTATGGAGAATTCCTGCTGACTTTTGTCCCATGGCATTTTATGGACAAAAACCCAAAAATGGATAATCTGAAGTCCATGAGAATCCTACAAAGTTTTCCCCCTATGCAGTTGCTTGCAGCTCTCCTTTCTGAGTGGCAGTAGCTGAGGCTTCAGGAGAAAGTTCTCCCTACCAGTTTGAACTTGTAGATTTAGCATCTCTGCCCATTTTTGCACCTGTGTAGCTTGTACTCTCTGCGTCTGCCTGTAACTCTTGGACTCACAATTCCCCATCTCACCTCTTCTCCATTGCCCAACACGACTCTGCTAGTCTCAGGTGGAAATACGACTATCGAAGCACAACCTCTGCAGAGAAAGCAGAATATCCCCAGTGGACAGTCTGGCAGCTCACCATCACGTGGCCTCCTGTGTATCACTTTTCCTGGTCTGCAGTGCTTTGTATCCAGGGCTCGCCTGGAAAATATGATCCTGATGATGGGAAGGAACCAAGCTGGGTGCTTTCCCAGGCTGCTCCCTTGGCTGCAAGATGGGTCTCTAGGAAACCTCCAGCTCCTCCCAGGGACCTGAGCTTTCCTTAGAGCTTCCTTGGCCTTGTCAGCCTTCATCAGCAACCTCTGAGTCTGGGCAGGAGGACAGGGGTGTCAGATCTTCCTCATTGCTTGCTATTGGTGCTTCAGGGAAGGGTCTCAGCTAAAAGGATATGGGTGCTAATGCATTTCTTGCAAGCACTGAATCAGTAACTTGGTGAAATTAGATCATTTCAAAGTGCTTATCAATTATGTTAACAATGTAGTTAATAAATGGTGTACTAGTAGAATTCCATAAATTTTCCTGACCTCCCACAAAGTACAGATATATATGTATATATGTGTATATACACATACATGTAGTAGACTACATCTAATATTTCCTTTTGACCTTCATGACAATGTTCTGAGTTTTGTGCACTTCTGTTGGGCACCCCCTAAAACAAACAAAAAAATAAACAAACAAAAAAACAGAGGAATTTATTTTTCAACCTTTTCTTGGCTGGTAGGTAAGACGAACTCATTGTACAGCAATTGTTTGCTCACTTCCTTTCCTGTTCATGCTTTTCTTCTGGGAGCTACATGGCCACACATCAGCTGCTCAATGTTCACACAATGAACACACAATGTTCAAGGGGATTCGTTTCACTCCAGCCACTGCAGAAAGTCGTGAAACAGTAATATGGTTTTTGCTATGATGTCTCTGCTTGGATGAGAGGTGTGAGAAAATAGTCAGAAGTGTTGTTTTTTGTTGTTTCTTTTTTGTTTTGTTTTGTTTTGTTTGTTTGTTTGTTTGTTTGTTTTAAAGTGCAATCAAGCAATCTGTCAACCTGTTCACAAAGGCAAAAATATATAAAAAACAAGCTTTGGGATGAAGGTTTCTGGCTTTGGTGTGAAGGGCCTGGTTGTGAGAACTGAGGTAGTCTGTTTTCCCAGACTGAAAAAAGTTGATTTTCAACCCTGTAAATAGGGAATTTTAACCAGCAAATAAACAGATATTCTCCCTGAAATTAAGCTCTGTTGCTTTTCGAAACCTGATTGATTTGCTTCCTTGAAGGGGAGTCTGAACAGAAGCAGAACATGTTACAAGTTCCTTACTTTGGGACAAATAATGGCTGATACCTGATAGAATTGGCTATGAAGTTAAATGATAAAAAATATTAACAGGCAAATAGACAACTAGTTGTGATGAACATTTATACTTTGTAAGAAAAATACTTTCAGGACATAGGTGTTAAAAATCAGTTTATGCATTACAACTTTAAAGTTGTAGAGTGATGGAGATAGCTCCTGTGTCTCTAGCAGCCCTTGATGTACCCTTTTCAGCATCTCAGGTTTCCTTATGTTCATATGTCCCCTGCATTGTAGGGCCCCTACCTTATGTCCCATAACAACTATGCCTCTTCTGGCTGAGAAAGACTATACAGTTACCATCCAGTTCTGCTGGCTGTGAAAATATTTGCATAGAAAGTTAATTACGTGGAATAAAGCAGTTTGGACATTTCCCCAAATACCACATAAATGGACTGGCAAGTATTGGTTGAAAAAGAAGTCATGCGCTATTGACACGTGTACCATATGCTGCCATTGTTTTATATTGTTTTATATGGAAAATTGTTTTATATCATTTCAGACCATTACTGCTTGTACTTTGCCAACCATTTACATGTTTCAGAAGTCCCCGTCAACTTCTGCCCTGAGGAACTCCTGCATTGTTACTACCACAGGAGTTCCTACTTGGAACTAGGGCTGTGTGAATAATTGTTTGGACGTTGTTATTTTTTCAAGCAGTTTAGTTGCTGAACACACATACACAATGACAGCAGAACCACTCACTCCAAGATACCTTCCAAAAAAAAGAAGCAGAACATGTATCAGCTCAGACTGATCATGCTAGTTTTCCCTGCTGAAAGGAAAAACTGAAATGTTTTAAGCTGGTTGAAATGTTAAACTTGACACAATAAATTGATTCATTTGGGGGCTGTTTTATTAAAGATCCTGAAACCACAAACTGTATTCCTATCAGTCATGAATATGTGGGACTTGAATAAACCCGAGAAGACTACCTAATCCCTACTTCTACTGTAAACCAGAATTACATTTCACCTTTGACAGAGACCTGTCAGACCCGATCTTAAATACTTCAGCTGATGCCAGTCCCAGGCTCTCCAGACAACCTTATTCAGTGCTGAGTTGCCATGAAAGTCATAAGATGTTCCACATTATCTGAGGTAAATGTCCCATCCAGAAAATTAGACTGACTTTGGTGGCTATAGGATAATTGATTAGGAACTTCCAGCCTTTCCACACTAGAAGGCTGTTGTCATCCTCTTCTGTCCATTTGGACCAGGTGACATCCAGAGGTCCCTTCCAACCTAAACCATTCTGCCTGATCTCTTTTTCAAGATCGAGCAGGCTAAATTGTTCCAGCTTTTCCTTATAGACTGGGTTTTACTTATTTCTGACAATGCTTTGCTCTCCCTTGAGTTACCTCTAGTTTGTCTAATTCTCTCCAAAAATGTGATGCCCACAGGTGTCAAAATGGAGATATTTCCTCAGCCTCTTCAGTTTCAAATAATTATCTCCAGGATTTACACACACAATTAATGGCATCACACAGTGATTACTTCATCCCCCTTCCACTGAAGCCCTTTCTGCAGTAGTGCTACCTGGTCAGTTCCTTCTCATTTTGCATTTACCTACTTGCTTACTCTTTTCTAAATGCATTTGACACTCAAAAGCAGCCTTGTGTCTTTCAGTTGCCTTTAGCAAATTTTGTCTTACTCATTTGGGACACTTTTTGATCTGTGTCAGAATAATTTTAAGTTCTAATCCTGCCCTATGAAGTACTGACACTTTTTGCCAGTTGGTATGATTTGTAAATTTTAGGCTGGTTTCCTACGGAAATGGGACTTACCTAATTGTCGTTTTTGTCTGCCTGGTTTTTCTATCTATCTGATTCATAATTTTTAATACTTCTGCCCATTTTAAGCAAATGTGACAGGGGTGAAGTATCTCTAAGATATTAAGCCAATTTAAAAGGAAGTTGGATGTAGGAGAGACATCTTATTAGAGCCCTCACCAGGGAAAGGCTGCAGCCTGATAAAATCCATAGTAGACACTGAGGCACCCCTACTGCAGACAGGTGCCACAGACTCCCCAGCCTTCAGTTGGAGATTGTTTCTTGTGAGGAATGTGGGACTGAAACCCACCGGGAGCTAGGGTGGATGGCTGCTATTCCTAATGCAATAATTTGTTGTAAGAATAGGTTGAGCAAGCTGCCTCCCAGAGAGATCTTCTCATAATCTTTGCTTCATAACAAACCAGAAACATATTCTGGCAGACAGTTTTGCAAGCAGCTGGATCTCCACTTTTGAGCAAATTTCACTGCGGAAGGTCTGTGCATGAATATGAAGCCTGTCCCTGTCACCAGCTGCCCACCCATTAGCCTGGCTGACTGTGTGTCCAGATACTGAGCTACCTGATTGCCTTCCCTCTGCTTCCTGCTCACAGAGTGATGCTTTGAGCTGTTCCTGCTGTAAGAAGAGGGGGGAGAGACTTCAGCCACATAAAAAAGTAAAGGCATTTGTCTCTTCCCCACAAAGCTATACAGTGCTGGGCTTGATGGGAAAACCATGATGGAAGGGAAAAAAACTATCAGTACCATCAATAGGTCTGTGCAGGGCTGCTGCCCTGGCATGAGCAGTTATCACTGCCCAGAACAGAGATTTAGGACATGATGGGGATGAACAGGTAAGCACTGAAAGTGTTTCACTGAAAGTGGAGTTTTTCAAAGGTGTGTCCCTAAAATCCCACGTGCCTCCAACCATAATTAGGTGCATGGGAGTGGGGACACACATCCAAGGCACGTCAGACTGGTCTGGGCCTTGACAGCTATGAACCTGCTCCTCCAGTTTGGTTGCCATCAGCATCCAGCCGAGCTGGAACCAAGCTGCTCTGGGGATGTCCACACATGCAGAACTCACACCTACTGTTCACAGCCGGACATAGCCAAATACAAGCAATACACTCACAGATCCCAGTAAAGGTGTCAACACTTTTGGCAGACACTGAAAATAAGCAAAATGGTCATTCAAATCTCTCCCTTTGGACAACTCTGTGACTTTATGCTTTCTCATTCCTACTTCCCTACCTGTTCTCACCTCTATTATTCCATCTCTGACTGGAATTACAGATTTTGCCCTTTGAATACTGCTTTTGTGATCAGATTTGCAAACCAACAGATTTTCTATGCATGGAGTATTTGATATGCTATGGTTGAACCTGCAATGTAGACAGAAGTTAGGGCAGTGTTGATGCTAAGCTGATTGCACATTAATACAATCATGTACAAACTGTGTTAAATCAGCTCAAATTCTCCTTGAAGCCTTGAAGATGAGTTCCGCATGGGACCTTGTAGCTTGCACAACTGCCATCCCCGATGTCTCATCAGCTTGAACTCAGCAGACATCTGTGGTCTCAGCTATGCTTTTTTGTCCTTTTTGAGTATGATGGTGTTTTCCACAGGGGGTGGAAGAAGGTTTACATGGGAAGGACATTTCACCACAGCCAGACATCTCTCTGAAGGGTGAATTTGCTTCCTTAATCTTCATGCAGTGAATATGTGTGTGTTTGCTCTCAGCTGCTGCTACAACCTCTAGCAGAAGAGAAAATAGGAATGATATAAAAGGTGCTATCAGTGCTTTCGTCTGAATGAAGGGATTTCCCTGAGCAACTGTGCACCTAAGGCAACGAGGGACCACTGGCAGACTCATTCAACTACATGAGCAAGGGAGCACGTAGCTGGTGTTCCCAGTGCTGGCCCTTATTTCCCCCCGGGTTGTTATTTGAATAATTAAGCAAACAAAAGGCGGCCGTGGTTGTCCTGGCCGGGCTCCTCGGCTGGGCTGCCCGGGAGGTGCTGATGGAGCCGGCGAGCCTGGGGGAGTCGTGACAGGTCAGGGAGGAGAGGGAAGGGGGCTGTCCCATTCCTCTGCTGCTTTTCTTTGTGTCTTGTTTTCAGTGAGTTTGCGGAGATGAGAGAAGCGGATGCATAAGCAAAAGTTTTGCCCAAGGCAAGATGTTGTGCCCCCTCCTGTTGCACCGGTCATTTCCCTACATGGGAGCTAAGGCAGAAAAATGCTGCAGGGAAGGAGGAACATAACCCAGGGGATGAAAACACACTGGTTTGTTGCAAACCTCTGCCTCGAGGCACAGAGAAAGGTTTCAGGAGTGGAGGGGCTTTGAGAGAAGTGGTGGAAGCAGGGAGTTGGTCTGACAAGACATGTCAGGCATGGGGTCTGATTGCTCCCCATCTGTTGGATGCCAGCTCCGCTGCAAATCTGCATGTCTGGTCCACGCGATAACATGGATATTCTCTCACTAACCCCCCATGGCCTAGCACTGACAGTGTCTGGTGAAAGCTGGGCTACGTGGGATAATCTGCAAGTCTGAAGGAAGGCACAGAGGCTGTACAGATCTCATAGCTTAAAGGGTGGGTAAGAAAGCTGCCACCACTCAAATCACTGGCATTTTGGCTTTGCCCCATGCCCCTTTTCCCCTCAGCCTCACAGACATCTGTTGTCTAATTCCCTATAGTCATCATGGTAGCAGTGTCTTTAGATGAGGCTTTCATTTGAACTTCAGGTGACTGTCTTCTGTGCTCAGGTCAATTTTTCTCTCAGATGTTTCCCATGGCATCTTCCCATGACAACCCTCTTGAGGAAGCCATGTCAAAGCTCAAAATATCAGACTCAGTTTAGCAAAGCACATGTCATACCACATACTTTATGTCAGTAAAATCACTCTGCATCTCCTGAGCTCTCACACCTCCCATCTGCAGTGATTCTTGGCCATAGCTTTTACTTGACCTTACCAGGGGGCTAGTCCCACTAACACCAAGCATGCAAGTGATTTGATTCAGATGAAAAGCCCTACACCTGTAGAATTACTCCCCAGAGCAAAGTTATTCTTGTTCTTAGATATTTACAGGCTCAGTGCCTCATTCAAGTATCCGGAGTGTAAAGAACTTACCTTCTCATTTGTTTATTGGTGTCAAAAGCATCTCTGGTACTACAGGGACACCAATTCACACAGTCAAGCCCAGTGCCTGCAGCATTATTCTAGTTAACAAGACTACACCGGTAGCAATGTAGTAAAGGATTGTGTCCTGTTGAGGAAGCACAGTGTAAAGACCTGGGATTTCAATGGGATCACTCGGGAAGCAAAATCTCTGTGTGCTTTTGAGCTGGGCACTTCCCCACATTCCCAGCTTGCAAGCTGCTGACATTGGCTGTTCGGTTAGGTGTGTGCACTGATCTGCCAGGGGCTTTTGTGTTTTGAGGGGTTGTTCCCTCTCTGAGATGTGCAGTCCTGTTGGAAAGTCAAATTTTCATCACCTCTTTGTGTCACTTTGGGTACTATGAATTCTCATGACCCACGTACACAGAAACCTGATGTGCAGCCCCATCTCAGCAAGGGTCAGCTCAGAGTGCCCCAACTCATTTTGAAATGTCACTGGCATGACCTATGTGATGGAGGGCTACCCGTTTTCTGGTGTAAGACCTCATAGCAATAGCAGGAATATATTTAACTTGCATGGTGCCAACTTGCCACTTCTTGAACCTCCTGAGCCTCCTTTGGCTTTTCATGGATTTCATGGGATCTCTGGGAAAAACAAACAAACAAACAAAAACAACAACGGGAAATGTGGCTTCTGCAAGCAGCAGGGATTTCATTTCCAAGGAACCCACACTCAGCCCCCGGCTTGTGCACGGCGGGGCTCTGCTTGGAGGGACACCAAGCTCAGCTGGGGGCACGGAGGGGGGTCGGGGCTTTGCTGGGGTGGGCGGGGCTTAGTTTTGGGTGGGCGTGATTTGTAGAGAGTAGGAGGGGCGTGCGGGCTGATCCCGCCCCCGGGGGGCAAGAGGGGCGGCGCGGCGCGGCGGGGTCCCGCATCCCGGTGCGGTGCAGCTCGGCTCGGCACGGCTCTCCTCGGCTCGGCACGGCTCGGCTCGGCCGAGATGGAGCTGGGGACGGCGCTGGTGCTGGTGGTGCTGCTGTGCACGGCTCCCGGTAAGCCATCGGAGAGGGTGGGGGGGGTCCCGGGGAGGAGCCGTCCCCAGCCCCGCAACCTGCCGGGGATGCCGGCGGCTGCGGCGCGGGGATGTGTGGGGCGAGGGGGGGATACTGCCGGCTCGGCGTCGCCTCCTCGCCACCGCCTCCTCGCCACCCTCGTGGCCGGCCGAGGGTTGGGGGTCCCTCCCCGTGCTGCCCGCAGGTGATGCTCGGTCTGGGGTTGGCAGTGGGGGGCAGCCCGGCGGGGGCAGCGCCTCCGGGCCAGGGGATTTTGCTTCGTAAGGGGGGGCAGCGGGATCGGGGTGAAGGAAAGCGCCCCTGGGTGTGTGGGAGCTTCAGTTCCTGGCAAAATGCGTAAAAAAAAAAAAAGGTTTCTTCACAGAATTCATTGATCGGTGGCCTCAAAGAGTGTAAGCATGCTCGATTTATTATAAGAAAAGCTGGTAATCCCTTTCCCCAGGGAGTGAGATCATCAGATGAAGGTTCACTTTATTTCAATGTCCCACATCCTCTCGTTAGACCTTGAAGTTGGCAACGCAAGAAAACAGGAACTCCACCCTGGCCGGCTGAATTGTCGTGCTCTGCAGCTAGCTCCTGACCATCTGCCTGGGCTTCCTGTTATGACAGAGTTTCTGAACTTTCTGGGATGTGTGAAAAGTCATTATTTACCCTTCCCTGTTAAGTAGGTGATGGGAAAGTATCTGCTTAAAGCATAATGCCTAAAAACTTGTATATGATGCTGTTCTGGTTGAGTTAGCATTTACTTTTGTCATTGCATTGATCCTAAGTTTTATTTTATACCTGTTTTTGCAGGTTTGTTTATTTCTCTGGATCAGCCAAGTCTCAGCATCCAAAAAGATGTCCTCACCATAACAGCAAATGATACTCTAAATATTACTTGCAGGTAAGGGCGAATCTGTCCAGTGTAATTTTGGTAGGGTGATTTATGTAGTGAGCTTTTGTACGAAATTGGAGGTGATTCTGTCTCTCCCCCATCATTGCTCCTGATCCGCCCCCCTCCCTTACTGCCCCTCACGTAGCTTTCCCCTGGCAGATTTTTGTAGTATGGCATATGAAATGCTTCAGAAAAGGCTTAGTATGACACAGGGAGGATCTGCTGTATGGCTTAGATTCATCACAAGTTGTTCTCAGGTATCTTCCTTACAGGTATTTACAGTAGGTCCGCTGACGTGAATTTATCCTGCATGGTTGGATGATTCGTGGGATGGGATGGAGGCAGTTCTTCTCCAGAGATCTTAAGAGATAGCAGGGCTGGGGTTCACAGCTTGGCACTGATACTGATGCTCGTGATGTGTTCACACTCCCCTAATGTTTGCTTTTCCAGTGGCCAGAGAGCTCTGTACTGGTCCTGGCCAAACAACCAGAGCAGTACTGAGAAGCGCATCTCTGTGACGGACTGCAGTGATGGCCCCTACTGCAAGACTCTTACTCTCCTCAAAGTCATTGGCAATGACACAGGGGACTACAGGTGCCTTTACAGGGACAGCCAGGCAGCCACAACCATTTACGTCTATGTTCAAGGTAAGTGCTTACGCAGTTCTCACATGGCTCTTCCCCTAGCCTCACAAGAAAAAAGGGGTATTGAATATCTCAAAACACTTTTGACATTGTCATTTCCTAATCCTTGAATTTCCAATCCTATGAAACTGTTGCTTTTCCTATTTTTGTGTTGAGCAGTTACATGCCAGCATGCTAGTTATCAAAAGAAAATTCTGTGTACCTATAATTTTAAATTGACCCCCCCATATACAGTGCTTGGTCTACATTCTCCTCCATCCAGAACTTAACATACACCTCTCTGCTGTGCTCTGTCCTCATGGAGCTGAGCTATCACTGACCTCAGCAGGAGTTTCATATGAGAGGGATTACGTAGATTGTATTTTCAGTAAAACAGATCCCTTTTACAGCTTGCACTACCAGATACTATTAAAAAACAAACAAACAAACAAACAAACAAAAACATAAGCTTCCATGCATGCACTGTCCGTAGCAGTAAGATCTACCTAGGTTTCAATTGGCAAGTTTTCACACTCAGGCTGATGGGAATGCTGTTGTGTGTACCAGACACTGCAAAGCCTTCTCTTTAAGAAGGCACATTCAGACACTGAGACATCTACCTGATTCCCATTGTCTGGTCCACCCTGTCTCATTTTTCTTGTAACTTGCCATTTTAAAAAATAGGACGCAATTATATGCACGAGTTAGCTTGTTTTATAAGCTTGCGAACTTACTTTTTTTTTGATTGACTTTGAAAAGGATGCTGCCATCGGGGGAGCCAGTGTAGCATGTCACTGCTTTTAACTGGTATTTCCTGTAATACTTATGCAAGAAAAGTCACAGTAGGGTAAATCAGATTTGTGTCGGCACAAAGACTGTGGTGGCAGGAAGCTATTCTCTAAAGTGTGTACTGCTGCTGATAAATGTTTTGAAAATAATGGTATTGTGAATCTGGGGGGCTGTCAAAATACGTCCTCCCTTTTTAGTCTCATCATTTCAGTGTTTTACCAAATAAAAAAAGAATAAAACTGATTTGTGAAAAAAAAAAATGGAGGTTTCCTTCATGACCGCAGGACAAATAATATTAATGTACCAACTGAATATTCTTCTAGATTACCGGTCTCCGTTTGTGACTTCAGTTAGCGATCAGCTTGGCATTGTATACATCACTAAGAATAAAACAGTGGTCGTACCGTGCCTGGGAACCGTATCAAATCTCAATGTCTCTCTACACGCGGTAAGGAAAAAGCCCATTATTATTTTAAGAGTTAGTTGAAATTACTGTGACATAAATGCGTTGCTTGAAGTACAAACGTGTTTCTTGAACACTGCTTTCCCTCCTTGGGAGTTTTGCAGCCTGTGGTTAGAAGGTGAGAGCTGTAACCTTACTCATCCGTGATCCTGTGTTCTGGGAGTGGAGTGATTGCCTACAAAAGGAGGATTGCCCAAGCTAAGATGTTACAACAGGGATCCTGCCATTATGGGGACTGTTGCACTTGAAAACTGGGGTTATTTGATTTTGATATCTGACTGTATTATCATTATTTCAAACAGAAATATCCAGAAAAGATATTTGTTCCTGATGGTAAATCAATTTCATGGGATAATAAAAAAGGGTTCACTATACCCAGTCATCTAATCAACTATGCGGGCATGGTCTTCTGTGAAGCCAAAATAGACAATGAAAGCTACCAGTCTGTCATATACATAGTTGCGGTTGTAGGTAAGCCAATGCTTTTTTCTCTATAGCCAACCTTATCTTGCTTGCTACAACATGCTGAACCAATTACATTTGGTTGGACTGTAGGTTATTCAATACTGACAATGCAGCTAATGCAAAATGGATGTTGTGATATATACTACTTTTCTGTTAAATGCAGTGTATTGTGTTCTTTCTAGTTCATCACTAGGACAAGTGCTTCTATTTTTAGTTTAACGTAAGTTGACAGATATTTTTTTTTTTCCCAACAATGCAAGCCTTTTTTTCCTAAAATCACTCCCCTCCCTACTTCATTTGCTTGTTCAGGATCCAAGACATTATTGAAGGGAGCTAGAGGCAGGCATCCGTCAGCAGCTGATTGAAAGGAGTTGCTGTGAGAGAGTGCCAAGGGAATGGGGGATCTGAGGGTCACACTAGGAATTAGGTTGTCTTGTCTCTCTTCAGACCTGTGTGCTCACCCTGAAGGGGCTTTGTGCTTTACTAGTATATTTTTGTCAATGGTTCATCAAAACCCAGAAATGCCAGCTCCTGAGCTGCAGTGTCATGATGGGGAGTGGGGTTTCATCTAGGTTGGAAGAGACCTCCAAGATGACCATGGTTTGTCACTGTGCTGTTTGGAGGTGGCAGCTGCTCGTTGAATTTCTCCTGTGTATGTTCTGTCGTGACACTGCCTGACGTGGCTCTCATGTCACATGTGGGAAATGTTTGGGAGAGGCTTGCCCTTCCTTCCAGGCTCCTTCGCATGCCATCGTGCTGTGCTAGGGTGTCATGGTGCCTCTTCATAGCTGTTGTTTTAGTGGAAGTTTCAGCAAATTCAATTGGTAAAGTCAGTGCTGGGTGCTGTACCCCTCAATATTTTGTGTGTGCCTTTTTCTTCCTCTAGGATACAGGATTTACGACCTAACGATGAACCCACACTACCAGGTGGAGCTGGCAGTAGGAGAAAAACTGGTTCTCAACTGTACCGTAAGGACAGAGCTGAATGTGGGGATTGACTTTAAATGGGACTACCCTTCTATCAAGGTAAAACCATAGTAACTGAAAGATGCCAACATCACAGCACAGTTTGGTTTAGTTACAATGTCGCTCTCCACTTCGTAATGCTGACAAGGCAGCTGGTAATACACTCAGAAATTGCTGATATATACAGGTGTTCAAAGGATGACAGGAAGAATAACAATAAAACTACCCAACACCTGTCTCTTTTTTATTACAGGAAAAGCGTGCAACCATAAGAGATTTAAAAACCACTACAGGAGAAATAAAGAAGTTTGTAAGCACTCTGACCATCGACAGTGTGAACTTAAGTGACAAAGGTCGATACACCTGTGCAGCATCCAGTGGCCGTATGAACATGAAGAACAGCAGCTACTTCATTATCCATGGTATGGCACCTTCCACTTCAGTTGTTGGTTATCGCAGTTTTTGGATGGATAATTGGGATGCAGGAGGTGATTCAGTGATGAATCAAATGTCAGAAATGAACCAAACTGCAGCTGCAGTACCTCTCTTGCACCCATTAGTCTGTTCTTGAGTAGGATTATTTTTATACCACAAGCTTATCTAATGATAATTTTTTAAAGAAAAGTTACTGAAAAGTGTAAAATCCTATGGGAAGATGGGCAGCAAAATTAACTGAAGTAAACCTCCTGTTCTTTTCCGTGATGATCTCGAGGATGGTTGAATTAGCATAGATGACGTTGTGTAAGGGTTGCTCTCACACCAGGTGAACATAAGTGAGGTCTTTGTGGCCCTGTGGGGCAAGGGTCTGGGTCAGCATGAATGAAGCTAGGCAAATAAAACTTTTGGCTTTTACATTATGAGTAGTTGAGTTAAATCAAGTTCTGGTCATACGGAAATGATGCAAAGGAAACAACTTTGACTAACTGCAGAGATAAGTACGAGGCCACATCCTACAGCCTTTTCTCAAGCACGTCTTGGGCACAGCCCCAGTGGCTCCACTGGCTTACTTCTAGAAAAAAATAGTCAGCATGAGAATGGCCCACTTTTTATCACTGAGTCAGACAAAGGGTTTTATATTGTGAAGGATGCTGTTTTCCTGTGTCTAATTTCAGAGGCGAGAAAATTTTGTATGTATACCTCTCTCTATATAGATAGATATACATACATATGTGTGTGTGTATTTTAACACTCAAAATTATTATGTAGAACAGTGATTCAAGATAAACTCATTTTTTTCCTAGGTTCTTTCTATTTCTCTTCAGAAGCCAAAACTAGATCATTTCCTATAATGAGTGTACCAGATATCACATCAATACCATCCTAAATCTTAGCCAAAAGGCTAGTTGCTGTCAGCCTGCATGCAAATTTAAAACAAGTAGGCTAAATCATTTCAAAGTGTTCTGTGACTGCTGAGGTTCAAGTACATATGTTTAGCCTCATCTCAAATATATAACTATGATATTGTAGTTTTTAATACTTTTTTTTTTTTTCCTGGAATGAATCAGTCAAGCCAGTTTTATGATATATATAAATAGAGGTATTGGAAAGGTTAAAAAGGGGATGCTCTGCGGCTGAGCAGTCATCAGAATTCCTTCTTTGGCCACAAAATCATCATGGCTCAGTAGAGCACCAGGTCTGACTGTCAGTGTGCTGCCTTAAGAGTTGAGTCTTGTCTCTGCTTTCCCAAGCTCCCTGGCAGGGAACTGCTTTTTTTTTGTTTGTTTGTTTGTTTTTTTGTTTGTTTGTTTTGTTTTGTTTTGTTTTGTTTTTTCTCTGTGAGGGAAAAGACTGGATTTTCATAGTGGGTCCTGCTCTCCAGAGCCCAGGCTGGAGCTGACTGTGCTTTACCAGTGCCATCCTGTCACTGGCCTCTTTTGATCATCTGCAGTTAGACGCTAAGCCAAATGGAGACCACTTATGCTTTTGTCCCCATAGAAAGACCACTGCATTTATTTTTTGCAGAAAGTCCTTTTATTCATCTGGAGAAGATGGAGAATGTGGTTGAAACGAGGTTAGGCGATACAGTCAAAATTCCCGTGAAGTTTAAAGGATATCCTCCACCAGAGGCAAAATGGTAAGAATCAGGACACAATGTGTTTGAAAAACTGAGCTATTCTTAGTCAAGGTAAATCACTAAAGTACTCAGAGCATTGTTGGTTTTTTTTATTATTATTATTATTATTTTTTTTTCTGTAGGTACAAAAATGGAAAAGCCATCAACACAAATCATACAATTAAGCTTGGCTACACACTAGTAATCACTGAATCAACCGAGAAGGATGCCGGGAATTATACTGTTGTCCTTACAAACCCTACTAACAAGATGCAGAAGAGACATACGTTCACCCTGCTTGTGAATGGTAAGTGACGTGCAAGGATAACTCTCCTCTGCATGTAGATGCCATGTGTTGTCATTCTTAGGATATCTTAAGATATCAGAGCTATGAAGATATGAATGGGCTGGGGGCTTGGAGGAGAGCACTTAAACCCCAGCCCTAGAGATGTAGAGCTGGCCCTCCTCGCTCCAGGATGTGCTTCTGGAGAGGCTGCAGGCCCCTGTTGTTGTTGTGATGGTGCTTGGTGTGTGTTGGTTTTTTTTGCCGTTGTTTGTTTTCTGTATGTTATTTCTTTGCCTTTGTGTCCTGTTCCTTTCCTGTCCTCCTTGCTCTCTGGTGCCGGCTGTGCTGCTGGAGTCCTCCCCCACCCTGCTTCATCCTGGCCCTGGTCTGCCTCGCCCATCCTTCCTGCCCTGTGCCAGCTGTCCTGCATCTTCTGTCCTGCCCCACACAGCCCTCCTCCTCCTCCTCCTCTTCCTCCCAGCTTCCCAGGAAGCAGCCTATCTCCCACGCTTTGAAAACAGTAGGTCTTGGAAAGGGCAGTGAGGGTAAACGCTGGGGCATAACATACATTAAATGGCTGGGAAAGGTGA
>CM021768.1:69021722-69045371 GCA_011076525.1 Nettapus auritus
CGGGACCTCAAGAGCTACATTTTAAATGTGGGGGTAATGAAGGGAGATTTTGCTGGAGATATTAAGCATTACATCTTGAGGTCCTGATCCTGAAGGCGTTGGGCAGGTTCACCTTTTCCCAGTATATACTTGGAAGTACTTTGCATTGCACTCAAATGTTCCCAGCTTCTCCAGGGATGAAGCGACATGGGGCGCGTGTACACTGTGCTGTAGGGGAGCCTTGGGTTGTAACAGCCTGTTCTCTCCTCCAGTGCCCCCCCAGATTGGCGAGAACGCGCTGATGGCCCCCGTCGACTCCTACAAGTACGGCTCGACACAGGTGCTCACCTGTACTGTCTACGCTGTCCCGCCACCTGCCGCTGTCATGTGGTACTGGCAACTGGAGGAGGAGTGCACTTTTAGCCCCCAGTGAGTGGCAATGGCAGGGCTGGGAGGTCACTGGGATGATATAGGGCTGGGTGGAGAGCGGTGGACACTAAAGGGTTCAGTCCCAGGGTTTGGTTTTGCTCCCTTTTGAGTCAAGGCAGAGCTTTTGCTGATGGCAACTCTAGACTCCAAGTGACATCACGCAGTAGAGCATGGCCAAAATTAGCCCCATGACCAATGAAGAAGATTGTTGTGCTTGATAGGCAGCCAGGCTCTGATGAGGTAGTCATAGGCAGGGAGTTAGAGAGACAAGGGCCACCCACGGTGAGGAGCTGGCAGCACTTGTTTGTTGCCTTCAACCCTTCTTGAAGGGCACCTTGGCTCATGCTGGGTTTTGACCACAGCTGTCTCTGTGCCCCCCGTCCGATCCTCCATTGGGCTGCAATCCCAAACACAGGAAATTTGCTATTTATGCTAATTGCAGATCTTTGTGTTTTGTTGTTCTTTTTTTTTTTTTTTTTTTCCTTACACTCAAGTGCTGAGTGTGACGGTGCTCTCTTTATCTGTGTGAAAGTGTCTCTCAGAGGAAGCACTCTGATTGATGCTGGGGAATGATAGAGAGAGTGCCTGACTGAGATTCAGGCAGCTTCCCTTATCTGGGCCTGCCATAAGCCCAGATTTCCTTTTTTTAAAAAAAAAAAAAAAAAAACAGGCAAGAAAAAAAAAGCATTCTTCTTTCCTGTTGTTGTTTTCAAAATGTTTTCCACTAGTTTCTTCCTTTGGTGCCTGGTTGTTTCCTACACAATGGATACTGTCCTCAAGAAATTCTTGTAGGGAGTTCAGTGATTTCTATGTCTCTCTGTCTTCCTTTGAACTAAATTAACTTGAATCATTCATTTCTGAATGGAGGTTTGTTCCCAGAATAGCCGCTTCCCTCCAAGCATCCTGATTGAGCTGACACAGGCAGATTAATTAGGAAATTCACCTTTCAGCTTGAGGGTTTCTTATTTTACAGAGCATAAAGGTCTCAGAAGGTTATAGGGTGCAATTTAATAGAAATGTTACAAAAACCTTACTTTTTCTTCCCAGAAAGAAGTCTGTGGTCATCTGATTTATAGATCTATATCTGCATATTATAAAGAGAACACTGAACAGCTTTCTTGAAGGGCTAATATTCTACAAAAGGCGATAATATGGGCTGACATGTTCCTTCTTATCTCTCAGAAAAGTTCGCTCAGGAGCCAATCCATACGCATGCAGAAAGTGGAAAGTGATCTCAGAGAGAAAGGGAGGGAATCAGGTTGAGATCAAACACCGAGTCGTTACTATTGCTGGGAAAACAAAGGTGAGCAGATTTTCTTTTCTGTTGGTTAGGAATGTTTAGTCCTGTTCAGCAGTCCACATGTCAGTAGTACATCAAGAGAGTTGAGAGCATTCACCTAACAAACCTGGGGATCTGCTCTCACTCAATCTTGCAAGCTCCTGCAGAAACTAATAGGCAGAGATGGACACTTAGCCCCTTAGACATCTACCCAAAGCAACTCTTCAGTCAGGAACTTAGCTTGCTTACATTTCAGTGCTTATGGCTTAGGGGCTTGAAGGTAACTGAGGTTAGTAAGGAGAAGCTGGGGAAACTGAAGAGCAGAAAAAGTTGTAGGTGTAGTATTTATTGACACATACACCAGAGCCTGCTTTTTGTTGTTTTATTTTGTCTGATTGTTACACACCTAAGAGAAAAAATGTAAATCTGTGCTTTGGATTTGTGCTGTGGATTGATTTCTGGTTGTGCAGATACTCGCAGAGCACTTTGCTGATCTGCTGTGGTGGTCAGGCTCGCATAGGTACTTCAGCACTGATGTGGTATGAAACTACTCGATTGTTCTTTTGCAGACCGTGAGCACCCTTGAGATTCAAGCAGCAAATGTATCTGCTTTGTATAGATGCATGGCTACAAACAGAGCTGGGTCAAGCGAGAGAGTTATCTCCTTTCATGTGACCAGTAAGTATACCTTTTTGAGAAGTCATGCTAAATTAATGTTATTTTGTCTGCTTCACTATTTAGAGGTGATTCGACACTATTGTCTGATTCCTGTCCTCTACAAAATTCTTTAATCCTTTAGGCTTACTGAAGGTTTTCCTAATGCAGTCTTTAAAGTCACCAACTAACGTCAGCCAAGGGACTGGTTCTGCTGGCATCAGTGGAGTGTCAGTCCCATGAAACTGGTGCAAAATGGGCACTAATATCCTGAGAGTGATTGCAGTTGGGATTTTGCAGTCATTTAAAAAGCTAGAGAGAAATTATGTTAGTTTCCAAAATGAGTGCAGATGCAGTATAAAAGCTAAGACTAGCATTTTCAAAACTGGTGGCAGAGAGCTGTCTTCTTGAAAATCCCTGTATTCACTTGAAATAATATTTTAATCCACAGCAAAAAAAAGAAACTATATAGTAATTCTAAGAATCGTCATTGGTTGTCAGAAATTTCCGTAGGAAGGAGAACTATATTCATTACACAGGCCTTTCTTTGTTCCATATAAATGTACTACTTTGAATGAGATTGTACTCTTTGCATAAGTGATTAATTGATTTGTCAGTGTTTTGTTTCCTCATTTAAAACTAGATGAGATGAGGATAAGGCTATGTTTATAAAACGTCTTTTTCAAGTTAATGTTGGCAACAAAATGTACAACCTAATAGGAATTTATTTTGTTTTTAAACTTGCAGGGGGTCTTGAAATTAATCTTCAGCCTCGGGGTCAACTGACAGAGAAGGATAACATGTCTTTACAGTGCACAGCAGATAAATTCACCTTCGAGAAGCTATCGTGGTACAAACTCAGTGCTCATGCTTCGCAGACGCCCTTTGGTGGGCTGCCCATGCCTGTATGCAAGAACCTCAATGCCCTTCAGAAGCTGAATGCAACCGTTTCAAATATCAATGGTGAAAATGTCACCTTAGAGCTCATCCTCCGTAACATCACCCTCCAGGATGGAGGGGACTATGTGTGCATTGCTCAGGACAAAAAGGCCAAAACACAGCACTGCCTGGTGAAGCACCTCACTGTTCAAGGTATGGATCTCTTACCGTGACCTGAAATGTGTGGCTGCATACGCAAACAGCTACAGTAGTGACAGGAAGATGCCAAAATCTGACTTGCATATGTTGTCTGATGGTGTGCTCAATTTGTTAAATAGATTTAGACCATTTGTTGTAAGCAAACGGAATGTTAGTTGAACATGTTAACGTCTGCTGAATACAGATCTGGGTATGGGCAGACAGCAGGGACTTACCATCTCATCTACACCCATGAAGCAGCATTGACCATACTGCTGTGCTGTGCTAAGAGATGAGTTTGGCTTTTTGCACAAAGAACAGCATATATTTAGCTCAATAACTTCTCAGTTTTACTTTTCAAACACTTTTTTCCCTTCAGCTGTAAATGCATGTGTATATTTGCGGCATTAGTGCTACTGCGTTGTGCCATTGAATCGTGGGTTGGAAGTAATTCAAGTGCAAACAATACAAGCTGGTAATCAATTAGCTTTTCACACATTAGCTTTTTGTGTGTGTGGAAGATTACCCATGATCTTAACATGAACACTGCAGATATTGGTGTTATAAAATAATTTGAGATGTCATTACTGGGCCAAATGTGTAGTGCATCTTCAAGTGCCATTACTGCAAAAATAGATGCTTTCTTAAATCATCAGTGATTTTACCTTGTTTTCATACCAACAGAGCCCATGACACCCACAATTGTAGGAAATCTGGAAAATCAAACAACAAACATTGGTGAAACCATAGAAGTGTCATGCACAGCGAATGGCATTCCTCCTCCAAACATCATGTGGTTTAAAAATAATGAAACACTTGTTGAAGATTCAGGTGAGGGACTGATACTGTGTTATGAATTATCTACCACTTAAGGACTTCCTTTCATAGGGCTGACTTTTGATTTTCATCTCAAAAAGTTTAATTTTTAATTTTTCATATGAACTGGCATAAAAATAGCAGAACTAAGAATAATGATTTTTCTTTTTTTTCCCCTAGGTATCGTTTTGAAAGATGGAAACAAAACATTAACTATACGTAGAGTGAGGAAAGAAGATGGAGGCCTATACACCTGTCTTGCCTGCAATGTCCTTGGATGCACAAAAGCACTGGCATTTTTTGCAGTGGAAGGTTAGTGTCAGCTTATTTCCAGGTTGTGATCACCAAAATAAGAAGAACAGAGTGAAGACTTTGTGCACTCTGTTGTGACTGCCATTCAATTTCAATGATAGGAACATGTAGTGGTTTGGGATAAGGGAACTCCAGGCTTTGTCCACCAAGCTCTAAACGTGTTTGTGAGACTCATCTCTCATTTGTTCCAATCTGACTGTGCCCCGACAAAATACAGTCCTCAACAGCAAACGAAAAACCCAAACAAGAAGATAGTCTGCAACCTGAGTAACTGGAACTGTGATGAACTTGCCACCAAGAGCTAGGACCTTGCAATTAGAAACCCTGAACTAAAAGCTCCTTTTCTTTTATACAAGTGTGTTTACAAAAACTAGTCACTGAATCCTTCACAGGTCTGTCTTACATATCAGGATGATAGTTCATTCTATTACATTAATGTAATTTAAGCAGTATCCTGATATTTTCATAGCTTCTGTTAGGATATTAAGATGTTGGGCAACAGTGCTTATGTGGGGTGGAACTTAGACATTAATCTAGCTTTCAGCTGAGGTGGTAAATTTGGTTAGAAATGATCTACTGGTCTGTAAAGTTGGAAATCTGTGTATGACTTCATGTTTCTTTTCAAGAAGTGTACAGTGCAGCTCACTGGGGTCATACAATGTGATGTGCAGGAAAATCTGTGTGGTGCAAGGGGCAAAAATACAGGAGTATGATGTGGGGAATGAGAGCCGAGGAAGAGAGCTGCTCCTGCACATTATTAGTGTTGTTATAAGTCCTTATTTTCATGTGTTGTTGTAAAACCATGTTTTTTCATGCCTCAGCTGAAGCATGTAAAGAGACAAGAAAAAGATTGTTTTCTGGCTTATTCTCAGCACTTTATTTCCTACATGATGTATTCTTTTTTTCTAGTTCTGGAGAAAGAATCTTTCATTTTTGGTATTCTGAAACAATAATTTATTTTTAAAATGAGAGATTTTACTTTTTATTGGCTGCCAAAGGTCCAGATACTGTTCATGGAACAAAACTGGTGTTAAGAAATTGTGTGGCATGTAAAACCACACAGAAGTAAGCATATTCCAACATAAAAAACAAGCTTTTTTTTTTTTTTTGCTTTTGTTTCCTTGTCCCATGTTGCACTTTTAAAACAAACCTTCAGAACAAGGACCTCCATTCTGTGATATAATGAATGGACAAAACCAATAGCTTCCAACTATCACTCAGATATTCATTTATTTCTTCCCAGGTGCTGAAGAGAAAACAAATCTGGAGCTCATTATCCTTGTTGGCACTGCAGTGATTGCCATGTTCTTCTGGTTGCTTCTTGTAATCATCCTCCGGACCGTTAAGCGGGTAATGAAAAAATTCTCGTACAGTCCTATCAGCACTGGTCTTGCATGACAAATGAAAGCTGACTTGAGTCCTTTTGTGTTGTTTCTTTCTATTGTTCTTAAATCAACAGACACATTTTTTCTCTGCATGCCATAACATTCTTGCCTGGAAATGTGGGCACAGAAATTTGTTTTTAATTGAGCAGGCCTCCACAAGAGAAAAAATATATATATATATTTCAACTGTTTTTGTTTATTAAAAAAAAAGTGCAAGTAATTAACGATGATCACACTCACAATGACATCGCGTAGGGGAATGGTAGCCAGGGATTTCTGGGAAAGAGTAGAATGCTACAAAGTGAAAAAGTGGCACTTTGCACATCTCCAGTAAGAAAACTGTGCAACTACAGCTAATGCCATTTTCCAGGCCAATGGAGGGGACATGAAGACTGGCTACTTGTCAATCATCATGGATCCTGATGAAGTCCCCATAGACGAGCACTGCGAACGGCTCCCATATGATGCCAGCAAGTGGGAGTTTCCCAGAGACCGTCTGAAGCTAGGTGCGTCTTCCTTATATGAGCCATTTAGTGATTCTAAAGCCTGCTCTGCACCAGGAGGTGTTTCATGGTGCTGGGGCTGCTCCGATTTAGAACCTCTTAGATGTGCTGTGGGGTCCTGTAGGATATGATGCAGCCTTTCCCCATTATCATCTCTCTGTTAATTTCTGATATATAAATTCAGTTTCCAGTTGCTGTTTATTTTGCATCTTTTGACCACTGTGCCAGGCAAATACATAAGATTATGTTTATCTTCTCAATTCAAGGTAAACCTCTCGGGCGTGGAGCTTTTGGCCAGGTCATAGAAGCTGATGCCTTTGGGATTGACAAAACTGCTACTTGCAGAACTGTGGCGGTCAAGATGCTTAAAGGTAAAAAAAGACGGTTAAAACTTCACCTTGAATGCTCAATGGATATTGCCAATCCCACAACCAGTAGATAGAAAAATGACAAAAAAAAACAATCATAACATTTGTACCAACAACACATAAGAATTTAGCTTAACAGTTGGTGTAAAGTACATACCTTTACCTTATCAATAATTGCAGTAATGCCACTGTGGTTTTGTTGCCATTGATTTATAGACTTACCTATGTTCAGAAGATAAACTTGCACTTGCAAGCAATTTGCACATGTCCATATTTGCTGGATGTAACCTGGTAGGGCAGCTTTCTGCAGGGCTCAAACAATGGGACTTAGACACGCTCCAAAATAAGTAGTGGTTTTGAGCAGCTTTCTCCTCACTTTAAATCACGTTATACTGCCTCACATTTGCCAAGGAGAGTTCAGAGCTGTGGTTCCCAGAAACCTACAAAGAAGACTTAGGTGGGACAGCAGAATAGGGCTCCCTGTGGCCAGGGGCTATATCCCATTGATGCTGTACTGGAGGCAGGTGGCAAAGCTGGGGGATTTCTGACAGTACGGTGTGAGCAGTCACACAGCACGGACACTGTTTATAACACTGTTGTTGTATACTGCCAAGACTCATTGCAGACTCATAGCAATGGGATGATGTGCAGTAATGACAATAAAAATTAAAATAAATGTCCCTCCAGCTTGCCAGTGCTCAAGCAGCCTGTGGAGAGCTCCCTCTTCCACCCTCCACTCCCCACTGCTTCAGCTCTTTCCTCCTACCCTTCTGTCCCTGGGGGATGGAGACACCAGCCACATCTCCAAGGATTTTGGTGAAGCTACAGGGTCAGTCACTTTTCACTCTGACCCTATCTCCCCAAGTCTGTGAACCCATTGGACCATAGTGTGGACCCCAGCAGAGGCTATGGGACAATGCTTCTTGTTGTCTGCTTGGGCTGGGTTGTAGGGTCAAATGGCAGAGTACAAGCTGATCAAAAGGTCTGTAGGAAAAAAAAGATTGATTGTATCCCTGTTCTAATGTGCTGCCCTTGGCAAACTTTGTTTAAAAACAGAGCAAAACCACCCATGTAATACACGTATCTGGCTTTCATTGGTGTCCTGCAGCATAACTGATGTAGGCTACGAATCAAAAAGACTTCTCACTAGATAGGCTAGAAAAATAATGGAAGAGAAGGTAGGGGAGGGGAAAACCTTTCTATCTGTGATGCTCCTGACCTGTGCTGTTTTATCTCTGCAGAGGGTGCGACCCACAGTGAGCACAGAGCACTGATGTCAGAGCTGAAGATCCTCATTCATATTGGCCATCATCTCAATGTTGTCAATTTACTTGGAGCCTGCACAAAGCCAGGAGGTGAGTAACTTTTCAGCAGGTGGGAAAGTACTAATGAAAACTCAATTTCTGCCATTTCTGATGCGTAGGAGGCCGAGTTTGGAAACTGAGTGTTGGCAACTGATAACAGTGAGCAGGTCCAGAGATAGGATAAAAGCTCAGAAGCCCTGTGTACTACATCCAGCTCCACCCTTTATTCACCATTGTAAACACTTGAACACCCTTGTTCTGTCACTTTGCTTATCAGTACCTCAAATTCACTTCTCTAGTAGATACCCCACATGTAACAGTCTTTGGGTCTGAGTCTAGTAGGGGATGTCACAAGTTGGTCTTATTCTTGTCACCAGCTACAGCGCAACTTCCCTCTTTGACTTTGCATGGGGTGTGGGTGCCTCTGTGTGTGTGTAGGAGGGGAGATTGCACTTTGGAGTCCAGCTCTGGGTGGATGAACCTTTTTGACTTTATAATCCGGGACAGATGTTTAATTTAACAAATCCAGCACTGAACGCTAATTTGGAAGAAATTCAGTGTAAAGTAACTCAGTAATAATTTTTCAGGGAAACTGACTTGTTGGCTTACTGTGGGATCAGAATTTAATTAGTAAAGTTCCATGACAGAAGTGCAGTAGTTGAATGAAACATAATCCATAAATATTTCTTTCTTTGTTTATTCCATAATAAAACAGAAATAGACATGGCCCATATCTGGAACCTAGGATGGAAATTTATCATTTTAATATATGCCTATACGAAGCAATTTGAGCATGAAATACCACGTTTTGATTGCATGTTAAGGCATCTATGTTTGAAGCTGAGATTCCTGATTTAAGTTGTTAGGACTTAAACTGCCTAGACAAAAATGCATGGATAATCATGTGTGTACTGTATTGCAGATGAGTGATTAATTGCATTGAAGTTCATTCAGATATGCATGTTGCATCCTTACAGTGTGACTTGACATAGGCAATTATTGGTGCTTTTGTTAGAAACACTCAAGTATACATTTCCACATATGGCATTAGGTCTATGATTTTGAAAAGCATGTGCATTCTTTTCCTATTTTTTCCCAACAGAAGAGGAATCAATATATTTTTTTTATTACCAGTGTTTTTTAAACCTCTGAAGAAGTAGTAGGATGTTTTTTGGAATGCATGTTTTTCTAACCACAGATCATGCCACAAGGTAAAGTGGGGTATAAATGATCTTTCTAAGTAAGTGCTTCATGTGTGATGCAGGCCCACTCATGGTGATTGTGGAATATTGCAAATTTGGAAATCTGTCAGCCTACCTACGGAGCAAGAGGAGTGAATTTGCCCCATACAAGGTACGGGAGTCAAGATTAACAGTATAACGCTTGATATGGTGTATTTTTCCACACATACTTCTTCTGTTTCTTGTGTAGAGTGTAGTGGCAGTTCCTGGGGATGCTGGCTGTCCAGTGCTTCTCATGGGAATGAGAGATGACAAAGACATCAGAGGTCATCTAGTCTTTCCCCTGGCCCCTGAAATGTAGCTATTTTGTTATTGTTAGCTTAAAATGTGCAAAGGAACTGGGCTTCCACTATTTCCCTTGGCAGATTATTCTACATTTGGCTGTATCTGTCAGGAAGTTTTTTCTGATTATCTGCCTGAATTTTTTCCTTTCTTAGTTAAGCTCCAGACCACCTTAAATAACTGCACTCCCTGCTTTGTGTTTATGTCTAACAGATATCCATAGATATCTTTTATCACATGATTATCCTTTCCACTTTGCCCTTGGCTTGTTGCTGAACCAGGCTACACATATTTTGTGCTGTTAATCATTTTGCATAATTGATGTATTCCATGAGTTTTCATGAAGTTTTCACCTCCAAAGTCCTTTATGAAGGAGAGCTCTCATCACAACACTTTGTGTTTGCATCCTAGTTTGAAAGGAGGGGAGGGTGGAGGTTGGCATTTCCAAGCTGATTTCTGGACACCACTGCAAGAGGGTCTGATTTCTGGGTAGGGCTGCAGGATCCATCTGAGGATTAGATGCTGACCAAAGACCATGGCTGTGGGTACCCAGTACTGAGCAGCATCCTTGGGACCCTACACATTTTCACCCACAGCTAAAAGAAAGGCCTCTAAGCTGTGCTCTGCAGCACTGGTAGACTTGTCCTTCAGCCTCACTGCAGCTGCTGTATTTAGATCATGCTTCTTTAAGCTGTTTGTCAGTTCTCCAGGGGGTTATTTTTCTTCATCCTTGGAGTCATTGTTTACTATTTCATATTGGCAAAGGCAACTTGCTGCATCCTTTTGTGAGGTAAAAAGGATAAACAGCTATCTGAGGGGCCTTGAGGAAAGAGGCAGGGTTTCACGAGGGTGCTGACCCTTGCTTATACAAGCGTTGGAGATGGGAATCAGCAATGGAAAAAAACATTGCTGCCACAGGAGCTAAGTAACTAAACTGAAGCAGGACAAAATGGAAATGTGATAGAGGAAGTCTGAAGGGGTGGGATCCTCTCCAGGGGCACTTGGTGGCTCTGGGGAAGAAGGAAATAAATCAGATTTTGAGGGCTGTTAGGGTTTTGGCCAAGGTGTAGAGGCTTAGTGGAAGGGCCTTTTTAATAGTAAAGCAATAGCAGTATGGAGAGGCTTGATTGCATGAGAGGGGTTTCGGCAGCGTCCATGTGTGCTTTGCAGGTGGTGGGGACCAGGGACTTGGTGTAAGGCGGAGAAAGCCAGAAGCCTGACACTTGTCAGTGTTGATTTCTTCTGAAGCATGAATAGATGGCGGTGGAGGGTGGCTGGGAGGCTGCGGGAGCAGGCTGTCATGGTGCTGTGAGGTGGTGCCCATGATGTGGAACATGGAGAACATTGTTACCTCTCCTGGGGAAGCTTCTGACACGCTTTCTGTTTCTGATTTCTCCCACCTCCTCTCCCTTTGCTAGACTAAAAATGCCAGGTTTCGTCAGGGGAAGGAGAACTACGCTGGGGACATCTCCACAGACCTAAAGCAACGCTTAGACAGCATCACGAGCAGCCAGAGCTCCGCAAGTTCTGGGTTTGTGGAGGAGCGGTCCCTCAGCGACGTGGAAGAGGAGGATGGTGGGATATGTCTTCTCCTGGTTTTGGAGCAGCTGTCATTGGTGGAGGCTGATGGGGGGCATGGGGGACAGAGTGATTTCTAAATCTTCCTCAAACTGTGTGCAGAGTATTTCCTGGATGACCAAAGTTGCTGAGCTATGGATCACTGTAGTTCAACATCCCAAACTCCTCACCCAATCCCAGATAACATCCGGGCTAGAAGGGTTCATTTTTAGTGCACTGCCTTTTGGAGAACCATCTATTTAACATCCCAAGGTCTTCAGGAAAAATCAAGGAGCATAACTTCCAAAGGTAGCATAGAGAGGGTGTGCCAGAATGCTAAATTAATTTCCTCAGTGTTTAGCCAGAAGTTAAATATCGTGAAACACCAGCTGCTTCACTGCTTATTCACAGAGAAGCTGGATTGCCTTCCTTCTGTGCAGGTGGTCCATCCGGAACAGGAAACCTGAATTATCCTCTTATTCAAAGCCTCCCCTGGATATACATATGCTTTGCAGTGGTTTCACTGATGTATTTGCTATGTCCTCCTTTGGCAGCCACAGCGCAAAGTGCTCACTGCTGCCGAAGTGTTTCAGAGAGCAGTTATTTCAGTAAGTGGTGGGGTCAGTCTGGTCAAGAGGGAGGCCATAGTTCAACTGCCTTTGTCTCAACTAATACTGAAAATCATGCAATGCAAAGAAAATTATCAGTATATTAATGATCCGAATAGGTAACATCAGGCATGCACTTTATGAGGTATTTCTACACCATTTTGGTCCTTTTCAGACCTCTTCAGTGTAACTGCTGACCTTCTGAGCCTGGGACGTTGTTGAAGTGTGTAGGCCTAAATCAGGCCTCGAGATGAGGGTTTGAGCCAGAAGAGTTGTAGTTTGTGGCAGATTTCTTAAAATCAAGAGCTGTGCACAGAACTTGAGACATATAATTCAGTAGGAACTAAATGCTGAGGTATCTGTTGGATACTTCAGTACATTATTCCTCAAGGTCACTAGAAGATGAACTTAGGCTTCTTCTACCCAAAATTAGCAGGGCTTTTTGCTGAACTCAAGATTTTCTCCCTGTGGCATATTTTTCCCCCATAAAGACTAGGTGTGACCTCCTTCTAATCTGCTTCCAAAGTCATCTGCTGAAACCACAGCAGGCCTTTCCTGTCCTAGGAACTCATGAGCTGTAGTTTTGGCTGTTTTTCTTTTGGGATTGTTTCACAAATCTTTCCACCAGTGGGAACTTTGCAAGTCAGTGAGGAAGCCTGGAGTAAAACCCAACGTCTCAAAGTGTATTTTGCACAGGTATAGTCTGGTGTGAAATGGATTGCTAGTGCAATTATACAGCCAAAAAAAAAGGGGGGGCTTGTTTTGCTCTTCTAGCTCACTGTGACATGAGCTTAAGATGGACATTTACCTAAGAAGCAGTTATGGGTAGAATCAGTGACAAAGTGCATGCCTGACTGTTGCCTGATTCTTTGCAGCTGGTCCTGAAGACCTTTGCAAGAACCCTTTGACCATGGAGGACCTCATCTGTTATAGCTTCCAGGTGGCGAGAGGAATGGAGTTCTTGGCTTCACGCAAAGTAAGGAACTTCTCAGGAAGAGTGGCATGTTATTTATTTGACTGTAGGAAATAGTGCTGTAGGTCTGTGGAAGGAAACAGTGTATTCGTCTTTGGACTAGCAGTCATCCGCAACATTTTCTTTTTTGCCCTGAGACATATCCGAATCATAAATATTACAGAGCGAAACAGCCCGTGCGTTTATTGACACAAATGTTAGTGATCTGTATAAGGTTTATGGGTCACCGCTTCATAGAAGAATGATTAAGTAGTTGGAGGAGGGGAGCTGATGTATGAGGATGATGAATTAAGGACAAATCCCTGGTAAACGGAGCTACACTAGAGAAGAGAGCTTGCTCTAGAGAAGTTGCCTGTAACTTGTGTGAGGAGAGAAAATGCTCATCTACCAAACTTCGTGGATGTTCTCTCTTCAAAGTCTCTTAGCAAACAATTAATGCCCTGGTTGTTAATAGCACCTCACCTGCATTTTAACCTCTATAAGTGCATCTCTGTGGTTTGATCCTGCATATATACAGTACATGTTTAAAAGGATGTAAATGCCAGTGAGAACAAGGAATTCCCCACAGTGGTATAGAAACAAGATTACTTAGAAATGGGAAAAGGAAATAGAAGTGGAGAATATAACACTGCTCTAAGGTGTAGGCTAGGTCTGCAAGGCAGGTATCAGAACTTTTTCTAAAAATGTACATTTGTCCGCTTTTATGCATTCTGGTTGGTGTGTATATGTAAAAAATATTTTTTTCCTTGATCTGTGTTTGTAGTCCATACTAGAAACAAATCTGCAGCTACTTTCGGAGCCTAGATTTTTTAATTTGAGCTACTGAAGTTTTAGTTTTGAAGTCTTTGTTTGTTGGCTAAGCTGTCATTCTGCATAGGTAAAGTCATGGATTTTTCTCTCTCTAGTCAGGATTAGTTTGTATTGGAATCAAATTGGCGTTTTAGTCTGGTATGTTTTTCAGAACAAGATTGGAGTATACAGATTTTAGTGAACCTCAGTAAATCTAAAGGTAATCAGATCTGAACCCGTTTTGCATCAGCTTCTTAGGATAAATAATTAGCTAACTTCAAAGGCCCTTTCTGCATAGTGGATAAACAGATGCATGTTTGTATTTGGGAACACAAGTATTCCTGAGCCAAATCAGTTGTGACCATCAAAAAAGCACTTAAAATCAGTAACTGTGGATGCTGAGGTTTCATTTTCTTGAAAGGTTTTAAGAATTATCTGGCCTTTGAGGGTAGGAGAGCACATATGTGAAAGAGATCAGGCCTGCGGTCAGAGCTGTGACAACAGGCAGCATATAAAGTTGTTTACTTCTCTTTGCAGTGCATCCACAGGGACCTGGCTGCTCGTAATATCCTCTTGTCAGACAATAATGTGGTCAAAATCTGTGATTTTGGCTTGGCTCGAGATATCTACAAAGACCCGGATTATGTCAGGAAAGGAGATGTAAGTTTCAGACTCTATTTGAGAGACATAATGTTTTTCACTTTAAATGGCTTTGTGGAAACTCAGTGTTTTACTGACACATGATATTTATTTATTTTGTTAATGAAAATGCTTTCAGGCCAGACTACCCCTAAAATGGATGGCACCAGAAACTATTTTTGATAGAGTATATACCATTCAGAGTGATGTGTGGTCCTTCGGAGTTCTGCTGTGGGAAATATTTTCATTAGGTGAGTCACTTTAATTTTATTGACCTTCTTAAAATTTGAACAACAGAGTCTGTTGAAGAAAACAGTCAGAGTGTTCTTGGATTCCCTTCAGCATTTTTTTTTACTTCTCAAAGATTTCCTGTTTATTTTCTCCATCAAAATAAAACCCTCAAATTTCCTTAAAAATGCAAATGTGGGAACATGGACTTGAACGCATCTTCATACAATTTCAGTATGTGATTATGTGCCTCATTTAGTCAATCAGTTGCTTTTGCCATTGTAAATATAAATTGTTTGCACATCCAAATATGCTGAACTACCTTATTAACTCAGGCCATAGTGGATTATATGTTTGAAAATTAATTCCAGAATTTAAAGAGCCTAATGCATTCCAATTGCCATTGTTCTCATTTTAGGCGCGTCGCCATACCCGGGAGTGAAAATTGATGAGGAATTTTGCAGAAGACTGAAAGAAGGAACAAGAATGAGAGCACCAGACTATACAACACCAGAAATGTAAGAAGACATTCTTTCAACTGCCATAGTTACCCCACAATAAAAACAGGTGTTTTAGCAAGCAATAGGTTCTGTTTTCTTTACACTGGTATTTTAATGGGCTTGTCCTTCCAGGTACCAGACAATGCTGGATTGCTGGCATGGAGATCCTAAGCAGAGACCAACTTTTTCAGAGCTGGTGGAACACCTGGGGAATTTACTGCAAGCCAACGTCCGTCAGGTACATTAAATGTATTCTCTGATTACTAAAACTACCAACTGAACCTCATCTGTCTCACCAGCCACCACAAAATACCAAGAATGGGTACTTCCTGCTGGAGCCATGGCAGAGCCTTTCCTTCTTCCACTGCTCCCGACAAGCAGTTGGGATGACTGGCAGAGAAGAATGTCCCCTGCTCCAGCAGGGCCACTGAGAGCTGGCTGCACAGGACTATGTCCAGTCAGCTTCTGAAAATATCCAAGGAGGGAGAGTCTACAGACTTATGTTCCTTATGTACAGAATCTTTTTTTGTGTATCTGCCCATAACCTGGTATGGTTGGATTACTAATGATTTAGACTCCTGTCATGAACTATAGTGTACTGTGACTACAAAAGACAAAAATTATTTACTGTCTGGTAACTAATAGCTAATTATGTGTGTGTCATATCATAACCCAAAAAAGAGATGCAAAAAAATTAAAGAAGAGTTGAAATCTACTAAAGGATTTCTTATGGAACTACAAATAGATACAGTACTGAAGGATGCATAATCCAATCTTCATGCCTAAGAGTGGAAATTCAAATAAGTGGAGAAAAGTTTTTAAAATATCATCTTTGTTATTCTTATCAAGAGAGATTCTGAGGTATTTTTAGAAAAGTTACTTTTTTGATATCTCCATTTAATTCTTTGATTCATTTACCTCTTATATAATTTAGTATTTATGATTCATATCCTGTAATCCAATTCAATCTCATCTTCAGTTTAGGTCTATTTTTTTCCTCAGATTCATGTACTTGGCATTATTGGGATTCAAAAATTACTAAAAATGACACTTTTTATTTCAAAGACATCAAGGAAAGACTCTGCTTGCACATTTTATTACATCATATAAAATATGTCATATAGAATTCCCCTTTTTAAATCTTAAACTACTTGCAGGGGCTCTTTAAATTTCCCTTTTTTAATGCAGCTACTCCTGCAGAGCTGATATAATGCTTGTAATTCAAGAAAGCAGACCAGGTATCTCTGCTGGAATGATGCATTCTCCATATATGTGTGTGTAACTCTATATCTCTATAGTCTATTTCATTTTTGTATTTTTTTCACTGCATTCTACAGGATGGTAAAGACTACGTTGTCCTTCCTTTGTCAGTATCGCTGAATATGGAAGAGGATTCAGGTCTCTCTCTCCCAACTTCACCTGCTTCCTGTAGGGAGGAAGAGGAAGTCTGTGATCCTAAATTCCATTATGACAACACAGCAGGAATTAGGTATTTTATATGGTGGACATCCTATTGGGGCCTCTGGGCAGTTTTTTTTTTCATGCTGGGGGCAGGGAAAATGAAAGGAAGAGACTTCAGCTGCTCTGCTCCATATTTAACCTCCTCCATAGGGATAAGAATAAAGTTTCTGTAGCAAAAACAGGTTTCTTACCTTCCCAAATGCTAGTGATGACCTTTGTATTTTTTTTTTTACATTAATCTTTTAAGATTTGGTGTTCTCATTCAAATAAACTGCAAGAGTATTGTTAGTTTTTAAGAAACAGAGCAAATACAAAGTTGTATTGATCTGATTCAGGTGTGTTCACACTCTTATATTGCAGCTCCCTAAAAAAACTAATAGTAATGAATCTGTCGATAAGTAGCCTTGCTGGCATTTCATCTCCTAACGTGAAATGTTGGTACAGAGGTCATGAATTGATAGCTAAGGGGAATGTGAGGTAAATTGTCACTGGGTTTTGTCCACTGCTTGCTTCTGTTGTGATGCTGGGGTATCCGTGATGGACCTGCAGTGGTAGATGCTGTGGAGTATCGTAGCAGAGGTGAATCCCCTATGTGGTTCTGGAAAAGACTAGGTTGGCACAGTGCTTTTCACACTTCAGTTTAACACTTCAGTCCTAGAGCTGCACTCTCAGCCCCATGTTTTAGTAGTGGGGCACTCCAAAATGTAAATTTTTAAGACACAAAAGTCTGTGTCTTGCTCTCCACAAAAGTAGTAGCTATAAGGAGAGGCTGATGTCTACAGCCTTTAAATCAAAGCTGGAGGAGGAGAAGCAAGCACAGGGAAAACAAAGAGAATATTAAAAATTATTTAGATTTCCGAGGCAAATTAGAATCAGCAGGAGGCTGGAAGGACTTGGCACAACCAGACTTAAAAGCTAGGAAAGGGAATGAATGATGCCCTCAATTGCCTCCAGCTTTACATAGGTGTATGCGGGGTTCTCTTCCAACTCCACAATGCCAAGAGTGGCTTTTTTTCATTAGCTGTCAGGAACATAAATTAGCCCTGTTTAACTGAGACAACATCCATTTCATTCCATATTCACCAAGAGAGAAAGCTGAGGGGTAGCTGTTGTGTTTCCTGTATTAGTTCCTTCATGAAAGTCCAGTTGTGTTTTTTTTTTATTTTTTTTTTTTTTATTATTTTTTTTTATTTTTTTGTAGTTGTTGTTTTTTTCAGGGATGTCATCCTGACCAGAGCGCTTCTTTTGGAGAAAAGCCTTCATGAGAGATGTAGTGCTGCCTGTTGTGATCCCCACAGCTTAAGGGCAGCAGTCTTCAGAGTCTGCTGTTATTGTTCTAGGTCCAGCCAGGGGTCTCTGAAGTTCAGCCCAAAGAGACACATGCCTTTGCTCTGGGCTCCTCTGTTTATTATACTTCTGAGCAAAGCTTGCAGGAAGTGAAGGCCTCCAGCATAATTGAGGAAAGGAGCTGTTTTCTCAAAGCTGTTTCTTAGAATTTGCTCAGAGATCAAGGTTGTCAGGAGCAGAAGGTCAGAAACTTGCCACTTTCTAGGCGGCTCATCCTTTTCAATAAATGGATATTTTGAGGTTTGCATAGTATGTTTTGACAAAAGGATTAATTTCTCTGTAGAGAGATAAAAGGATTCTGATATCATAGTGCTGTTTGCAGCCAAGTTGTGGACAGTGGACACAAAGCTTTTGTTTTTGTTTTCTTTTCAGTCAGTACCGACAAGGTAGCAAAAGAAAAAGCCGACCTGTGAGCGTGAAAACGTTTGAAGATGTCCCATTGGTAACCACCGTAAAAGTTGTTCAGGAGGTGAGTTTGTCTGCTGTTTGTATGTCTTTCCCTTTTATTGATAAGTGTATTTTTTTTCCTTTTTTATTCCTTTTCATTTAATGTATTTTAACACCTTTACAGGAAAACCAAACAGATAGTGGGATGGTTCTTGCATCTGAAGAACTGAAGACGTTGGAAGAGAGAGACAAAGAAGTGAAAATACCCTTTAGGTAAGGCTCAGGCTGCAAATAGGACTGACCTTTTCTTGCAGTAATTCAGAACACTGATGGCTTTGTAAATTTTCTTAAAACATAAAATCTTTTCTTACTATATATTTAAAAACAAAAAAATAAAAGTTATGCATAGTATGTCTGGTCATCCACATTTGGTACCAAGAGAGGGGAGGTCACACAGCTGCTGCAAGCATCAGACAGCACTGCAAAAGGGACTTGCATTTATCAGCTGCAAAAGCATCAACCACCCATTGAAGGAACTGAGCCAGTGCACACAACTGGAATGACAAAGAGCTCTTTTTTTTTCTAAAGCTGACTCTTGAGTTTTCAGGATGTTACCTGGGTGTATTTTCAGAGCATTGCACAGAGCTTTAATTGTGCGGTTCACAGGAAACACAGTGGCATTCATCTAGCTGAAACCTCACGTATGCTCTCTGAGAGCTTCTCAGAGGAATTATTTTGTGCAAACAAAGTTATAGAGCAGTTACAATTGCACCTTGGATTAATTGTACAAAGCATCTCAAAATTTTCTCTCTGTTTCATTTGCAGTCACAGTCTATCTCCCTGCACTGTTATAAAATTAAATATCTTTTTCATGCATTAGTGAAGTTAGGGCATATAAAAATCTGTCCTTATAATCAAACACGTGTTTAAAAGGACTTAAAGCCAGTTTTGTCAAATACACCGTTTTGCTTTTGGTGGTGCCGTAATGCAAGCAGCTGCCACCAGAAGATGAGTCTCTGTGGCTCTCTCTGATTTCTTTCCATTTGCTTTCTTTGCAGCACGCTGGTGCCCAGCAAGAGCAACGAGTCCGTCATGTCAGAAGCCTCCAACCAGACAAGCGGGTACCAGTCTGGGTACCACTCGGACGACATGGACACCACCGTCTACTCCAGCGAGACTGAACTCTTGTGCACCCGGGAGGCTTCTCCTGCCCTCTCCCACATGCATGGGCTGCCGTATGATGGTGCCGCACCGCTGCCAACCCCACCGCTCTAGGGCAAAGCCAGCAGCTCCAGGTCCCCTGTGATGTGCCGTCCTTGCCTGAGCTGGTGGTATTCGGGTTTGATGTGTACAGAGACCACATCCGCGAGACTAGGAAAATACATCTATTTTTTCGTGAAAAGGACACGGGAGCACCTTGCAGCAAAGAGGCGCAGTGCTGGGCTGTGGGGTGCTTTCCTCCAGAGACGCTGGTGGCCAAAGGCATTCAGCCCTGGCTGGGATGTGTGGGTGCAGTGCCGACCCAATGATAGTGGCAGCGTTGTGGTCTTTGGGACCCTTGTGACATGCCGAGCATCTGCCCAACACAGGCAGCGGCAGGACATTCAGCTTAACTGTTTCTAGTTGTACGAAATAAAGGCACAGCCCTGCTCTATTTTTTTTTACCCGGCTGGACTCCAGGAAGGAAACAGCACGACACTGGCTTCTTGTTTCTCAGAGTTATCCCTTGCCTGCACCTCCACAAACAAAGGAACCTCCAGCTCAAGGCTCTGGCACTCGCCGATGGCCTGAGGCTAAACATAGGCAGGGCTAAATATAGGTGGGGGCGATGGTCTCTGTCCTTGGCAGAGAAAAAGTGTTTCTGTACCAGACCTCGTGAGCTGTCTCTGTAGGGAAGACACCTAGTTAGCAGGGGGGAGCTGAGTGATGGGATGTGGGTGCCTGGGGCATGCCTCCCCTCCAAAAGTGGCTAGGGCAGTCCTGTGGTCCTGATGGGGCATCCTAACTACACCCTACCTTTTCATCTCGCCCCCTTCCCCACATTTAGGTCAGGGTCTTTCACATACAAACTCCAAGTCTGCACCAGCAGAGACTGGGGTTTCTGTAGTCTTGGGAATCCATGACTGGTTTCATGGCAGCTCCAATCTTCTCCGAGGGGTGAAGTTGTAACTAACGGTTGGACAACTTCTGACCTGTGCTGTTGTAGTCACAGAGCTCCATTGATGGACACAATGCAGGCTACAAGGTTTTAAAATGTAAAGCTATTTCTACCGAGTTCTTTTTTTTTTGTATTTTTATAATGGTTGGTTGTTTTGGGTTTTGGTTTTGGTTTGTTTGTACTTACTATAAAGTCAAGTGCTGGGAACCATGAATATAAAGCATATACAGTATTTATAGCCTCTCTATGTAGAAATAAATGTAATATATTAAAATATAAATATATATTATATAATGGATATTGTACTATTCACATTTTGTATCAGTGTTCTGTAGCATTACTAGAGTCACAATATTTTAGTAGATAAATCTTTTCATTTTATTAAAAGGGTCCAGAAATTTAGAGGCGGGGGCTATGAGTAGATCTTTTCTTGCATGTATTTTCTTATGTCCTGTCTATTGACAGGGAAGCTTATCAAGAGCTACTTATTTCAAGTACCATTTAACAAATCTAGCTATTTAGGACATTGTACAGGTCTATGAACATTTCTGTGGACACCCATAGAAAAGATACTTCAGCAATTTTTAACAGTTGGAAGTAATTGAATTTAGAAAACTGGTCTGAGGAATAGACTGCTTATAGAGACTGAATCTCCTCTGAAAGGCTTTATTGTGCTCAGTTAGGGAAAGGTTGATCTAATTGTGTTGTGGCTTCTGCCTGGGGAGTAGCAGTTTCCCTTAAAACCTTATCCATTTCTTCCCACTTATCTTTCTTTGCTCTCACTTCTTATAGCTGAAATGTTGGCCCGTGCTCCTATGTAGCAATGTGTTGCTTTATTTTGAATCTGTACTTAAAGTTTCCACCTTCTCACTCTGTTGTCCAGAAAGTGGGAGATGTCACCGGTAACCTCCCTTCAGGAGGTTACAGGACAAACACCTTCTGTGCATGAGATTAATGCCCCAGCTACAGGGCTGTGGGTGTCCAGCTTCAGATATTTCCCGTTCCTCTCCTTGAAACATTTTACAGGCAGGGAAACAAGAGCTGGGAGGTCAGATAGGGAGCAGAGTAAGTGAGATGCTTCTTAGATCTCCTGTAAGGGC
Source organism: Nettapus auritus (assembly GCA_011076525.1). Classification (NCBI taxonomy): domain Eukaryota; kingdom Metazoa; phylum Chordata; class Aves; order Anseriformes; family Anatidae; genus Nettapus; species Nettapus auritus. The sequence goes on from CM021768.1 coordinate 69,043,099, forward strand.
TCCTAGAAAGGATTTCACATATAAGTTATCACGTATGTATTTGACATTTTTCTTCCTTGCCAGGCAATACTCTAGCCAGAAGGCTACACTTGGCAGAGTATGTTGCACCCCTCAAAACCCATCCCCATCAGTATTTTTCAATATCTTTTCTTCTCTGTGTTGATATAAGATAATGACACTGGCAGAAGTTTGATGGGTATCCTGCTAAGCCACATAAGTCCTGGTGTAGCAGTAGAAATGGAGATCAATCATCAAAGACCACCTGCCCTAGATATGAAGTTCCCCATGTTTAGGGATATTCAGATTAGATGTCTAAATTTTGTAGTTTTTATTCAATCTCCTTGTAACATGCGGTATGTGCCACACACACATAATCAGATTCTTCCCTTTGTGTTAGTAGAACCTATAAAACAGTCATTCACTGCGATGCAGACTGATGAGGATATAATATAGCTGTTTCAGCTAATGAACTTGCACTTATAATTCCTGTTAGCCAATGAAATTGGCTTGTTCATCTTAATCATTTTGACTATGTCTGGGAAATGTGGGAACTAGCACACACCTGGTTTAGGAAAGGAAATTAGCTTTTTTTAAAAATCACATATATTCAGTTTCAGGAGCAAGCAAAGCTTCTATAAATGCATTCATATACTTGGCACCAAGATCCATAATTCTTTTCTTAGACCATGGCTTTTACATCCTTTAAAACACCTGGACTTTTTGTTGTATTCTGAATACAACACATTCAGGTAAACCCCAGCCAGGCTACATCTGTCTCGATAGATTTCTTACATTCCAAAATGGCTATTTCCAATGAAGCAACTGACAGAGCGTTGTTTTGCAAATGCCTCACAAACCAGCTCTGGCTTTATTCTCATTCTGCAGCCATGAAGTGAAGCATCAGCTTTTGGGATCAGCATCCTTGCCTATCAAATACATGGGAGATTCCAGCTCGGATTTGAGCCCGATGAACTGCAAAGAGAAGGGATGTTTGTGAGATCAGGGGTACAAACATATTGCTATGAGCAGCTGGGTGGGAGTGGGAAGAAGCAATGATGGGGTTGACTCCTGCTTTTCAGAAGAATTGCAAAAATAAACTGCAATTGCTACTAGGTTTGGATATAGGGATCAAGCAGAGCGCTGCCTGAAATATGCAGTTCTGGGGCTCGAAGATTGCTCAGAATTAGCTCTTATCAGTGCAAACACAGCACATCTGAAGAATGCATGGGCATTCAAACATGGCGGTGAGGTCCTTCTCCAAGCAAAAAATATTGTAAAATGTATTTTGCATGAAAATATCTTGGCAAACACAGTCCCTGCCTAAACTTTTCTTATTAACACATCTCCACTCACCAGCAACTGTATTTCATACAAGCATAAAAACTTTCAGATGAGAGTGTTACGCTGATCCTCCATGTCTTCTTCAGCTGTGATTGTCCCCAAGCACTATGCTGGACTTTTGGGAACAAGTGCTCATTAATTCTAAAAGTGGCATGTGACTAAAAAAGACTACAGTCCCAGAGCCATTGAAATCAGGGATAGAAATTTCCTCCTAATTGCATCTCTTTTTGGTGGTTCTATGACTGGAAAACATACTTGGGCAGCATGGATAGCCTCCAGAAAAAAGGCTGGAATTTGCTATTTTTATGTGAAACATTTCCAAGCCATGAATCATCTGAGGTTTCCCCTCCTCACCGATACTTGAGTATACACCGTGTTACCTCGCAGTGTGGGACCTAACAAAGCAACAGTGAGGGCAAGGAAAACAAAGTTAACGTTTTGTTCTTGCTAATTGACAAATTTATTAGGGACAGAAGTTAACCAACAAAGACCTTTTCTTTGGACTCCAGCCCTGAATCTTCATTCTGCCTGGCTGAGCGTTGCAGTCTGTGTCATAATATATGTCCTCAGCTTCTGAACCCCTGACATTCAGGCTCGTTAAGGCCCAGAAGGTCAATGGGAGACGTAGCAGGAGCTCTTAACATATGGCGCTGATAAACATCTCAGCATCAGAGATAAGGAGCTGGTCAAGGTAATCTTAGGAAGCCAGGGGTTTGTTGCCATAAAACTATACAATGTAAAGCCTAATCCCTACACAGATTTAATTAGCTGTTAAATGTATCAGGTTCATGATGAAGGGTGTTCTGGTTACCTACATGTTATTCACTGACTGCCACCAGTTGATTCAAATGTGGAGTGTCTCTGCCTTGCAGCTTGTTAGGGTGACTTGTTATGGTGAATGATAGCTGCTATGTCAGAAGAAAAGAAAAAAA
>CM021768.1:69049794-69100749 GCA_011076525.1 Nettapus auritus
TTTTTTTTTTTTTTTTTTTTTTTTTTTTTTTTTTTTTTTTAGACAGAGAAATAACATAAGATGAACGTAAAGTGGTAATTGCTAAAAGAAAAACTAAAGCACATTTTTCTTACCCCTCCATGCTTCTAGCTCAAAGTGTGCAAAACACTAAACCAGACTGTGCTCAGCAATGCAGAGAGGAAAAAGTCATTAACATTGCATTGACATGCATTGACATCATTGGGAAGCACATGCAGGGAGTAATTTTACAAGGAAATATATTCTGGAGAGTAAAGCATGGAAGTGCTAAACAATTGCTGAAAGTCAATGAGATGTAAATGCTGTTTACTACTGTGCCTTCATGTTCCCCTGCTGTGTTAACCTTTATGAGATACTCAGACACTTTGGCCATGGGAAAATCTCCAGTGACAAGACATAAATAAATACAGTGAGCTCGGTCCTGGAGATGTTAGGACTCACACATCCACAGCTCCTCTGCAGACAAATGACTGCCCAGAATATGAGCTTGAGCAGAAAAGCCCCATCAGATTTTAAGTCTGGTATTTACAGCTCTGAGTACCAGTCCACATGTGCTGCAGCTCTGCCACCTTTTGCATGGGATGTGCTTGCTGGGGTGTAGGTAATAAGATGTGGATACAGGTGGTGTACAAGCTGCATGTGATGTTTGTTGGTAAGAAAATTTTGCAGGACCTTAACAGAGCAGTCAAATTGTCTGACTCCTTCCAAGTCCTTCCCATATGGCTGAAGAAATTAGACAGACACACTCACTGTGTGGGACATAAGTGTGAGAGAGATTAACAGTTTTTACAGGCGTCCTCTGCAAACATTCCTGTAACTCTGTAATGCAGGAAATTTTCAGAAAAACTTTACTGCATTTCCCCACCTACAAAGACTCTACCTTCAGAATTTAAGATTTGCCCTTAGATGTTAATTATTCAAATAGCTATTTCCTGCTTTCTTACTCCCTTGCTTCACATATTCACTGACAGCATTGCATTCACCCACCTCACAATCTTTAAAGCAAGGTTGTACATATCTGGTCTAGCTTTTCTTAATTATTAATGGGGATAGATGGACACACTTGTAAAACTGTGGTTGGCATTGTCAAAGCGTCAGCAAAGGAGCCCATGCCCCCTCCTGCCACAGAGATATTACTTTCCTCCAGCCCTCCTCTTCCTCCTCCTCCTTGCATATTTGAGGCTTGAGCTGAGAGCTGCAGGTCCCCAGGGTGGCCAGTATGGGTGATTCCTCATCAGAAGACACTTCTCCTTTGCCCTCTGGGCCTGGAATTGCTCCAGCTCTCAAGGTCGTATTTCTTACTGCCCAATAAGTCACAAAATCCATTTGAAGTCTTTCCTCTACGTTGAAGTATACATAAAATAATGAAGTGGAAAACTAATGGCTTAAAATGGTCAGTAGATTAAAATTTACTGTGAGGAGCAAGAAGGGGGGACAGACAGACAGTGAGATTACGTTAAAGTGATTTCCTGGCTGGGATCTGCTTGAACCATCAATGTTACACAAAAGATTAAATGCCAGAACTTTGATGCACAACATGCCGAAACCTTTTAATACTTTGTCTAGAGAGTTCAGGGAAAGATTAAATGCTTTCTTTGATGTTCACTTCATTTTTGTCCTCATACAAGCCCTCTCTCTGCAAGGAACATCATCCTGCAAAAAGAACACTCATGAAACTTTGTCCTCATAGAAATTTAGGAGTGTTTCACCTTTGTTTTTAATCCAGACAAGATTTTACTCATTGCTATCTCTACAAGATCTCATAAACCGTATGTACAAAAGTCACCTTTCACTGGTCTCACAGTATTTGAAGCCCAAGGCTTACAGTATCTGTGGGAAAAAAAAAAAAAAAAAAAAAAAAAAAAAAGCAACAAGGCAAATTAGACAATAATAACCTGGGCTTCTCCCTACAAAGCAGCAGTCCCCTCCCAGTGCAGTTAAAGGAAGCAACAAGCCAGATGAGGAAGGTAAACTTGGGATTTGAAAGGAAAGAGTTTCTGGCATTTATAAAAGTCAGAGGTTCACACGGAAGCTTACTTGCAGCACTGATCCTCTCCCATCTATTTCAGGACACACAGTCCTTTTTTGACTATAATATTTAAGTAACTAGTTTTGGAGGATTTCTACTCTTTTTAATCCTTTTTGTGGAAAGTTTTGTACTAATTTGAACTCATATTTCCAGCTGGAATATATGAAGGGGGGCTGAACACTGAAGTGCATTGCCTGAACAAGAACAAACTAAATCATAGCTTCGCCATGTGGTCTTCAACGGAGTCATTTCACCCATCTTTTACTGTGATTAACAAGGCCACAACAAGGAAAAAGAGAAGCAGGGCCAGTTCTGAGATCAGATGAGAGTGCACTCCACCACCTCCTTTGGGTCTTTGATAAAGAAAGTTGTTAAACACGAGAGGTCCCAAGATAGAGCCCTGGGGTATTCCACTTGTTATGAGCCTCTGGCTAGAGGATGAATCATTAACACTCTAAGCCTGATCATCCGATCAATTTTTAGCAATCTAGTAGTTATCCACATATCCAGACTTTAATGTCCTAACTTAGGATAGAAGAATATTGTGAGAGAGTCTTGAAAACCTCACTACAGTCAAGGTAAATGACATCTGCTGCCCTCCCCTCATCCACAAATGCAGTTATTTCATCAGAAAAGACAATCAAGCTGGTCAGGCATGATTTACCATTAGTAAATCTATGCTGACTATTCCCAATTACTTTCATTCCCTTGTATTCCCATAAGTATTTCCAAGAGGACCTGTGTTATGATTTTCCCAGGGATAAAAGTGAGACTGACAAATCCGTAGCATCTTGGGCTGCCCCTTTGGCTTTTTTTTTTTTTTTTTTTTTTTTTTTTTTCCTTCAAAGATGTGTGCAGCATTAGCTTTTCTTCAGTCATTAGAAAGAAGCCTCTCCAATATTCTGTGACTTTTCAAAATTGGTAGAAGAGCCTTGTAACAAAGCCAGTTCTCTCAGAACCTTTAGAGGCAGCTCGTCTGGTCTCTTGATGTGAGCATTATTTATTTGGCAAACTTTTAGGTTGTCTGTGTGTTGGCTGTTGGTATTAGCAACCTTCAGCAGCAGTAACAGTACTGAGAAACTGCTAAATAGAAAGCTAGAATTGGAAAAAACATACAAACGGATTTTTGTTGTGACTAAAAGTGGGTGATGAGAGATTTCATCATCACTAGGGAACTCAAACTAAAGTAAAGGTTGATCTCATCATCTGTTCATTCAAATTAAGAATTAATCCACTGCCAAGGCTTCACAATGGGATGAATATGCAGTGGCCCCATGTTTTAATTGAAAAACATTTCACGTTTTCACCTCACATAATGGCATGGGTTACACTGCATAGGTGAAATACTTGTCTTTATTAAACATAGTCAAGGCTGTGAAATCCTCCCTCAGCACTTCATAAAACCTGTCTTCCTGACAGCAGATGAGGCTATCATTAATGCAGAATCTTTTAGATAAGTCACCTGCTTTTGATGTTGACCTCAGTAGAGTGTATTTACAAGTATTTACAGGTCCATGGACTTATGAGCTCCTCAGAGGCTACCATGGAGGTCTAATCACTTACACTTTCTGCTCATTGTGTCTATATGACAGTAGATGGGTAAATAAAGGCTCTAGCTCTGGCTATATAGGGATGTCAAATTGCAAATTTAAAGCAGTCTAAAATTTGAGGTATTGGATGCAAATTGTTGACTTTAAGTCAATACTTACATTTAGAAAGCATTCAATATTAAAACCTGGAGGAGAGCTGGATGGCTCAATCCATGGAAGAGGAAATATGTCTTGGTCTACAGCAAGGATAATCAGGAAGCAAGTGAGATACCCCAGTGAAGAAGTATGGCCATTCATAACCAAAGTGTGCAATACCTTTTGTTTCTGAATTATTCAGATAGCATCTTGGGACAAATCTGTTCTTTCCATCCATAGATGACTGTAACAATTGGTTCTGGATTATTCATTACTTGCTTGCACTAACCATGATTCATGCTTGGATTAGCTGCACTGCAAGGTTGGACTCTGCACTGTTCTCGCTCTGGCTCTTGCAAAATTTCTGTTGCAGTTAGTGCAGAAAGCAGCTGCCAGCCCAGCCAGAGGCCACCGTAACATCTTTGCTTATATTACAACATTTCATAGACTCTACTAGTACATGGAATTTCATATTTAGATCCTTGGAAAGCTCAGAACAAATGTCTGGATCCTCAGAAATATTGAGGCTGTCATGTCCAGCTGAGATCAACAGAAGAGGCACATTTGTGATTAGTTTGGTCCCAGACTATTTCTGAGAGCCTTTTTCCTGCCATGTGAGCTGTGATTCCGGGAAGGATAGGTACTTTGGTGGAAACTGTAAAGTGGAAGATACGTTGCCATGCAAATACTGATTAGGCATGAAAAAGATGTAGGCTCAAATTTAATGTTTTGGAAGGTAAGTCTTTCGGCAACTGAGAAAATATTGCCTGGCTGTTACTAGTTGTACACGGGTAATTTTGAGAGCAAGCACTCTTGTAACTATGTCTGCATTAGCAAGTAATGCCACACAACAGGAGCAGATCCGTGGACTAAATCGGTAACTGCCAAGGACTCAACATCCAAGTTACATGTGAGGTAAGGATGTTCCTTTGTACTATTTCTAGGCAGATCTCATAGCCTGAATGCCCATTACTGACTGGGACACATCAGCTGTGTTTCCAGAGCTCACCTTTCTTCTTGGTGTTGTCTGAGGGGACCCCAGTTGGCATATCTGAGACAATGTGACCATAGTGCTCTCCCATGGGGCAACGGGGAAGATTTCCTACAAAAATGTTCCTTCAAAAAAAAAAACAAATATGCTAATGTAGGTGCAGCTGGAGTTACACACCATGAATATTGTTCTTGACTCTAAGGGTTTCCATATGATAGTCCAGGCTGCTCTGCTTGTCTGGATCCTTCTGGAGAGTTGTTAATTTAAGCCTTTAGCTTTTCTCAACAAATTGGTTTGAACTTTTCAACCTCAAAGGTTAAGCCTGCTACTCAGTGAGTGTCTTATATTGTCTGTCTTTATAAATGGGAAGAGGGCCTGTGTCACCCCAGCTTATAGATATTTTCTACAATCCTTGCAGGGTTTTAAAATTGCAGGTTACACCTGTTTATCATATGGAATGAGAAAAGCAATGTGACTCTCTCTGTAGCAGCCCTCTCTTTATCTGAGAGCTTAAGCTCAGGATCGCGAGATCCTCAGGAGACCACATTTCAGCTTGGTATCCTGATTTGTGGCCTCTAAGTGTTTGTTTTGAAAACAGAACTGTCACAAGCATCTCTTGAAAACAGAGCTCCAGGCTTTAAATCTGTTGTAGCAGTCACTTGATATTACTGCTAAAATGAGAGTGCATGTCAGTGTTAATTGAGGTCAGCATCAGATGTCTTTTATTGGCTTCTGATTGCTACCATTACAATCATTATTACTACTGCTTACCTTTCTATAACCTCCTTGCTCTTTCATTAGGTAGCGTAGCAGTTAAGTGAGATTCTTCCCATCATAATAAATGGCAAATGAGAGATAATAAGGAAGTCAGCTTCTGCTCCATGAGATTAATGGAAGTGTTGTCATTTCACCTTCATAATATCAAGCTGATAGTGTAGAATGAAATATTATAGCATTTACCTCATGCAAAAAGAAAAGGCAGGGTTATGAACTTAAATCAGTCCTAAAACTTAAAATCCAAAATTCCATGAAGGAATAAGGGAGAGAGGGGCACCTGCCAGCACATGATGTTCAACACCTTTCCACAGACTGCGCATGTTTACAATCACTGCAATCCGTATGCCTTTCATAGTCATAGATTTAATATATGAAGTGTTAGATAGAAATGCTGGGGACTGTCATATCATCCCAGATCATTCAGCAAGACCTCAAGATAGTGTAGGAATGGGCTAACAGGAGCTAACAGGAACCTAACAAAGTTTTACAAAGGCCTTTACAAAGACCTGTAAAGAACCAAGATGTCACGTTTCGTGGTGCTGTAACCCGACATAGCAGCACCGGCGGCAGAGCAGTGTGGTGGAAAAAGGGGGACCTGCTGGACAAGAAGTTGAGCACAAGACAGCAGTGAGAAAACATTGAGAGAGTTGGGTTTGTTTATCCTTCAGAAGCAAATACTCAAGTGGACCTAATGGCAGACTTCAGCTACCTGTTTTAGCACAGAGAGGTTAGAAACAGATTCTTCTTGGAGGAACGCTGTGAAAGGAAAAGAGGTAATGGTCACAGGTAAGAGCAAGGAAAATTTCAGGTGGGTATAAGGAAAGGATCTTCACCATGAGCACTGGAGTAGGTTGCCCAGAGAGACAATGGTGCAGATTTTGCAAATTTGATGTGGACAAGGCCCTGATCTAACTTTGAAGTGGCAGAAAGGTGGAGTAGATGGCCTCCAGACTTCTTTGTTCCGGTAAAATCAAAACTAGTTCAAAGGACCACATGTATTTTGAAATAAAATTTATCAAAAATCACAAAATAAGCTTTTTGAAAAACTCCAAATTGAAATAGGACATATTGTTTCAGTTGTTACATTATCTGCCTAAGTATACACATTTCACGGATTTATACTATAGTTATGTGGATTTTTCTATTGTAACACTGAACTACTGCAAAAATGAACAATTTCTACATTTTGAAATAATTTTGACAAGGTCTGGATAATGTTTCCAATCCACAAGTTTTTCTGCTTCACAATTCAGAAAAGCATTCATCACAAGTTTCTCCTTTCTGATTAGGAAGCTCTGCCACATGCTCTTTTCGAAATATTTGGTGACATTATCCAAAGAAAAAGGAACTTTTGCATCAGCTGCCGAAGCCCCAGGAAGCCATCCTTCAAGGGCAAAATGAACTCACTCCCTTGTAAGCTGGGCAGTTTGACCAGCCTTAGCTTTTGTGCATTCTGTTCCTACTAGCTTACATCCATACAATCAGCCGGTTTTGTTTCCATTATTCTAAGTCCAGTTGAGATTTTACCCCTGTGGTAATCTTGATTTATTTTTATTTAGTTTTCAAGATTTTATAAGGGAATAAAAGAGGATACATGTTTTGCAATAACCCAATTTACATTTGCAGGAGCACAATGGAGTCTGAAGTCATGCTTGAACATTCAATTTCTCTCTCCCTAGTAAGCAAGGCTGAGAAGTCAACAACCATGAGCTCAGATATGAAGACAACTGGCCTAGGAAAATGATGTCCTTCAGCTCCTGGATGAAGTGAGGGAAGGTAAAGGTGTTTAGGCAAGGTAGCAGATATATTTCTGCCCACCTGGCCCTACAAACCAGAGTGACTGGAGGAGGGTAGTGGAAAGAATCTCCAAGTACCAGCAGGGTGAACACTATCTCATTACATTGGCCAAGATGAATGTTATATCTGAGGCAATCTTTTCAAGAGGCTTGGAAAGAGATAAAAATAAGTAAGAGAGAGCCCTCTCCTCCAGTCAAATTGGGTGGTTGGCAACCTCATAGTTGGTTAGTCTGTTCTCACACAGCACCAGTAGAGGATTAACTGAGAAGCACAACTGTGATGGAGCTTACACCAGCTGGTCAGGGCTTGCCTCCTAACCAGCTGGGGCAAATCCCAGGGGCTGAAGGGTGTGAAATTTGCTTGGAGGGATAAGGTTGTAACACTGAGCCGTGTCCAGGCAATTCAAGGACAGATTCTGAGTTCACAGGATTGCACATAGATAGACTGATTTTACCATCACCATTTGGATTTGCATTCACCTTGTCTGCTCTGGAATTAAGCTGCGTGTTTTTAAAATAACACATTGTGTTTATCTAGTTAATAGAAGTGTCTGACAACGTCCTTATCTTGAGGTGTAATATTTTCACAGAGGAAAAATAATAATAATTAAAAAGGTTTGACTAATAAGACCCTGTAATTAACAAGCTACTAACAGGCAATAAACAAGCGATTCACTCATACAACACTTGAGCATAACTTAAGAATGGCACTTTAAACTGATCTATTGAAAGACCCTTGGAAAAAGAAAATTATCATTTATCTTTGCATTTCTCTTGACTGAAGTTACTTTAGGGATCATCTTTCAGAAGGAAAACAACCACAGCATATAAGCCACTTTGACCAGTGTTTATCTGAGTCAAAGTATGAAGACACAACTTAGATGTGTATAAACATTTAATTTCATGGGGAATTAGTCTGTATTTCAGAGAACAGGGCAGGAAGGTACAATGTGCTTCAAGGTGCCATTGGAAATCAGAAATGTTGGCAAAAGTTTTAGTAGAATATGTAATATTATTCACAATATTTATTGCTATTTTACAACTATTTTTTCCACTGTGATGTAAGTTTTTATCTTCAATGACACCAGAAAACAAATGTGGTAATAACAAATAGCAACAACAAAAAAAACTTTTTTTTTTTTTTTTAAAAAAAAAAAAAGGTTAAAGGCATAGTATGTACTTGTGCAGGCTCATTTGAAGCTGCTCATGTGAGGGTTTAAGAATGCCTTTTCCCCATTTTACAGGTGGAAAAATGAATGTAGAGATTTGAAATAACAGAATGAGCACTTGGCTGTTCCGGCAGCCAAGCCCTGTGCTACTGCTCCTGCCATGTCTGGAGCTAGGCGTATCTCAGAGATTAAGTGGGAAGACTCCCACACGTCAAAATTCACAGCATCTTTAATGACATTTCTAGACTGTCAGGTTTCTTAGCCTGGAACATGCTGGGAACTACCATTTTCTTAAGCAATGAGAAACCCTGCCCTGTAGAAAAGGTTGCGTGAGAAATGTCTTCCTGTTTCCTTGCAGCATTCATTTTACACCGGGATCTCACTGGGAGCAAGAGAAACTCACAACTGCCCAGTGACCAGAATAAAACTCACTTTCCTTGCCTTGAAAAACCTTAGAGAAGGACTTGGGTGGTAACTGAAAGAGGAAAAACATTCAAATGTTACAAGAGCTATTTTTTAAAGGAAACTTTAAAGAAAATATTATCACGTCTGTGTCTCTTTTAGGGGAAAATACCCCCTCACTTTAATCCTTCTCAGTTAGAAAGTTACAACAGCATTAGTAGCATCTACACTGATTTTGGGGCAACAAGTTTATTTAAGACAGCCAATAAGCAAGATTATTTCTGAAGGGACATCAATGTGAAAAGCGTGTTTGCTATCTCCAGTTTCTCAGAGTCGCAGCACAAGTTGCTGAGAATCAAAACCAAAAGCTACCTCCAGGTTTTGCCTCTATCTTTTTTTTTTTTTTTTTTTTTTTTGACTTTTAAATTTGAGAACTTACTATGTTGGAAATGAGAACAATAAGCGATGCAACTGGGAGCTTGCATTTTCTGCAATTATCTGGTTTCTGCATTTGGATGGCTGTTTCTCACTGAGTGTTTACCTGCTGGTGTGCAAGTTGTCATGTAATCTGTCGTATCTCCATTATACCAATGAACTACTGATGGACTACTGGGACGAACAAATGAATTTTCCCCTTCAGCAGAGGCTGAGACTTTAGGTTTATCTGCTGGAACTTGCAAGTGACTTGTCAGCTGCAGAGAAAGAGCTGTCCTCCACATCTCTGAAGGTGGCCTTTCCCTTCAAGAAAATGGAGCCAAGAGCTTGCAAATGCTCAGAGCTTCTGAGCTGCAGGGCTTTGACATCAAACTGGATGTGGAAACCTGCCTTTTATTAGCTAGGAAGCCAATGATGATGGTGGAGCATGAGGCTGCTGTGGTCTCAGCTTCTGTCAGCTAAGGTGCCATGCTGTAACAGTATTGTGACAAATCATGACAAATGATGTAGATGTATGTACACGAATATGGTATATTTAAAGATTTTATTTTATTTTATTTTATTTTATTTTATTTTATTTTTTCTTTTTGAAATCTCAGCCCTGTCCAGTAATATTCCTTGAGGGAACTTCCCTGGAAATACCCAGTTCTTTAGAATAACACTTATTTTCCAGGAACATTAATTATTTAGGGGAATATTTATCTCGTTCCCGCTTATAGCATGTATTACTTTTAAGGCTAAGCTACTTCTCTGTAGGCTTTGAAGTCAGTCTTTCACATCAGGGCCTGTAACTTTTTTTTTTTTTTTTTTTTTTTTTTTTTTTTATTTTTTACAGATAAATGTATTACATATAATAAATATTAAACATCAAAACAAATTATAAAATATACCATTTACATTTTGTTTTTCAGGCAAGTTTCAAATCACATCAGGAGCTGGCTGGCTGTGCATCTGTATGACATGGCATTTAACATGAAAAAACAAGTCAACAAGACCATCAGGGTTCTTACTTCCAGGAAGCAATCTATTTTTAATATTACAAATGCTTTCCTGTTTTCTTTTCGCCAAGATTTCTCCAGTGCCTGTGAAATTCAAGGGCTTAAGCATTTATTTTTTCCTTAGATGCAGCATGCAATCAGGGAGAGAGATCAACATTTGTTATTTATTTTAAGAAGGTTTCTGCACTCTATCAACGGAGCAGGACAACATCGATAGGCTTTGTGGTTCACAAATGTCACCCTTGTTCTAGGTGAAAAGCTACTGCTGCTAGAAAGCCTGTGCACTGCGTGTGTCTCGTGTACGTGGGACACATGTTCTGAGACCGAGCGTGGTCAGGATATCTACTGATCTGCTGTTAGATTATCCATGCTATTATTTTTAGTTCTTATTGAATTGGACGCAAAGTGAGCTCAGAAAGAAACCATCAAATGGCTCCAACTGAGATCAGCGATAAACAATTTTTTTTTTTCACACGGCGAAAAGCAGAGTAAACACAGTCTAGGCATGCCCTGGTAAATACACTTGTAACATAGCAAGAACACCCTTTTCGAGTTCTTGTCCAGACTGCTGCCACAGGCATGAGTGTCTCTATGGAGACTTCAGGCTGTGGGGGCTGGGGAGCAGAGAGCAGTATGGACGTGCATGGCTGCATGTATAGCTGATGCTCTTCTGGTGCAGGTGGCTGGCCAGCGCATGAGGTCCTGCAGGCTAGGAGGAAAACTCAGTGCTGGAGCTGATTGCTTTTGCAGCATACTGAAGATCTATGAGAAAATCAGATTCCTTCTTTAATTCCACAAGAACCTGGGCACCTAAAACCAGGCAAGATGCTGGTACCAGGGTGCAGCTTGGTTATTCTCTGATATTGTTTTGCATGCTTGGTACCTTCCACAGGGAGCAGAAACTACAGCAATTTCTGAAAACAGGCTAGCTGGTTTTGCTGAAAGTTGTTTAGACACTGCACAGAGCATGTTTTAAAAATAATTATCATGTTCGGATTTGCCAGTGTATTATAATATTCCTGGCACTTATTAAGATTTCAGAAGCTGGAGTGCTGTCCAAGTGGATTTTTATGTTTACTTCTTTGTGCAGTGAAATGTCTGGTTTTCAGCCCCAGTTTTTGCCATTTCTGGAACAGGGTACACTTCTTACCTATTTTAAATGGAAAAGATGTCTAAATTTTGGGATCTCTCGGTCTCCAGACAATTCTGCATGTCTTGTGTCATGACTAGCATGTTTGCTATTCTTATACATTGTGTGCTCAGTAAAATGCCTAAAATTGTTCTTTATGCATCCAGACTTAACCGTAAAGCTGATTTTCATACTCTCAAATACTTCTCTTTCTTCTCAATATCCTTTCCCTTACTAATCTCAGAGAGTGATTTGTGTTTGTGATGTTCCATCCTCTTCTGTCTGTTATCTATTTTTGAAATAGATGCATTTCTTTATTTTTGAAATGGAATGGGTACCATATTCTAGGCAGTTGCTATTGATTTCACTGCTTTCACAAACTGAGTGTTTAGTTCTTCATGCTTTGTAATGAGCCATGCCAGAACCACTGATTCTCAGCAAGATGCAGAGCTGAAGTTACTGGGCTCGGTGATCTGCGCCCATCTTCCTTACTAGCACCTGCTTCCTCTTCTGGTGCACTACTACAACAAAAAATAAAGTAACATGGCAAATTCCAGAGCCATTCAGAGTTGTTTGGCTTCCATCCACTGACCTTGGTCCACAAGTTGAAGACCAGCTGAATGCCTGCATGTTGGTTCATTGCCAGTTTATCCTGGAAATCCTTGGTAGCTTTCTTATCCGCTTGGTGGTCCTCCAGCAGTGCAGGTAGTCATCCATTTCCCTCCCAGCTCAAAGCCCCCATGCCTTTAACTTCACTCTCAGCTGTTTCCCCAGGTTGCTCATATTCCCAGCTGTCTCCAAGCAACACACTGATGGGCTGTACATGATGTGGGTGATTCAGTCCGTCTTCCATGGGACTGTTCCGGGACACTGAGAGAGATACACCATTCACACAAAGGCATTGGCAGGTGCTACCGTGTCTGTTAATCTTCCAATGGGCTGCAATGAAAAGGGATTAGCAGATTTAACATCTTGAGGAATTACCTAGGTGATGGGACAGTGTGTATGTACAGGAAGTATGCAGACTGGGAGGACTGGCTGATACACTAGATCATCATGCTGGCATCCACAAGGGCCTGGGCAGGCTGGAGAAATGGGCAGACAGGAATCTTGTGAAGTTCAACTAAGGGAAATGCAAACTCCTGCACATGGAGGGGAATAATCTCAGACACCAGTACAAGATGGTGGCCAAAGGCTGGAAAGCAGCTGTGCAGAGGAGGCCCTGGGGGTCCTGATGAACACCAAGTTGAACATGAGCCAGGAATGTGCCCTTGCGGACAAGAAGGCCAACAGCCTCCTGGAAAGCACTGGGGAGAGTGTCTCCAGCAGGTGAAAGGGGTATCTGAATCCTTGAGGCAACTGATACCTGCTAGGGAGAGCTTTCCTGGTGCCTCCATATTTCTAGTCTATAACAACCAGGCTGCTCTCCTTGCTTTTCCAGACTTGGAATGTTACATCTGGGTTTCCCATTTCTCCAAGAGTTTACTTATTTTATTTGTGTCCAAAAAAAAAGCATCCCAGGCAAAATAAGTCTTCTGTGCTATTTTTGTGAAGCCTTCGATTCCATTTGAAACTCTTCTGCTAAACTTCCAGTGCTTATTTGGGTCATTCTTTGAATTCATACATCATGGACCAATTTTAAGGTATGTAAGGACCTCTACTATTTGTTCATTCTTGGTTGAAGAGGACAGCCAAGTCATGTTATCTTTCCAAAAGAAATCAGTCCCAGTCCTTCACACTAACTAACAGTATCTGGAATTCAGGGCTCCCCAGAAAGACAAAAACAGAGGATGGAGTCAGGTATCAGGTATAGTCTTGTTTCATGTTAAGTAATATTTTGTTTCTTTTCCTTGATTTTCCCTGAATTAATACGGGAAAAAGATCAGATCTTTTACCCAGAAGTTCTTCCTCCAATGTACAACTCCTCGTATCAGCTTAAGTTCTTCTGAGGACACTAACATGAAAGTTCACTGTCTGCTCTTCCTGTATCTTCATTTTTAGTACCTCTTGACTTTTGGCTGCTTTTCTCCCAATACCAATTCAAACAAGTGATGATTTCCTGGGAGTTATGAACAAACACAAGAGAAACAGAAATAAGTGAATGCTTTGGTTAAAAATTCTCTCACCTGTTTTGGGCAGCAGCTACTTTGACCTAATTGTCTAGAAGAGCTTAATGGCTTCTTTAGGTTTTTCTTCAGTAAAAACAGACCAAATTCAGGGAAGCTGTCCAATGTATAATAAGATGGACTTTATACTATCATGGGCCTGGTTTTGACAAATGCTGGACTTATCTTACCTGCATGTGTAGCACCTAACAACCTTTGGAGATACTGCACTTTCAAACAAGAAATCACCAGCCACAAAGCATCGTGGATTAGCACAGACTCACCCCAAACTAAAATACATTGAAATATCAGTTATTAACTAATGGGCTGGTTTTCTTCTTTTCCCTGCTCAGGAACTTATGTTGTAGAAGTAACCCAAGTCTCTAGCCAATTCCAAATTACTGACCCCCAAACTGCAAAGAGGTAACCATTGGTTGAGGTTGTTTAACACAAAGTACTGCTCTGCACTGACATTTACAAACAAGTTTCCGTATCTGACATTCTCTGCTGTATGCATTAATTTTTAATTCCTTCACTTTCATTATCTGCAAATAGTGATTTTCCCATTGTGTTTGTAAAGGTGCAGCCAAGAAAAAATATATATACGAAACAACAAATGACCGCTGGGCAGGAAATGAATCACTCTGGCTTTGAGTGTGCTAACTACAGATACTGCAAATATACAGAAACACTTTGAAAACTTTCCAAGGACAATGCTCTGTTAAAACTATAACATGTATTCTGGAGATCTGGATGTATTATTACACAGATCTTTGAAAACAAACATACAAAGCACGCAGTAAAAAAAAACGGTGGATGTGTTTGGATGGGAAAATTTGTTTCCAATGGACTGACAGCTACTACACTCAAAGAGCACTCTGCAGCCAGATATCTGTTCTCCTTTCTAGGAAGGACTTAATGAGAGTGACTCTAACTCTTGCCAGAGAACTATCTTTTTTTTTTTTTTTTTTTTTTTTTGTACATCAGTGTTGTGCCCGAAGGGTGCTGCAGTAACCAGTTGTGTTACTGCAGAGTAACCAGAGAGAGATCTATTTTGTCAGAGAAGATGTGATTTTTTTATTATTATTATTATTTTTTTTTTTTTTTTTTTTCCAAAAATGAAAAGCAAGTGGTTTCTCCATGCCCTGCTGTGACACATGGCACTTTTCAGGCCATGTCTCTGTTCATCTGCCATCACACTGGCAGTTTATGTGATGTTTCTGACTTCATTTGCTTGATGGGATCCCACTTGCTCAAAAGGGCTGAAGATGTATACTGAAAGGCTGCCTCTGAAACTTTTCAGTCTCCTCTACTGAAGCCAGAGTAGAATATTTAAAGACAAGCTACAAGCTGTGGGCAAAATTCAGTCCTCACTTATCCACATTGACTCACTTTCAGTTATGAGACACACAAGCAGTAGAGATAGGATCCATTGTCCCTCCAGATTTTACACCACGTCACTCACAGACATTATATTTATTTCCTCGTCTGTTTAGGTATGTACAGAAGATGACCTAAAAATCAAACAAACTATTGACCTTCTTTTGGAGAATTCTTCGTTGTGATTCCTGTTTGAGCTGCCCAGATCTGGCCTGGATAATAGGTGACTCAACAAGGGGAGAAAAAACAAACCAAAAAAAAAAAAAAAAAAAGTAAAACATCTGTGGTTCATTTTGAAAACATCATAACAAACAATATAAAGTGTGAAAGTTCATGCAGCTTTATTTGAAGAACCTAACCAGCCCAAGCTCAAACTGCAGCACAGAATTAGATTTGTCATAGCCCCTTGGCCTTCAGTTTGGTCTGCAGCCGGGTCAGCTCTCAAATGCAGAGTTGCTGGAAAGTTTATAAAAAAAAAAAAAAAAAAAAAAAAAAAAAAAAGCCCAAGGGGAGAAAAAGCAGTAAGTAACAGCTGTTACTTACTGAAAAGAAAATATAAACTGAGATACTTTGGCCACGTTTCAGGCACAAGCATAGCAGCAAGAGTAAGGAATATACAGGTCTGGGTGATAGCCCAAGGTCCAAGGTACAGGACAGTCTCTGCTCCCTGCTTGACTGCATCCTCCTCCATCACACGGAATGAGGAGCCCTGCGTGATATTCACTGTGTGTATGTGTGTATGTAGGACAACCTCAGGTTTCAGTGAGCAATATTTGCACAGAGTTCAGCACATGTATGGCCAATACCAGAAGTAATACCTCCATGCAGACAGGATTTGGCATGTCATCTGCCCCCCAAGTGCTGCCCTTCTCCCACAGCATCCCTTGGCGCTACCCAGCTTGTGGATCTGTCA
The DNA here is from genome assembly GCA_011076525.1 of Nettapus auritus. Taxonomy (NCBI): domain Eukaryota; kingdom Metazoa; phylum Chordata; class Aves; order Anseriformes; family Anatidae; genus Nettapus; species Nettapus auritus. The sequence goes on from CM021768.1 coordinate 69,065,622, forward strand.
AACCACAGGTTCACCTCCACTCCAGCCATGTGGCCACTGCTTCCCCCAAGAGCAGTTCTCAGGAGGAACCCAGTGCCCATCTGATTTCACCCAGAGGTGGAAAAGGCACCATTTCCCTGGCAGCCTGCTGTCACTGATAATGGCCCTTGGTCAAAAGCTGTGGTCAGATCTACACAGCTTTGGCTTCCACCTGCAGTCTTGCTATGCCTCTGGGCCACATATTCTTCTTCCTATAAAGGTAAATTCAGTATAAGCAAACCACCCTTCAGTTTTCTACCCTCCCTCTCTCACTGCGTCTCTCTTCTGAACTGCAGTGGCCCCGCTAAAATATGGTCATATACCTGGACATCTCCTTTCTTTAAATAGGAAAAAATGATTCTGTTCCTTTTCCTTTACATATGCCTTCAAAGTCCATGCTAAACTTCTATGGTTGCTACAGAACAAGTTATTTTTTGTGCACAATATTTCCACTGGTATTGACTCAGGAATCTGTTCATGTAATAGAACCTTGCCCTCATTCTGCAGTATGGCCTGATTCCTGCATTCATCATTTGCACTTGTTGTTAAAATATACTTTGTTTAAGGGCTTGCACTTGTAATATACATTAGTTTGTTTTGCTGCCCTACCCTGGAGTTATTTATACGTATATATATCTACCAGTCCACCAAACTCAGTGGCACCCAGAGTTTACCAGCAATTTGGCAGTATTTTTTTCTAAGTGCTCAGGAAGCACGTGCTGCCTTTACAAGTCTTGTATGCTCAGGAGAAGTTCATACCTAGGTATTGAATTGCCTGAGGCCAAGGAAGAGAAGCAGTGTCTTTTCATCACCTTATCTATTGAGTTGCTTTCAGCGTGCGGAAAAAAGGCATTAACATACCCACTTCCATTTGATGATGCTGGTAGGCAAAGAGACTGGTATAGAGCTTTTGGATGTAGGGGATGTGTCTCACCATCTAATATGGTGCTTGTTTAGTGCTGTGAGATCCCACCCTGCTTCTGTGCTCCTGCATTAGCACATACACAAAATAATAAAGTTGAAGCTAATAAATGGGACCAACAGCTCTCCATCAGCTTCACACTTTTATTCTATAGCTGGGATAAAGAGGCTGGGGCATCTGAGTACCATACAGCATCATACAAGCCTATATGATGAAAATTGACTATATTCCAGGCCAAGCCATGACATATAGAGACAAAACTTAAGTTTCACAGGAGAATGCAATAAACTAACTAAAAGATTCCATGAAATGTAAAACTAAATAATATTTCTTGCAATACAGAAATCTCTCCTGGCCCTGGGAGAAGTACTTAGTACTGTATATAACTGATTTCAGGAGGAAAACACTGGATATTTATTAACTAATGGAGTCCTTGAGCAACAGTAGCATGGAGAATATTAGTTCATATCACTTTCCCCACCAGAGAATGTCCTATGAGTGTGTCAGGATCCGGTGCTCTCAGCAGGGATTTCTTTACTGGTAACGCAAAAGGAAGAGATGGGAGGTGGATAGGAGGTGACAAATGTAAGCACACAGCTACTAAAGGGGAATCACATCACAAGAAGAAAGGGGACTAAATGACATTATCTCTCTGCAGTGCTTAATTCCATGTATATGATGCTGAAGGATACTCTAGAGGAGTCATGACAGTTTGATGCCATAGCACACCTTGCTTTTTGCAGCCTCCCAGAAATCCCATCTTCATTCAGATTTCTCCTGGTCTATTATTAGGTCTTTTCTTCACTCCGACACACAACATCAAAATTCTTTAATTAAGCCATCGTTAGTGGGTTGGCAAAAACTAAGAGAAGGTCTACCTGGTAATATGGCAATGCAGATTTTAAATTTTCCTGTCTGAAGAAATATTTCTCTCTCAACCAAGTGACTAAGGAGTGTAATGAGAAAATTTTGGTTTGAAAATCACAGTGTGAATAACATATTCAGGTATCATTCAAGCATATTGTTTCTGTTATTGGCAAATATTTGAAATAGGAGCTTTAATGAGCTTCTAAAAGATAAGCATGCCATTTATGCAAGCCTGTGTAAGGCCTTTTCATAAAATCTGGAACCTGGATGCATACAGATAATGGTGGATAAGCCCCTGAAAATGAGAAAACAGAGATTTGATACAATGCACCAAGAGACAGGAAGCCAGTGACAGGCCTCAAAGAGAAGTGAAAAAGGATGAAGAGCAGAAAAGGAAGGTGACCTGCCCTAACAGCAGTGTTTTGAATAGATTGAAATAGGTGTAGTTCTTTACCAGGAGACCAACAAAAATACAGAAGGGTAGCTAGAAAGTGGCAAAAATCTGAGGAAGTTTTTAGTGGCTTATTATAACACGCCTAGATAAGAAGGGCATTCTCTGTGCCAAGTGACTCCTGAGAGAGTCTGAGCCTACTGCTAACATCCTCCAATAACCTGTTACTTTCATCTTAACAGTTTTCTCAGCACCAAAGCTTTACAAAAAAATCTAGAAAGCTCTGACTTCGGTGGATCTCCTTCTGCCTCTTTGATATAAGTAAATTAAAGTTCCCCACATTCATACTGCATTCAGTTTACCTGTTCTTGTGCCACATATGCTCACTGCTCATTCCATTGTTCTTCTGTGAAACTGAAATTACATTAGTGATTTTTACTAAAATGTTTCCTTCTGCCAGCAGTGTATGTGCAGTGCTATGAGAATCAAGTCATTCATGCACTTCAGCTCTGGTAAAAGTAAGCAGGAGAAGCTGGTCAAGTGAAAAATTAAAACAAATTGAAAATTCACATAAACTACTAACCTAGGGTTTGCTTCTTGCTGAAAGCAAGTAGTTTTTGCAAAACTAGTTTAAATCTCAGCTTACGTCTGTTCAGAAACCAGTCACACTGTCACTGCAGGAGATCCTGAGGACTTTGATTTTCACATCCTTAATCTCATCTTCCTTGGCCTGAACTGGTATTTATTACCAGAAAAACTTTCAACCTACCCACAAATGAGGGCAAGTTTGGGAAGCATCCTTGAATATAGACCAAAATCATGAAATTCATCCTTAAAATAACTTCTGTAAAAGAGCCAAAAAATGAAATTTAATGTGGACAATACTTACTGTTCAAATCATTTATGGCATATAAATCATTAGTTAAAACAACTGCAAGACTGACTGCAAATTTCTCTTGTATTTTGACTAGTCTAGCTTTATACTGCATATATAGTAAAACAATGTATGCTTTTATGCAATGTATAAAATAATCTCCAATAAAATATTTTAAAGAATATTATGAAGCACATACAATCAAAACACATTAGCATAATTAAAAGTCTTAATCTAGGAGAGATCTTATCTTGCAGCGTTTTTCCTCCTCTTTAGTAAAGACAGACTGAAAGCATTAGGTTCACATTTGTATTCATTTACTATATTTTGCCAGAAAACAACGAAACGTCCAGCATAGCAGACTTTCTTCAAGGTTGCAGAGCCATCTAGTGTCTGAACGACAAGGTTTCCATTTATATATTTTCTTTCCATTTAGTCTTGACTCCCCAGTCATTTCCTATTTCCATACTGTAATATATATATATATACACGTATATATATATAGCGTTTCCTCAGGCTCCTTTCTATTCTCTGCATTGCATTCTTCTCTCTTTCTTTTCTTTTAAGTCTTTAGAAATCTTTGGGTATGAACAAACTACCTGACAGTACTTACTGCCCCATCCTGGTACAAAAAATGATGGTACATTCCACTTTTTATTCTCTCTATTGGTTTCTTTTTTTTAGAATAGAAAAGTTGCAGAAACAGAAAACAGAAAAATATAAAGATGGATCTGAGCTAAGAGTTTTTAATCCAATCCTCTGCAATGGCTAAGGGGTCAATTATACATAGGATAGCCCATAGCAGATGTTGGTTCATCCTTTCCCTAAAAACATCCAGAACACTCTTATTCCAATGGTAAGAGTTTCATATTCTCTCTGGCCATCCTTTCCCCTATGCTTATTCATTATTCTTGGACAGTTTGCTCTCAGGTCTAGCTTCAGTCTCTTTCTTGCATGTTTAGGTGGGTTCTTTTTTGTCCTGCCTTGATAATTGCAGAGAAATTTGATGAAGGCTGTCTTTATGGTAACATTTATCCATTAGTGGAGGTGCCTTCAGTTTTGCTTTGCTCTCTCCTGGGTATATAAATCAACAGTTGAAGAAGAATGAGAAGCATGGAGCTAGAGAGCTTCCCTGTTTCAAGTTGAGGTTTTACTGCATGACACTTGGCTGCTGCTGCTGCTGTGTTTCATTTGTATGTATGGTGCTATATGTTGTCCAACACGATCTGCAAATAGATGTAGCTCTATCTTAAGCAAGACGGGACTTCAAATGAATGCCTTTTATATCAACTTTAGGTAGAGCAGATTTCACTGATCCACTTTGGAAGTGATGAAGAAATAATGGACATAGGCAAGAACAGGGAAATATAAACACAAAACTGAAAGGGTCCAGTAATAGGAGAGATATAGTTACCTAAATGTGACTATCATGTTAGATAAAGTGGTATTTATCACTCATACCTCTGTGTAAGTTTCTGGAAATATCAAGCCCAACAAGATTTTGAAAAACAGTCTGGCAGAAAGTGGGTAACCTCTGATTTCCACTGACATAGTTTATTTTTAGGCTGGTTTCCTAAGAAAAAAAGCATGTGTGATTACACTGTCTGTCTCTTGCTAATAACTTCGGAACCCACTGGACACATCTGATGGAAAACCAGCAATCTCAAAGATATTAAATTCCTGTATGTTCCATGACAGTCAGTATCTAGGTAGAGGAAGGAGAACAAAGCGAGTATCCCCATGGAGAGATGAGTCATCTGATGAAGTTGGCTGTTCCTGGTATGTTTGGTCTACCAGCTGGGCTATAAGTATGTAGGTACTGAGCAGCCAATAAATAAAAGTGTGTGCACATTGCAGATCCAGGCACTGGCTTTTGCGGCTGTGCTTTGTCCAGCTTCTGGGACCTGGGTGTGACAGGCTGAAAGGAGGGATGTGACATAGAGATGGTGGCACTTGGAGGTGGAAGATTTACTCAGAGGAGTATGAAGGACTGTAGCTGTTGCTGGTGAGTGGAAGATGCTGAACGTAAATTTGTGGGAAGCCAGGTTTTGATAACTCTGTGTTTATGGTAGCATGTTCTTAAACACAGAGTGTTACTTAAGTCTTTATTTCACCTTTTATTATTCTCTCCTTCTTTCATCCTCTTCTAAATCCCTTCTGAAGACAAACCTCCTTAACACTATGCTCTCTCACCAATCTCAGCACTGCTGGCCAGAGCATCTCTGCAAAGTTCTTTGACAGCACTGCTGCTGCTTCACACTGGGGAGGGTTTCCAAGGGCACTGTGTGACTGCACTGCTTCTTTGGCAGCACTGATGATTTAGGAAGTATTTGGGTCTCCAAATTTTATGTTAGATCCCATGCAGTGATGTAAATAATGCATCAGCTTCCTCTGCTATTCGACCAAATGGCATTATTTATTTAAATAAAGCATCCTAGGTTTGTCTTAGCTTTTGTTTGTGTTAACTACCCAGTAACCAACGACTTAATCAGAGACTACTATTTTGGAAAGAGTCACTCACTTGCTCTGTCTTCACATTAAAGGTGTTTATAAAATATTTGGCTCACAATAGCTTTTAGGATATCTGAGTGGCAACGGAAACACGGTCATACAGACAGCTGCCCCTCACACGGGATGCCTAAGCCGAGCGTATAAATGGGCAAAACCGTGGTGTTTTGCACATTTGTCCACTGGAGGCCTCCCTCGGTGCATCGACAGGTGCCTGATGCCGCAGTCAAAGCTCCTTGGGAGCTTTGGGTTTGGGAACACCTACATGGGCAGTTATGTGGCCCAGTGGCTCAGCTGAGAAGAAGCAAGTCAGAGGTAAAAGGAGTGCTCATCGTGGCGAAAGTCAACAAGGAGTTACCTTCATGGAGGTTTTGGAGCTGAGTGCTCACGAAAAATTGAATAACTTACATTTCAGTGATGCTGAGTTCTGTGCGATGGACTTAATGATCAATGATGGACTTCACTCACACAAGATTGGACTCAGAGGAGCTTGTTCTTCAGGTTTTTGTGTGTTTGTTTTTCTTTTTTTGTTTTTCTTTTTTTTTTTTTCTTGTTGGAAAACAGATGTCATCAAAACTGTCCCTGGGAGAGCAGTCTTCCGTGCAAGTAGGCACAAGAATGAGAATTGCTCTACAGCTGTCAAACTACATTTTCCAATACTTTATATCTCTGTCTTACAGGGGTTTTTTTTGTTTGCTTGTTTGTTTTGCTTTGTTTTGTGGATTCCTGTTGCAACTGTCTAGAGTAAGGTGGAGAAGGTATTATCATATCCTCCTGTGCTTTTTCCTGCACCTAAGTTTAGCCCACTGCTGAAAAAAGACCAGAAAGCAAAGTTTAAGACCAAAAAACAAGGTCAAACTGCAGGGCTATTAGTCTGTCAAACTCTAATGAAGGGTTGTTTGCAATTCCCAGACGAAAGTATGGATTTTTACAGTAACATAACAAATAATTGTTTTATCCCTTATTCTTTTCTATCCTTACTGCTTTGACATACCTGATGGGAAATGTAAGTAAGCAATGTAAAATGTATATAACTGCATGTTGTAAATAGCATACATGCATGGAAACCCACTTGGCCCTTCTTTGGAGGTGAATTCTCCAGGCCTATCCTGTGACCGTGTCACACTGGACATGTCACCTGGGCAATCCCAGCCTTCAGAAAAGATGTCAGCAGCTTCTGCTTCATCTTCCTAGACACAGGTAAGCATCTTCTGGGCAAGTCATTGATAGGGAGACCTTTGCAGCCAATAGCACTGTCAGCTCCTGGCTTGCTGGTGTCCCCCCACGCTGGTGAAGCAGGAAGTGGTGCCTCATGGTGCCCAGAGTGGAAGTATTTGGGTCAGCACATGAAATCTCTGCAGTGGTCTGACAGGATGAGCTATGCTCACTGGGTGCTTGGGTAGGGCAGGTAACCACAGCATCTCACAGCTGCCCTGCAGCTCTCACCAGCTGTGGAAGAGCTGCCTGGCTTCTCTGCCAGTGAGCAATGAAATGCTCACCCGGAGTGAGTGACCTCCTATCTTACTGCTGCTCAGTCCTGAGTTCTCGGTTGTCCCTGAGTTGGTGAGACTTACTGCAGTGGTCTTCCCACACTGCTAGAGCATGCAGCAACTAATTAACACTAATCCTTCATGAATCTTTCTGGTGACTGCCCTGTGGTGTCATGCTTCTCCTCTCTCATCAGCCTCTTTTTTTTCTGTCCTTTAGCAAACTCCATAAATTGCAACCTCCACAAGTTGCAGTTCTGGTACAGCTCCTACCTTAATTGATATTTCTTGCATGGCACCATGTCAGATGCTTCACGGAAATCAAAACAGAACAAATCTGCTGGGAATCTTAGCTGTCTTGTCAAAGGAAGATACAGGGTTAGTGTGGCACTATCTGTCTTTCAGAAAGCCTACACTGCATTTTCCCCGTTTGTAGTTTACTTTCATGTCTTCAAGCACAGTTTCCTCGCTGTCAGGTGACAGCTCTTGGAAGGGAAAAGCCCTGTGCTCAGACCAGGAATTAATTCATCACAAAATAAATAAATAAATAAATAAATAAATAAATAAATAAAAATCTACACCAGTGTCATAGTCTGGTATTCTAGTGTGTTTTTATTTTGTTTTAAAATATAAAGTAGAGAAGAGCATCAGTAAAAGGAGCCTTATTGCCACTGCTGGTTGGAATAATTGATCAATTTATGTGCCGTAAAAATGTGTGTGTAAACATTTTTCTCCCCAGCACCAGTGGTTAGATGAAGTGATGAGTGAAAATTCTTTTATTCAGAAATGATTAGTGAAGATAGCAATCAAAACACAGGCAGTAACTGGAACAAGCCATTGAGATGACTGTGGTAATATAACCACCATTCACGTTATTCGGTAACAAATTGCTGCTGTTACCAGGCTCTAAGATCAGTTTGCAAGCAAATCTGTTTGCCCATGTGAGATCCTTACAGACTCACCAGCTGCAGGCTTAATGATTGCCCATTCTCACAGTGCCCCGGGGAGGCAGCTCCCTTTCCCTTTTTTCACCAAGGCACAATTACAATGCCCAGCATCATGTATTCCTGCAGAGACTCAAGTTGGTGTAGCCAGGACCGCGGTTAAGTCTTCTACATGCGTCCCTGAAGTATGGGATTGTTCTCTTTTGTCTGCACCTGAGGTTTGGGTCATGGCCACGCAACACAAGGAAGCCTGGTTAGGTCATATGAGATGATCAAATGCTATTTGGCTGATTGACAAGTCTTGTTTCCCATGAAAAGGAAACAATGACTGGACTATACAGGTTGTATGTAATCTTTTGCCCTTGCCCTCTGCAGGGTATAGAGTAGATAGCAGCAGAAAGGATATAGTAGCAGATCACTGCTCGTTTTTAGTAAAAAGCTCAGCTCATTGAAAGCAATGCCTTTTGTCTTTCAAACAATGTCAACGGCTAATACATGAGAATTAATGCAGTAATGCAGCCATAGGCAGTGGGTGCTCCCTTCTCCCAAAATACTGAAATAAAGTGATTGTTTCTGAATAAGCACATGCAATCAAAGCCTTGATTCTTTCTGAATTAATAAGGAATTATTGTCAGTGAGTTTCACTGCCATTCTTCTGAAGCTTATGGGCTGCTATTCTGCATCAAGGAGATAAACACAAGCTTTAGGAGTCTCCCACATATCTCCCACATATAGTGATGTATTTTGGAGACTTCAAAATAACAAAATAGAGTCCAGTTGGACTGAGCAGCATTGCAGAGCTGCCGAAACTGGGGAACTGGCATGGGACTGCCTCTGCTTCTCCTGCACAGCATGCTTGTGAGTTTTACACTACACTTCAGCATTTTTGAGCAAACACAGAATTCTCCTTTTAAGCAAACTTCAATAAATATAGCAGACTGAAAGCTCTGATTATAAAATGTTTTTGGTCAGCAATCAGGTGATGGTTATATGCAACAGAGTCACAAGGGAAAGATAGCTTAAACATAACTTTAGATGCCTTTGAGGCCCTCCTATGTTCCAGCTTAGTGTCTAAGCACCCTTCAGTCAACACAGTCAATGAAACAGAGAGAGCAATTGCTCCTGCCTAAAATATTTTATTAGGTTTGGCCAGATGGATAGTGAGATCTCAGCTTAGTAGATCTCCTCTGGCAGGGTGGGCACATGGGCACCAAGGTCAGAGGTGGGCAGCTGCCACTGGGGTGAGCATATACTACCAGGCAAGATGAGCGTGATCCAGAGATCTCGCCCCTCCTCAAGGCTACCAGGTGCAACTGCTATGACAACAATGAGGAAGATGCCATTAGTGGCAACATACATGGTGCCAAAGCCAAATATTTTCTGAAAGAGATGAGTTCTCCACTACTTACTGACAGGAATATGAACCAGAGAGCCTGTGAGCAACACCAAAGCTCCCAGAAGGCTTAAACAGAAAGGAAACTAAAGGCATTGCCTGAACAGCAGAATTCAATTATTTATACACCACCAAGAAAATGTGTCTCTCTGGCAGCACTCATGGCATGCCTTCACTTCAGGGCTAGTGCAGGGTGATGGACAAGTCACGAGCATCTCTCAAAAGCAAAGCCCTGCATGGTAGGGCCACCCTGGTGAGGCCAATCTGGGGCCATGTTCCCCAGCTCCTTGGGTCTCTACCATCTGAACAAGGCTCATTGGTCATTTTGGGATGAGAAGAACAGAAATGGGAGAATGAAGGCAGCCAGAGCTTGGGTCTGAGTGTGGGATGAAGCAGTCAGTGCTCACCCATGTCCCCCAGCCCTGGGGAGGTTGCCCAGTGTTGAGTGCTTTCCAAAACATATCAGGGTTGCTCTACATGCATCTCAGGAGCAGCTGCACCAAATTGCAGAGAAGAATCCTTGTTAACTATAAAGAGCAATTTGGCTTTTATTTTCCCAGGGCTGTTCTTAGCTGCTTACAAATTGTAGCTCATCCTTCCTTTGCTTGTACCCTCCTTTCACAGAGCTTTCAGGTGTAAGCAGGAATCCCTGCTGCCCCTTCTCAGGGGTCCCCTTCCTTTCCTTTCTGTCCCTGATGATGGTGGGACCTGCATAACACCTGAAGTATAGGCGCTCCATGGTCACGGGCAGAGAACAAATCTTCATTGTGGTAAAAAAACCTCAGTTCTTTTAATAGATGTTTGTCTCTTGTGCCTGTCTTTAAAGAAAAACATATTATTTATAGATGAACTAAAGTAACTAAAGACCACAAATTATATACATGCGTACATATATTTATATCACAAGTTACCTATATGTGTTTGTATGTGTTATTGAGCATATTCTGAAGCTGAAAATATTCTTCCTCTCCTTTTTACATATTTTTACATTCAGTATTTCCCCTCCTTTTTAGATCCTAGCAGTGAAAAATTTAAACATTAGCGATGACTGCCCATGATTGTGGAATGATAGTATAACCACTACTGATCTGCACAGAATGCAGACATTTACCTCTATCAACTGTTTATGTATAGGACATGCATAAGGAAATACACTTCAAGCAGTATTCAGTTCAGACAGAATTTTGTTTTAAAGAGCAAGTGGAATCAGACATTAGCATATTTAGGCCATTGTGTTAAACTATATCAAGAGATTTAATTAAGGAAAATTACCCCATATTGTGAGTAACACTGTGATTGTAGGACTGAATGACTTGAGCAGTTCTTTGATGAACGCTGCCTGAGAGGTTACTAATGTCAGATGAATAAATAATGCTGTCCCGTGCTCCCAAAGCCTCGTTTCTCAGCAAGGAGGCTCCCATAGTGAAATGCTACAGAGAACAGTTCAAAGATTTACATAGACCAGGATGTAAATCTCAGGGGAAGTAACAGATTTCTCCAAGCAAAGAAACAGGAAAGGGAAAAAAAAAAAAAAAAAAAAAAAAAAAAAGCTTTCCTTCTTCCGAGTGGGGAAAACAGATAAAGAGCCCTGGCGACTCTTGCCAAGTCCTCATGCCCGGTGTGCTGCAGACAGTCCTGCCTTTCACAGCCTCAGAGCAGCCACCATTCATTCTCAGCAGAGAATTAACAACCACTTCTCCCATTTTCTTTTCTTTTGAAATTAAAGAAAAAAATGTCTCTTTTTGGAGAACCTAACTGTTTTGTTAGCTGTACTATGCCAGTTATGATGAACCAAGAGCTTTAAAAAGCAGACCAGAAATCCATTTTGTTTGACTCGGCCTTCTTTCCCATCCCCGATAATTATCAGCCCCTGTAGCTGATAATTAAAGATAGCGTGCTAGAGACTGGGAGCCTCAGCTGCCCTGGAGCTGCGGCCCACAGGAGCCTGCTCTCCTCAGGAACCCACGAGGCCTGCAGGCAAGAAGTGGTAAGGTGCTGGCAAAGTGAGATGGCAAAACAGGTACATTTCCTGAGGAGGGCTTCTATCTTGATACCCTGACAGTTTCCCACGCAAGACACATCAGTGGAAATTTGATTCATTTCTGCATACAGCCAGACTCATCCCCATAAGGCAGATTAATGTTAAAAGCCAAAAAGCTTTGTTTGGCGGGGATGGTTTCTATTGCACGAGTAAAACATTGACCTTTTGCTGATCTAGTTGCTCTGAAATCTTCAGCTAGTGCAATGCGCTACAGTGGATGTAGAAAGGAGGCCCCTATCCTTCCCCGAAGCATCAATGTTTTTAGTATTGTGATGCTGCCAAAAAAAAATTGTATTGGTTTTATAGTCCCAGAGAGGATCAGGGCTACAGCCAAAGAAAGATTGAAACGCTTGAAGCAAAGTTTGGAGGGACTTTAATCAACAGGGTGGAAGTTTGTTACAGAAACTTTGATCTCCAGCCTGTATACAGTGGTTTTGGGATTACACCTCTAAAGCACCTCACTCTTCCCAAACACAAAAAGGGGGTGTAGGTGCCTGGGTCTGGGCTTTGCATTTCCATTCCTTAGGTCAGCAGTTTTTACGTTAGACCATGTACTTCAAATCTCAGAGCAGGGACAGAGCAACATTTGCCTTCAACAAAGTTTAATTTCCAGAGGTTTGGCCAGTGGCTATACAGTATTCCTGCATCCCACTCCACTCTGCAGATAGACCATAGCCATGCTCCTGCTCCCATCCAAAACATTTTGTTTGGATTTGTCACTGCAGAGCCCAAACACTGATGCACTGTTCACCCTATTTTGCTTGCTTTCAATGTCTTGATTCCTCTTAATAATTATAAAGCCCATGTGTACTTGTCTCTGAAACTCTGGTAAACACAATACTTTACTCAGTTAATGAGGATGTGATGTGCAAGCCCTCGGTTCCTCAAAGCACAGTGCTTGGGAGGGAAATTTCTAAGGTTTTTTCCAGGGTTTGGCAAGTTAACGAAAAACGTCCCCAGAGTGCACTAATTCCCTTGCACACACTTCACGAGCTATGGGCAGGGGGATTTTACAGAACCTTCTTGCATTCAAGCTCTTGCCACAGAGAGGCAGCCTCTGCCAGTAAGAAAAGAGAAGGAAAAAAAAAAAAAAAAAAAAGTAGAAAAGTGAATGAGAGTGAATGAGAAAGAGGAGCTCTGTACGAAGCACCAGGAAATGGAAGAACAGGGTGAGTATGGTCGGGCTGTGAGTGTTCCTGATCCACAGCCAAAGCACTCCTGGACCTGTGCTTTGTGCTGTGGATGCAGCCACACTTCACCCAGGTGCTCCACATACAGAGACAAGGTGAAGTCTCCCGAATCTGGGAGGATGAGAAAAAGTTTTAGCACGTGTGAAATGACAGTGGTCTTTCTGAAGCAGCTGGTTCTCAAGACAGGTGGGTTCCTGTGCCCTTGCTGAATGGTTTGGGGGATTCCTGAGTCGACCTGCTACAACCAGGGGACCTTGCCAGGGGAGACCACTTCATTTTAGCATGCTGGGCATTCTAAAGAGTGCTTGAGCAACAATTTACAGCAGGTAGGGATTTACTAAAAATTTTACTAAAAATTTACTAAATTTTGTCCCTTATGTTAAAAGACCAAGTTGTCTAACTGTATACATGGGCCTTTGCTACTTTATTTTTTTATTTTTTTACCTGGGAACTCTATGATATCAACATTCCTGAGGACAAAAGTTCTGAGCTTTCCACCTGCAAGACAAGGATGTTTTTCTATTAAAATCAAAATTGTATCAATGAGGCATATTCATTGTTTCAAAGCTACTAGTAACAATTAGCATGCTGATGTTCACTGATTAAAAGAAAAAAAATGTCTAAGGTAAATAAATCAACTTAAAAATTATCCCTTTCTGCAAACAACAGCTGCACAGGAAAAGGAAGACTGTTAGCCATCTTTCACTGATGTGCTAGGCTGATCCAGTAGATGTGTTTCAAGTACTCTGGCTGCAAGTTAATATATCCTACACTCCACAGGAAAGAACTATGCAGGAAAACAAAAAAGGCAGAACAATTGTGTGAACTGAACGCCCCATCTTATTCTGAAAACATCTGGCCTCTAAACATTTCATTCATTCATTTGGTTTATTTGGTGAAAAATCTGCACAAGCATTAGCAGCCTTGCTTAGTTAATAATAGAAAAAGCAAATGGTGCAGAGGTCTTTTGCCATTCATTCAATAGGACATGCACTCCGAAAACAGGAACCGCTCAGGGGCTGAGAATATAGGAAGAATGACAAGATTCAGTAAGGGGAAGGACTGTTGGGATATTCAATGCTGTGATTACTGAGGGAATAAGGAATGGCAATGGTATTGGAAATACTGGTTTGTTGAGAGCCTCATTTGAGCACCAAGTATGGGAGTTCTGGAGACAAAGACTACAGAGGTGAAAGAAATAAATGGAGGATGAAATACTGGCTTGAGGAGTCTGGGATGATTTTGGCACCAAACTTTCAAAAGCACAGGATTTTAGCAGTCAGGATATCACAGTTTCCCAACAGCTTCTGACACTCTCAGCAATGGAACTCTGTCCCAGTGCTGATGAGCATACCATGAAGGGTTAAGCAAAAAAAGAGCAACTACTTCATTTTACGTAGATAACACAACAAAGCCTGGAAATGCAAATGCATTCAGAAAAAGCCTTTGAATGATTTTTTTTTTTCCCTCTCTCAAAGTTGTTACGTTACAGAGGTTTAAGAAAAGCCTTCAGTGTTTATTGTAGAGTGTTTATTACTGCGGACGTCAAGAATGGCTGACAAGTTTATATAAAAAATTCCGGATCTTACATTTTCCCAGTTGTTACTTTTCCTTTTCTACTGCTTCATCTCTACAAAAGAAAGGGATTAAAGTGATGTATTTTGTTGCACTTTTTCCTGCAGTGAATTAACCCTTGGCCAACAATGACAAGGAAGACAGCAGAGCTATATGGAAATTAACTTGACAGCCCATAAACATGAGAGCCTGTTGTTCACTGGATTTCATTTTAATAGGTATTAACAAGGCATTCAGGTTAAGTAAGCGAACAGAACTAGCCCTGAAACTATCATTTAATTTCATAGCTCTTTTTAACAGAGATTAGCTATAAGTCCTGTGAGGCTTCATCTTGCTTTTTAATTCAAATCATACTGAATCCATAGCAATTTCCTTTTGCTCCTAAAATGCCAAAAGAAAAGAAACAATATTAGGATTAGGATTAGGAGTGTGGATCCTTATATTTTCCGATATGCATCAGATTTTCTATGAGAAATCTGAGGTTGGAATGGTGCAAATCAACACTGCTCCACTGAAGGTATGGCCATGCCTGTTCCCTGCTCTAGAGTTAGTGGGAAGCTTATTCTACAATGATAATTCTGTTTTTAAAAATGTCAGTGGTACATACACAAGCTTAAGGAACTACTAAGCCTATTTCCCCTCCTCTCAGATTTTGGGCACATCTTGTGTCTGGGCTGAACTTCATTTGGCTACAGGCTCTTGGGTTGGGACACCAAGCTTGTGTCACTCTTCAATTTAATCAAGTTTGAAGAGACATCTCACTGCAAACCTAGATGCTATCATTCTGCTCATCCTCCTTCTCAACTGTCTTCCTCTCCCAGAAGTAACAGAGCAATTAACAATTGGGTAAGATTAGGAGCATCCTATGCGCACTTTATTTGGGGGTAAAAGAGTGTGCAGCAGCCATAGCACTGGAGAATCAATCACTGGTTTTAATAACCATTTCTGACTGAGAGCAGTATATGGGGAATTAAAATAATGTTTTTATACATGCTCGGGCTGAATAAGTCTTCCAACAAAGATAAACCTCAGAGCCATCTCAACTGGGGACAGCCAGGGGCTCTCTGTAGGTGTTGCCCTTGGGCCTGTGGATGGTGATGGTGGTACCATATTTATCCTAGCTTTGCATGGAGGCACCAAGGCTTGAACATTTCAGTGATCCTGAGCAGTTTGATAGAGTTGTACACAGATTGCATCTCACTGTGACCAGGAAATAACCATGAACAAGCAGTTCTGGAGAGAAATCAGATGGCGCTGACACCTGCTGTAAGACTATACCAATGGCTACTCTCTGCTCTTCATGTGCTCCAGGAATGCTGCTGAATTGTGGCCAAAGAGCAGTGGTTGGAGGGTTCTCATGTTAGAGTATGTGATAGGAGGGTATATTGTGTAGTGGTACCATGCACATTGATACATGCTTCTCAAAGTATTGGGTGATTGATGGAAAACTCTTTATCCAAGGATTCATGATTCAATCAGCCATGCTTGTATCCTTTTCACCTGTCTTCAGGAAACTGTTTGTGTGCATAGATATATAGGAAAAACCTTTTAATTATATGAATAACTATTATTCACATATAAATGAATGCATTGGCATATGAACAGAGATGTTCCCAGACAGACATGCTTGTTCTCTCCCTGTAAGTGATCACCTGCCTGCCACCCTTTATGTACACATTTACTTGCTGTGAACGTGACTGGGGAAAACAAATGTAAAACACGCAGGACAGCCAATAAATGTGGTTAATATGTCCCAGTCAGGAAGGAAACCAGCTATTTTTAAAACAAGGATTTATAAATATAGTCAAATGTAAGGCAAGCTCTGAAGAGGACAAGAAGGAATTGAAGATGGTCTGAAGCTTTCCTGGAGCACACAGCTTATTCACCGTCATGATTATTGGCCCAGACCCAAGTAAAGCAGAGCCTTTCTAACATCCTGTTAACCTGCCTTCTGCTCTTATAACTAATAGCATCAGCCCGTCAAAAAAAAAAAAAAAAAAAAAAAAAAAAGTAGAAATATATGCAGTACAGAGCTTAGCAGTTCTGCACAGCTCTGTAACAGATTTCTGATTCACAAACAGCAAAGAGGTTGAGAGTTCCCCTAGCTGTGGTTGCTGTTCCCCTGCTTGTTTGCTGATGGGGTTTTGTGGTGTTTGGTGATTCTCCTGAGAAGGAGAACCAAATTTATTTTCTGTGTGTCTGCCTCACACTTTTAGGCATGATAATGTGTCTTGTGGAACACACGAACTTCAGCACAGTTCTTCACAGGCAGTGCCAAGACAGCATATCCCCATTTTCTTTCCTCTTTTCAAGAATTCAAAGACCCAAATGAGTTACATTTCCTAGAAAAATCTCAGACCAAGCACCTGTACCCTGCCATGCATTTAACCCTCTCAAGTCTGAGACAACATGTACTCTGGAAGATCCTGCCATGCAGTTCCTGTGAGAAGAATGGACTCACAAAGTGAGATGCACAAGCAGGATCCTCATAAGAGGGTATTGTCTGAGACTCAGGAAGCCAAGAAGCTCGGCATCTGGAAAAGTCTCTATTTCTGTGCTAAAGAAAGGAATGTAAATATTGAGTTAAGATCTTGTATTTAATATCTGTGATCTCAGCAAAAGGGAGGAGGAGAAAGAGAAGGAAGAGAGGCAGACATGAAGAAAACAGCATTTCTTACTACCTGAAGTTTTCTTGAAATATAAATTATATTCAAAAATATTTCATGTGCTATTTGCAAGTTGTGTACGAATCAAAATATGTATTGAAATATTTACTAAAGTACTGTATTTTTGTCTTGGCTTCCTCTCACAAGCTGACTAGGAACTATTGTATCAGCTACTTTGGGGGGCTGTGTGCAACAAACAGCCCAGAGGCTTAATTTTGTGCAGTATTTTTTGAAAAGCTATGACTGCAAGCTGTTCTTCAGCAGAGTGTAAGGTCAAAATGTAGCAGGATATTGCTGTTTTAATGTTGCCATCACACAGGTATGTAAGGCATGGGAGGTAATCAGTAGCTAGTTACTAAAAATCAATTTGCTCCAGTGTTCTACAGTGCAGACATCCACCATCATATTATTAAAAAATAAATATTGATATTTTTTAAAACTACTGTGAATCTTCTAATACACAGATTACATTTTCTAATTTTTTTTTTATTGGAGCTGCAGTTCCTGGAAAAAAATATATATATTTTTATTTTTCATGGAGTAAGATTTGGTTCCAGATCTGAAGCCTATGGGGAAAAAAGGGCTTGGAAAGGAGATATGGAAGCATTATAAAATATCTGGACTAATAAAAAGGACACCGATAATGAAGACTTGATTTTATTCTCTAAATTACAGTTATAGCCATGGATTTTTATGGTACAATTCAAGAACTGTATCTTTTATATCTGTTTTCAGTTGCAAAGATATTATTAAATTTCAGTCAGTTTGGGGATGTTATTTTCCAGTGTGGGAGTCTGCCTTCTCCAAATGAATTCTGAGAGAGGCTGGAGGAAGAGAGGAAAAGAGAAAGAGAAAATAGAAGGTCTTCCTCAAGAAAACTTATTGCCTTCGTGCTTTGAAACCACACTTTGCCTACCATGTCTAAATGGCATTATTCAGAATGCAGATTTATACATCCAAAAGATCAGAAATGCTAGAATTATAACAATTATAATTATTTACCATTTATTTAACAAATAGTTAACAATTATAACAATTTTGGTGGGAGTCCTCAGCATATTGTGACATTGACCCTGTTGGTAGATTTTATCCTCTTTCTGTGCAGATGCCACATCTTGCTTAGCAAGCTTCTTTCTTGTGACTTATATATTTTCCATTCAGTTATAAGTACTAGAAAAAAAGGACTTGAAGCTACTCTATTGTATTCTACAATGCCCTGGAAGTCCTTTTACAATATCATTACAAATATCTGAAAATAGTAGGTCTTTGTGTTCCGCCTATGAGCCCACACAATGCTGTGGAGGAACCATTTGTTTTGAAATTATAGGTATCCATTTAACATCAGGAAGGTTATTCAGTATTTTAAGAGCTTGAGTTGTACCAAGGTCAGTGTAATGTCTTTCAAAGCTATCCTAGATTCACACTGGTGATAGTCTGGGGAGAGATGAGCCTCAGTCCACAGTTCTTTTGAGGCATTTCTACATTGTCAAGGCTCCTTTGCACTCGTGCTATCTGCAACTACCTTCTTTAGCAGGGAACAGGCACTGCAGTCTGTGGCAGGACCTTCTCCCCCTTCTCCTGCCCTCCTGACACATCACCAATCTGGCAGCTGGGTTAAGATGACTGTACATATTGGTGTCTACAAATAATTAATCTTTTGGCTGACTACCACCTAATTAATTGATGGATTTCTTTAAAATAATAATAATAATAATAATAATAATAATAAATCTGTCCACTTAATTACTATGCAAAGAGTATCCCTGAAAAGCAAAAAGAAAGAACAACCTCTCTGTCCCAGGACCAAAGACAAGAACCATACTCTTGCCTAGCACAGAAGGGGTTTAGTGGTTACATACCTTTTTTTTTAAAAAAAAAAAAAAAAAAAAGCAACAACAACCACAACAAGCCAAAACAAAACAGAAGCTGTCTGAGACTGATCACCAGTCTGAATAGCAAACCCAAACCAGACAAGTTAATGCAGGAACAGCAGGAAACTCACTCAGAGCCATTTTTAACTTGAGTGTAGCAAGCCCACCTCCTCCCGATTGTGCAGATTGTACTATTGTATGGGCACACTGGTTATTAGCTGTGTTTCTTCAAGGAGGGCTTTTTGCTTAGCTTAGTTAAATGGCAAACAAATGCCAAATAAAAGATCATTGCAAAATGTACCATAATAAAACTACTCTCCAAATGTCTTGTGATTATGGCAAGAAATGTCAGCAAAGCAAACTGAGGTTAAACTTTATTCCGTACTTTCTACCAATACGGTGAAGCAGTGCAGCAATAATGTGTGAGGCTCTGGAAACTCCAGCATGGAGTGTTTTAAGAACAGGGTAGCAAATGTCTCCCAGCAATGGAATTGCAGATCCTGCATTGCAAGCTGAGAGCAGAAAGAGAGATGGATGCTCTTGAGAGAGCCAGGGGTCACTCCAGGGCTGCCAGGTGACACCAGCCAACCACCCCCCCACTGCATGAGTGGGAGAAGTCCATCTTTGCCTTCAAACTGGACTGATTGACTTAGCACAAGGAGGAATAAAAAAAACCTCTTGGAGGTACTGTAATGTGACTCTTTCTCCAACACTCCATCTTCCCTATAGCCATTGCAATAGTTGGTGGTGTAGGGGGGGGGGCATAAAAGCTTTAGCTTAACTACTGCACCATGCTAACAATTGACATTAGTGAAAACAAATAGCTAAAATATTTTTTCCCATCTCTTTTAAAATCTCATTTTAAGATTTCAAGTCTCAACAGAAAAAAACAGCATGTGTCTCATACCATCTTGAGAGGACAAATGAGCTTAGACAACTCAGCAGCAAATGACAGAAGACGGGGAGCTACTGAGCAGGGCCATGCCAAGAGTGAGCAGAGCGCTGCTGTGCCACCAGCTTCACTTGAATATTCAGGAAAGTTATTTAAATGGTGACACCTTGTCCTGGCACATGTCCCCATCATCTTCTCTAGAACAAACCCTGGCATACAGTACTTGTTGTGTCACTTGCCTTTTTTCCTTCAACAGAAGAGCGAAAAGATTCTGCACATTGGGGACACATCTGCATTGGGAGCCACAATAGCAGGGAATGTAGATGACTGCGCACTTAAAAAATTAAACCCCAGGGTGTATTTTCACTGAGTGTTTTGTGCCCTGCCCTTGCTAGACCAGGGAAACTTAAGGCCACAATCACATGGATTAAGTAAAGGCATTGCACAGATGGAAGATATCCACCACACTATGTGAAGATTTCAGAATTAAAGTGCCAGTGGTAACTGAGATGGCAGAGATTTAATAACACTCCTAAAAGCGCCTATGTGAATATCCTGGCTGTTTGTGGGCTGGAGAAAACGCTTTCTAGGACCACAGTGGTACATGTGAATCAACAGTTCATGTCTGCTGGGGAATCTGTGGGGGGAGAGGCATCAAAGTGTGGCATGCTGGGGAAGCTGTGGGGTGAGGCAGCAGGCAAGGCAGTGTAGTAACAAAACCAAACAGAGAAGCTGGCTGTGCCACCAGGCTGGGCAGCACACAGGAGGGATGTCAGAGTGGCCAGGCTCTGACAGTGCCTGCTATTTTTCAGAAATAACTCTTGAAATGCAGAGCTGAGGAAAACAACCACAGCCAGTCACAAAGGAGTGGCTGGAACTCATGAGCTCCACCAAGCATTATCCCTTTCAGCCAGCTGGCTTGCCTGCCTGTAACAGGAAATCCCTGCACAGAACCAAAGAACATGTTTTCCAAAGAAATTTGGGTTAAATTTCAGGTGAATCCAGAAAAGTTGATCAGAAGGGAAGACTTCCAAAATGAAAGATTGTGTCCCTGGCTTGACTGAGAAGCAGGACTGTCTCTAGTAAGCAGTAATTATTCTTCTGTGGAGTAAAGATTTTGTGAAACATCACAAAACATTGCCATAAATCAGAGAAGGCTAGGCCCTAAAAACTCTCATCAGAGACATGGCCTCAGGCTTCCCCTAGAAACTCATCCCTCAAGCTCTTTACCCAGGCCAAATGCAGGCTAAGGAAGTGCCTACACTAATCTGTTTAGGAGGGAGGAGCACAGCAAACATCCCATGACTGCAGCTGACCCTAAACGAATGCCTCCCTCAAGATGGCGGAAACTTGATGTAGGTGCCTGAACTTGTAAAACATATGGCATTTCGACCTGCCATGTTGAGACAGGAGTTCTTCACACCCTTGGGATCCCCAAGCCTTGTTCTCTAACTGCGTTTCAACCTGAAATTCAAACTGTGAATCAGTCCGTTCAAGAAGAAATCAAGTAAATATTCTGCAGTGTTTATTTTTAAATATCTGAGCTGACTCGGGGAAAGCAGAATCTCTTCATCTCCACAGAAGCCACTTCTCAATGGAAATGGAATGCAATTACGTTTAAAGCAAAGAAATAATTGTTTTCAGCTGGTTAATAATGAAAAGACATTGCATGCAAGAGTGTGTACTGTCAAATCCTCTTATTAAATGTAGGGAGAGACAGGTTGCATGGCATGGCTCCAGGATGGGACAGTGATTCAGCATTATCCTTTCTCCCCCTGTATTACAGCTTCAAAAATTATCTGCAGACTGTACCTCAAGACAGCTGAAGACAAAGGGTCTCACAGAGCTGGAGATAAGCACTAAGTTTTATCACTGCAGATTCCTTCCATCTCCTGCCTGACTCAAACAGATGCAATCCAGACTGAAGGCCCAGTGTTTGTGTACTTTCTGATATCTTTCTGACCTTGTAAAGGGATCGCAAATGGGGCATAAGTATAATTTATACATACTATAACCTCACGTTTTATTGTGCCCGGTGGAGACTTGCTAAATATTGCCAGAAAGTTCACATTAATTCAGGCATTTGTTGATTCTTCAAAGTGCAAAATGGTAGTTATGCAGCTAAAACTCCCAATAGTAGCATTGTAGCTTCACAAGATGAGACAAATAAAGCATCCAGTGTTCAAAAAATACCACAGGGGCCCATCTTGGTGAATCTGCTGATCTCGCTAGCATCCATCAAAAAGAGTCTTCTCAGAGAAAAAGCATGTGTGTGTGAGGCTTTTCATATATCTGATGGCTGGGAACAACTCAGTGACTAGGGTGCTGGTATGGAGTCAAACTGGGGCACACTTCGCCAAACCCAGCTCTGAGAGCAGCAAGGTGGGTGGCAAGAGAAAGAAACCTCTCCCTTCTCGTGGCCCTGCAGTGTGACCCCCTGTCCAGACCAGGGACAATTCTGCTGGGATATGGCAGCTGCTTTCCTTTGCCTTCCCTTAGAAAACCTGGGCTTTCACTCATTTCATTTTTCTGAGTCAAAGATCAGCTGGACAGGTGCCCAATCTGAGCAACATGGGGCTGCATGAACATCTCAGTCTGTACCACCAGGGGATCAGAGGGCAGGTCCACAAAGGTGGGCAGTGATAGTTAACACCCCACATCTGCCAGGCTCTACCCTCAGGAGCACCACGCTTGGTGTCCATCCAGTGCCTCCTTAGAGCTAGGGTCCAGTCAGCATTACCTGAAGTGAGGAGGAGGGTGTTCCCAAAGAAGGACGACCCAAGCTTTCAGCCATAGCAGGGAATCTTCTGGTTTTTGGTACTTCTCCCCTTGCAGCATCCATTTCACTCTCCTTAGTCCTCTGCACCAAAAATGTTGATCACTGTTAAAATCACTTAGTGTACAGACTAACTATGCTGTTTAACACTAGATAGTAGTAATGCATAGATAACTAGTATTTATTTTCTTAATCTCACATTAATCTGTGAATGTGTGTTTACATTTAGGATTTCGAAGTATCATGCTTCTCATATGTGCTTGATTTTTAATGATCTCTTGAATAATTCATTTTAAAAGCCTCTTTATTTTCTTCTCTCTAGTTTAATTAACCTCTTGGTGCTGTTGGTGGGATTTTGTCATAAAAGCATAATGCATTTTGCATTAGCGTGTAACTCATGCTAGAAAAATCTAGGTCTAGCCACTAAAGAGTTAATAGAAGGTTCTGACAATGCTATTTTATTACAGATGATGAATAGTAACAGAAGGCTTTCTTTATATGCCTGAATGCTACCTTAGGATACCCAGGAAAGAGTACTGCCGTGGCCAGACCTTGGGGTGCTGCTTTCCCCTTGTGCTGAGTTTCACCATTCCCCTTGTGCTGAGTTTCACCATTCCCTGAAGACTGAAGAATGTTCCCAAACACATGCTGGTCCTCTGCCAGAGCCTCAGGTGACAAATGCTATGGGATGACACTGGAAACCCCATGGGAAGAACAGCGGCATCTCTCTGAAGTGTGCAGCTTGAAGAAATGCCAAGCCTGGGTCCTCTCTCCTGCCATGGGACAAGCCTGCTTCATGGAAAACACAAAACCTGGTGATATGATTGCAGTGTAAGGAGGCTGTTGACTGAAATCTGCTTTTGGCTTCCCTGGTGGAGCCTTTTTGGGTTTCTACTAATGGACCCCATTGACCATTCCCATCCATTCCCACTTCATCAGCAGAAATGAACATTTCTTCTTTGTGTTGCAGTTCTGCTGTCAAGGAACTTCAGCTCACATGGTTATTGATAATCATCAGGAGTTAGACTGCTTTCTGTAATGAGAAATATTATGGGCTTTGCAAGTGGAAATTACTGTAACATGGTAATGGTCAAGTCTTTATGAATGCCCATGTGTGAGATATCTTTTGATTTCCAACATCTCCTCTGTTCTGGGGTTTGTAGTTGCCGTATGACTGCCTGCAGACTGACCTACCTGATTTTACACAGTTCGGGCATGTTATTCTTTTTTATTTATTTATTCATTTATTTTTACAGAGCCTGGAAATGAATTAACAGAACTGTCCCCAATTCAGTTACCAGGGGACACCAAAGGGAACTTTTGCTTGCTGACCCCACTGTGATACTTCACCTGCAAAGCCAGCCTTGCTGTAAAATGCCCCCTGTGCTCAGATATGCTATGGTCAGGGGAAGGGGCAGCTCACCCTGGTAGGGACCTCACTCGCATCTGCAGCAGCTTCAGAGACAGAAGATCCAACTGTGGTCTATTCCCTCTTGGTATGGCATCGTTCTTGAGTAAACATGTAGGTGTGCTCACAGTTGTGCTCATGTCCCCATAGCAAAATGCTTTGCAGCCAGCCAGCTGAGCATCTGAGCATCCCTTCGGTCCTGCTGTGAAGAAGCACATTGGGCTGCACTGGACCAAGACACAGCTGCACACACATGACTGTGGAGACCTGCAAGAGGCTGCAACAACAAGGAGCCATGCTTTTCCTGGGCTTGTAAACAATACCCCATCATTAGATAGATGCCCATCCCTGAAGATTAGAGAACTATTCCTAAAATAGACAAATGATTGAGGCTCAGCTGTTTTGGTCTGGCCTAACGACGATTTAAATCACTCATGCACCGTCTCAGGAAACAGATTCTCTTGTGCTGTTTCCCCCCCCTGTACCAATTGTCTGGGCTCAGGCTGCCAGAACACCATGGCAGTTACTCACTGTTAATTACCCGACCCTTTCCTAAGCCCCTCTTATGTAACTGCCTTGTTACGCAATTACACAGTGGCAGGTTGCCACACGCCAGGCGGGGCGCGAAGAAGCCTTATGATACCTTAGATAAGCGCTGGGGGTTAGAGCGGTGACACGGGGATGGGGACTGGGACAGGGATGGGGACAGGGTGAGCAGGGCCCCACTGGAGGTAGCTGACAGGCAGAGCTTCCTATGCACAGGCCGCATGGGTGCCTGGGCTTCCTGAGCATCTGTACCTCATGAGACTGGCAGGCCTCGCAGCTCTCCCAGCAAGGGCCTTTCTGCTTCCTTTTGGTGGAGACAAAAATATAACCAACCACCTACATTTTGCAATGGTTGTGGGGGGCTAAACTGAAACTGTGCGGGCTAGGGGGGGTTCTTTTCCTTCTCATGTACATGTATGTATGCACACCAGTGCACCCTAAGGAGTTTGGCACAGCAACATTTTGCCCAGCAGCGGTACCTAATTTTGAGAAGACGTAGTATACTAGTTCCTACTTCATTGGCCGTGGGATTCCTAGTTTGAAATCTTTTGTAATTAAAAAGATTTTTTAAATCTTTATTCTTTCTTCAGAGCTCAAAGTTTATTCAGAGGCAACTACTACCACTGTGGGAGAGGAAATGATTGTCCATTATTTTGCTCTCCGTTGTTTCTGAAGACATTTGGGTGGATCACATCCCTACTTTCTCTGAGTATGGATGAAGTCATACTCAGCATCTTCAGAATCTTTAATATTGCAGACTGCAAAGAGCCCTGTGCATGACCGTGGCTCAGAAAGGGATGAGATGGCACTTGGGCTGGCCTGTTCCCCAAGGAGACACCCCCTGAATCCTGAAGGGTGTTTGTAGATGTGGGCATTTGTGAAATTGTGTAACACCAGGGTTTAGTTTACTAGGTTACCTACACATATTAAAAAGCATTTTAATTTAATGTATTTTAGTACATGCCTAAATGCTTTCAGCTTCCAAAGACCCTGAGTTCTGACAGCAGTTCTCAGAGAAAAAAAGCCAGCAGCTTGTAAGAAAAGGAATATTAATTTAGTTGTTAACTATTGGACTGAGACAGCTAGAATTTGAACCATAAGTAGCAAAAACATGTATGTATATATATTTTCTTGTGTAATTGAAAAAAGATTATGCAGGCCCTTTGTGTTTTTGTCTTGCAATAACATGCTATTTTTTCTACAACATACCCTATCACTGGAAACTTACAACAACAATACTGCTTACATTCCATCTGAGTTAAAGTGTTCTATCTTGTTTACTCCCAAGCTTCATTCTCAGCCAAGAAAGTTAGATTTCAGTGTCCTGGGAGCTTATTATTATCATTTAAAATTATTTGCACTGGATGAAAAGATAGAAAGTGCAAGTAGTTTGTGGGCTTTCTGTGTAGGAAATCCCTTCACCATCCAATCTGTCTGCTGAGCTCTAAGTTGCTGTGTATTGAAACTATTAGATGCTAAACATACAGCATAGGGTTTAAGTCTCCTCATGCCATGAGCAGCACATCTTTGAAGTCTCAGCTTTAAAATGTTCACTCCTTTGGGAGAGCCACCAAGAGCTGTGCACATCTGGCAGCACTTTTCTGGGGAGCACTTTGAACTGATGACCGCTGAGTTACTGAAGAGCAAGAAGATTCCCTCACAGCGGCATTAGTGTCAGAACATATATGGCAATGTTTAAATAAAACATTTATTTATTTTTCCAGATAGCCCCACTTACAACATGAACATGCTTTCTGAATTTTCTAGCTGGGGATCAGCTTTCCAAAATCACTAAGTACCCCCTGCATCTCTTTACAGGATAATGTGGTGATGTTACAAGAAATCCCATCTGAAGTGCATAGCGTAATCCTCCACTATAAATTATGATCATCAGCCTTCTGGAAAGCTGAATTGCCTAGGGCAAAACATCACCTCTCTTAGTCTGTCAAACCAGGGTAATACTACTTACCTATATCACAAGGGTACATTTAGGATTAATTACCCCTCTTCATGCCAAGGATGAATTTATCCCATGGCATTTGGTACTGCCACCCATTAGTGATAATCTGTATAACTAATTATTGTGATGCCTGCCTGCCAATGTTTTCACACACATATATAACATTTACTTTTTTCTACTAGACTTTCTGGCACTAGGAGAAGTTTCAGACTTTTTTTTTTTTTTTTTTTTTTTTTCCCCTCAACTAGTTTTTGCTTATGTTTTCTCTTAAAGAAGCTTATCTTCAAAGGAATCTTGACTAATGAGTCCCAAGTGGTCTGGGTTGTGTGTCCACAAGGCGCAAGTATTTCCTGCTGACGCTTTAGGATATGCTTCCAAGCACCTTTTAGAAAAGGAAGTAGAGTAGGACCCAGAGAGATCCTGCCCCAAAACTGGGCTGCAAATGATTCTTCCAGTCATTGGTATTAGCTTATGATGTGCAGCTCAGCAAGCAGCCTGCATGGCTAGGTCAGGTTAGGTTTGAGGTAAATTAATTGGAAACTGAGTTTCCATTTCCAGAAGTAATTTGCAAACTCTCTGAAACTGTTAATGATTAAAGCATCCACATCCCATGGCTTCAGCGGCATAAATGCCGGATTTGCAGGCTTGAGTGATTCATCCAGTCACAGGGTAAGCATCCAAGACAGGTGAAACAATCTCTCTCTTGGCTCCAGAAAATAACTGCCAGGGTGGGCAATGGACGCTTCGCTGGCGTGTCTAACTTCCAGACAGCTGAAATTAACTGAAATTAATCCCACTTTAAGATGCTTTTGAAGATGGGAATTAGTTTGCAAAGTCGCAGCAGTGCAGAACTTCAGAGGTCAGCAAGCACCTAATTTAGACTCTTTCCCCAGTTTTGAAAACATTCCCCCTCTTCTCTTTGCATCACATGAAACTCTGGTGCTTGATGAAAAATGCATGTGCAGTTGTATATCTGAACTTATGAATACAATGCACTGTATATAGCACAGCACACTATACTGTTTGCATTCATTAAATCCCCTTCCACTGGAAAATTGGCTCTCCGGCTTGGGATATGCATGACACATAGGAAGGATGTCTGTAATCACTTACACAAATGTCCATATCCTTCTGCTCTTCCTGCTCCGTCCTTACTGTCTATCATGCCCAACCAAAGTGAATCTGAAACTGGGAAATGACAAGCTGTGAAGTATTTTCGATCAGTTAGAATTATGTTTAGGTCTCGAGTATCATAAAAGCCAGAAAAACTGCATTTACTAAAACCTTTTTCTCTGAAAATATATTAATAATGTATGATCATATTTTGTAGATAATGCAATAATTGCTTGCTTGATTATGTAGCCAAAATAATCATTTTCAGAGATGTTTGATTTTTGCATGGTGACTACATTTTGTGTAATTTTCAGGGCAACAGATGCTCATCTATTTGTTCTGGTTCAAAAAACAACTCTAAATTGAAAGTGAATTACTGTAAACCTTCTGCAGTCATCTAATTTTACTTTAAAAAAACACATGCAGTCTAAATGGTCTTTACTCAGGAGGGGAAAAATCCCCATACAAAGTCCATGTTCAGAGAAATCAGTGCACTGCAATTAGCATCACACCATGCCAAAAAGGACAAATTACACTCCCAGAGAGCTCACATTCACACACACATGCATGAACACATGTGCTGCCTTCCAAATCTGCTTTTCAAATGTTGATTCTGATTCTTTGATCCAGCGTGATGGTATTTTATGCATGTTTTGTAACTATGTGCCTATTTCACTAGGTAAATCAAAGTTGTGATCTTGGCCAGGCTGAAATTTGGAAGTCTGTTTGGGTGATGATTTGAAGAGTAATGGACTACGTAAAAGCTGACCTCCAAAATGGGAAAAATCTAAACATATATCTAGGGATAAACAAGTACTACTACTACTACTGCTACTAACAGAAAAAAAAAAAAAAAAAAAAAAAAAAAAAAAAAAAATGAGAAAAAATTTTTTTTTTTTTTTTTTTTACAAAACAGGAAAAAATCCAGCAGTAGAAAGCAGAACAAAACTGCAGCTGGTTAGCTTATCTGCTTCACTTTTTGGGTTGTTATAGAGATACTCTGTCTGAGGTTTTCAAAAGTCACCACCTTTGAACTGGTTATTTCCACCTGCTTCAATGCTAAAAAGAGCAGGACTTGATGAAGACAGCCTTCTAGACATCTTTCTTTTTCAGTGCTCCTATGTGTTTTTGCTGCAGGAATTCAAGGGCAAAGCTTTTCCCTCCCGACCTGATGCCTTGCAGCTGCTCCCAGATGAGGCCAGCATGGCAGGGATGTCACCTGGAAAGGCTGGGCCACCTGCAGGAGGACAGGAGAGGGGACAATTTGGGAACCAGACTGCACCACAGCCCATTGTTTTCTTTATTGAATTGTGACAACTCCCATCTGATTTTAACTTCTTCACCTGACCAGTGAAGTGCTTCATCTTTTTCATAGCTATGGTTATTTTTCTCTCAACTGCTTACCTTTCCCAGTGTAACTTCACTGTGGACAAACCTGAGGCTGGGGGTGATTTGGAAAGAGTGTGGTAACCAATGTAACAGGCATCTTAAATGTGCTCCCTTCTGCTCCAACCCACTTATGCTGAGGATAATGCTTAGATCCTTGTTCAGGGCATTGCAATTAAATGAAGTAATGTCTAAGACTAAAAGAGGGAGAATTATCTTGTTCTGGGATTTTTTTATTTTTTATTTTTGTAAATAACTCATTGAAATGAAAACAAGGCAATGTTGCACTGGAGAGGAAAATGCAAGAAAGAAGTTGCTGATTTGGTTAGCAAGAGGCTACTTAAAATCTCTTTCTAAACAGGAATTTTTAGAAAAAGGAGAAGGAAACACCCCAAAAGGTATGGTCAGTCATGGCATGCAGAGTGAAGATAAGAGCATCAAAAAGAGAATCAGTTCACAGCCGGTGGAAGAGGTTGGTGCTCTGAAATGTCATTTTGGGCAGGAGGAAGAGCTTCTCCCAAGATGAAATGTTCCTGGTGTCAGGCATCACCTGCCTCCTCCTTGTCCTTCCTCTGACCAGGGCCCTTAAAAGGCCTGGAAAAGGCTTTGATAAAAGCAGCTAAGGATCTGGAGATTATTGAGGGGACAGGAGTTGCTCCTGACCTCATTGGCTTCCATAAAGCCATGAAGAGGCAGAGAAAGAAACCTGGAGAAAATAAGCTAAACAAGCAAAGCCCTGTGAAGCAAACTTTCTGAAACCATCAGCCTCCAGCCACAGTCACAGGCTGCTGTTCACTGAACACGTGTGTTTGGAAAAGAAGCAGGAGGCAAGAGGGATGCTGCTGCTTGGATGCAGCTGTTTCTTCACACCACAAAGTACACAATCATACCTGCTAAAAGACCAGGTAGTAGGTTGTGCTGCGTATAAACATTGCCTCCTGAACTGAAACCTCCAAACACAATCTGATGGTAACTGCCTCTGCTTCAATAAAACCCTTAATGGAATGGCACAGGTATCAGTATCAGACCTGTGTTTATTTAATACATTTCATTATTCATGATCTAGAATTTTACAAAGGAATCAATTAATTACAGTTGCAGAAAAGAAAAAAAAACAACAACAACAACAACAAAAAAACCCCTCAAAGGTACGTTAATATGCTGCTGCCAGTAGTTCAAGTAAGACAACTACTTCTTTGCCAGGAAGAGGTTTTTCCTTCCAGCCCAAATTACCCAAATTGCTCTGTGCATTGGAGCAGTCTCATTGCACACCTCCAGACACTCGGTCCCACAGAGCCCTCCCTCGCAGCCCCTTGGAGCTTCCACCGGTGAGCAATGAGGCATATGGGGAAGGGAGCAGATGCACAAGAGGTGGATGCTAGAGGTGGGTGTCGGAAAGCTCTGGTGGGGATGTAACGAAGACGATGCTCTGGCAGGAGCTATTCTGGTTCCTGCGAGCGTCCTCAGAGGCGAAGGAAGAGTCTAGGCAAGACTCTCTGTCCCATCTGTGGGCATTTGAGAAAAAAAAATAATCCCATCTTTCTTCATGACAAAAGGTCTCTGGACACCAAGGTGAAAAATGCTGCACAAATAGGTGGAAAAATAATGGGAATTCTGGGGTACTTTTTTTTTTCTTTTTTTTTTTTTTTTTAGAGTCTGTCATGCATAGTCATTTTATAATATGCATAATATGCATAAGTCTTGATGCATAGATTTGTCGTTGGCTGTCACAGCAGCCCTGTACAGCCCACTTTCTCCAGTCGGGGTAAAATGCTAAAATATATCGCAAAAAAGACTCATATTGAATGTGTCTGCTTGGAAGTGATAGACTTTCAGGAGCTGTACTAATGTTCAGGAATGGTCTTTTCAAGTTCAGCATATACTTAGCTGAGAGAGAGGATTTAGGCATTATTAGACAAAATGAACCGTATTCATATGGTGTTTATAAAATACATTTGGTTATTTCCCACTGCAGCAGATGGTACACAAAATAAGAAATGACCTGGAACCTCATTACCAACTGCATAAAATCTGCACAAAGCTGCTCAGGGAAGTAGGGAAATATTTGACTAGTTTTGTTTTGAAGAAGGCTTTGCTGACTTTTGATCTCTTAGAAGAGAAAGTTCATGAGAGATATCCATCACAAAGATCTATGTCAACGTGGTGCTGGATGGAAAGCCAGAGCTACTCAGCCTCACGCTGCAGGGTGCCAGCCATCAGTCACTGCCCAAAGAAGACATATTTCCTCCATAAGGTAAATGTGACGGGTGACTTGTTTCCAGCCTCCCCTGGGGCAGCTGATGGCTGCCCAAGTCTGCAGCACCAAAGGCCCGTATTCCTTCTTCCAGGGACACGGCTGGAGTTTTAGACACCGCTAGATAAGTGTTGTGGTGTCATACGATGCTACCAGCCTGCCTTGCCAGCCAGGAGGGCTCTCGAGGAATAGCGATAAGGGAAATTATCCCAAGGCCCAATGTTCAAGAGGGCGCCCATCTCTAACACCTCCCTGTTCTTGGCATCGTGCACTGCAGAGTGGTGGAGTTGGCAGCCAAATGTGCAATCTCTGTGAGGTTCTGTCACTGTCAAGAGTTAGCAGGGACAAGCACAAGGCACCAAACTGGCTCAGTGCTGAGAGCAGCAGGACAAGGCCTGAGGCCCAGCACAATCACCCTCATGATTCTGCCACAATATAAGGACTAACATAGGGCTCTTTCCCTCCCACAGAGTGCTGCTGTGTGGCTTCCCCTTCCACATGGGTTCACAAAAAGTCAACTCCCTCTTTCCCCATCGGGGAGGGAATGACTTTCAGCAACACTGGCTTTCACGGGACACCCAACCGCAGTGGCACGGTAAGCTTATCTGCCTCGCCAGCTGCCAGCCCCTCGAGGAGAAGCCCCACTGCTCTCTGCCTTGGGTCAGCCCAGCCCGGACAGCCATCCAGCTCATGCACTGGAAACCTTGGTCTTCTTCATCTTCTTCCCACTTCTTGACATCTTGTACAGTTTCGTATTTTCATATGAATTTGAGCCTGGACAAATGCGTGTAGTTCAAGCTTAATCTGCCACTAGAAAAAAAAATATTATTATTTTTTTTTTAATGCAAAACAGCCATCTATCTGATGGTCAAATTATTTAGTAGTTACAGCTGCAGCGAGGTCCATCCTAGAGAATAAGGACACTTCAGTGCTGGATAGCTGTTTTTAGACTGTTTTCTAAAACTTCCACCGAATCCCAGAGGCTGTTTTGTGTCACAGAGCAGTCACAAAACAGCTTTTGTTCAAGTTCCTTGTGCGAAGTGAGCAGAGATGTTTCCTCCTCCAGCTGATATGCTGTAGATCAGTTTTAACCATATTTGCAGGTATCACTGTGGTTAGGCTGCTACGTAACCACAGACGACAATTTGGGTGCCAAGCAATCCAGATAGCTTCTCATGTGACTGTAACGATTGCACAGCACAAGAGGGGTCCACAGATTGCTATGACATCTGATTTGCTTTTGCACTGGCCACATGCGTGTGCAAAACAACCTTTTTGTGCCTGCTTCTGCACTGCAAGAAGGTGTGCCAATCATTGCCCACAACCATGATTTTGTGGACTTTACGAAAATTAGGCACTGCTCTAAAGAAGCTGTCTGTATCATAAAGAGAAATCTTGAAAAAAAATGATGATTCTGCATGGGCTCTCTGGGCTGGTGACACTGGCTGTGTGTGCTGCTGCTCTACAGCACCTACAGAAAATACGCTCGGCCATACTGCGATGTTATTTCTTAAGGCATTTCTTATACAATACAAATGACTCCCTGGTCTGTCCAGATACTAGACAATGAAAGAGGTTTCTGAAATTTGTTCCAGCTGGTTAACAGATATTTACCTCATCATTTGTGATTACTTTGCTAATGGCCCTGCACTGTGCAACGCGAAATACTTTGAACTTCTCTCAAGACCCTCATTTTTCTCTCCCCGTTCCTGAACTGAAGGCACTGCATAAGAAAACAGGTGTGTTGTATTTAGCCCTAAATAAATTTCTGTAGTGAAAAACAGGACAAACCGCTACTCTCCTGCAGCCTCCCCCCTCCTTCCTCTCCTTCACGTCAGGAAATGATGCTGTAAATGCTCTTTGCAGGTCCAAAACACTGTCATATGGTCATCCACAGATGCTTTGCTCAGGGCAAGGCCGACAGCGCTGGCTGATCCCGAGGAGGTACACTAATCTATCACTGGTGATTAGAAAAGTGCCTGGGTGGTGAGCAACACACATGACGATCACATGGCCTGGGAATCCTACGCAATTGCAACAATAGTTTATGAAGATGATTAAAGGGGGGTTTGTTCCTCCAGCAGTGCAGGGCAAGGCCAAAGGGGCCCCTCTCGACAGCGCGGTTGCCTGCAGGACGGCGCTTTCTGCAGCTGCAACACATTAAGGAGCAAAATAACACAGCACAAGGAGGGAGCTGGATCCTCTCTGCTGCTGGAGAGGCATTGAACAGTTTGCCTAAAAACAGTATCTTCCCCAACGCTGCATAGTTAGGCCTTAATAGAAAAATAAAAAATATTAAACACAGCAAGATCCGAGGCTTGTGAGGCAGCTTGATTAAGCAGTAATAGAAAAAAAAAAAAAAAAAAGGAAAGAAGCATTACAGATCATTATTTTTTTTTTTCTCTTCCCAGTTATTTGGGACAGAGCCTGTAAGAAAGCAGGTAATATTCTTCCTGCTGGGATTAACTGCCAGAGGAACAGAGGCCACCTGTGAGACAAATCCTCTAGGTTAACTCCTACCAGTCCTGAAGAAATTCATGTCTCTCCTCACACCCTGGTGGCTTCTTTGCAGGGGGGCTGTGAGGTGTAGTGCTGGCTTTGTCCTTGACCCTTGAAGTGCCACAGATGGCCCCAAAGACTGAGTCCAGGGCCAGTGCCCCTGGGGGTGCTCTTCTCCACACTGGGGGCCCAGAGCTCCTGCCTGAGGACTGGCCAAAATCAGCTTGGCCCTTTCTGCTGCAGAAACTCAAAATGAAATTTGAATAAGGGCTGGTAATCAATCAGAGGAGCCAGAGAACTCTTAGAAAGCTCTTGTGAGCCGATAGGGGATGGCGGAGGGGATGCAGACTGCTGTGTGGCCTGTGTGCTGCTGCTGGAGCTGCCTCCCTGAGATTTGGTGCTTACTGCATGGTAGCTTGAGCGTTCCCAGGTGATGCCTCCAGCCGTGTGAAATCTCGAGGGGCTTTTGAAAAGTAATTACAACCCTGGATTCTATTAATTTCCTTGGGGGATTTGTACCATTACTGCTCACATTTGTATAGATCTCCACGCCCATACGGGTTAGAAGCTCCAAAAGCAGGGAATTAAACTTCCAAAATGAGTTAGATACCTAACTGTGATGAAGAGATTTTATTTTGTCCTACCTTGTTTCATCAAGGATGCTAACAAATATGCTGTGTAAACATTTATTTCTATTTTTAAAACAGAGGTTTTTAACCTACTTAAGTCCGCTCCTCCCCTACTGCCCTTTGCAGTCTTATTTTTCTCAGCTTGAATAGCTAAAATGTACTACACCAGTTTTGATCTTGTGGTGATTTCAAAGTTTTCAAGGCAAATGATGAGAGGGAAGCCTGCTATTAGTTTTAACTGAGTTTTAAAATAGATTGGCCAAATCTTTTTTGTCTCTGAGTGGTACAAATGGCTGTACAGCTACCTCCTGTCTGGTCCCCACATGTGACAGAGATTTTTCTTTCTTTTCTTTCTTTCTCTTAAGGCCACAGTGGATGACCTTAAAATCAGAAGGCTGCAAATTTCATGAACTTCATGGCTTCAGACTGGCAAACTGGGTGGCACACGGGAAAATAGCTGACTCAGTACAAGAACTGGCACCTGGCTAGGAATCTCATTTTAACAGATTATTGACAAAATCTGTCATCTCACCTCTGAGATGCTAATAGAGAAGGAGGAACAGGAGAGAGGAGAGGCAGGGCAGGCATGAGTAATGCATGAGTAATCCCTCCTGTTCCTCAAGGCGAAGCCACTTGCAACTGACGGGATGAGCAAGGAGACCTTTGCGGGTGTGAGTGGGGAAGGGATAGATCAAATGGTTCCCAGCACAAAAGGCTCAGTGGGCTGTGTCTGCAGCTGCTCTTCTGCTGCTCTTAGCCATATGACACATCAGGGATGTCCTCAGGTAGGCTGGTGTCTCTGCAACTCATTCCTGATTTTGGTGGAGCAATTGCCCTTTCTGATTTTTCTTTTCTTTTCTTTTCTTTTCTTTTCTTTTCTTTTCTTTTCTTTTCTTTTCTTTTCTTTTCTTTTCTTTT
>CM021768.1:69100759-69152762 GCA_011076525.1 Nettapus auritus
TTCTTTTCTTTTCTTTTCTTTTCTTTTCTTTTCTTTTCTTTTCTTTTTTCTTTTTTCACCTGAGACCAAGTCAGTACACAGTTGAGCATTTTGTTTGGGTGCTTTGGTTCAGCAAAGTTCTCCCTGCCAAAGTGAGCTGTAAACCCCAACAGGTTTCATAGGACCTCTGAAAGTTTCCAGGAAAAACTTAGCTCCGGATCAACATGACAAGGTAATTTGGTTATTGCCTCCCAGCAAAAGAAATAAAATGCAGAGTTCTTGGATGAAAAATGTCTGAAGGGGGAAACGCAAAAGCATTTTCATCTCATATATGAGTTTCAATTGTTTTGCTCTTTTAACTCAGAACAGATACGAAAAAATCCAGCATTTGAGGGATTGCTATTGCCCCAGAGGCATGAGGAATGTCTATCACTCCCTTCGTCCCCGAGCCACCAAGGCAGCATGACCCAGGTCAACCAACTGCCCTGCTCAGCAGCACTCCTCGCACCACAAGCAGGCAAGGAGAGTGTCACATGTTCCTTCAGTCACCCTAAGTGAGTGCTTAGCTGCCCCTCTTAGCCACCTTCTTCTCTGATGACCACACCAAAACCTGCCACAACTACAACTGATAGCAAGCCACTCTGCTTGGTAAGGATATTTAGACCAGCCAAGAGCAGTATAACCCACAAAAGTGCAGCCAGGTGATGCTTGTGTTTTTCAGAATACACACATTGTGGGGAAGTCAAAGATTATTTTGCATTTTCTGCAGCTAAAGAAAACACCACAGTAATTTGCAACTCACACTGATTTATACTGACTATAGGAGAAGCTACACACTGTGCCTTCCCTCACACTAACTGATGTTTGGGTGGCATTAAACCCATCACGAGAAACCCTTATCTGCTGCTGCTGACATTGCTTAGAGAGGAGCACACAGGACTTTCAGGGGCAGCTGGTTCCTACTGCCCATCACAAGCTAGCTGAAATGATTTCCAGGACATAGAAAGAAAAATCAAGTCACAGGAAAAATTGCTGCTAGTAAATCATCTCTGCTGCCTGGCTGGCAGCTGATGGATAATAGTTATCATCAGAAAGAGTGACTGATAATCAATTTAAGAAATACAGACATTTCAGAAAACACAGCCTCAGAGCAATTTTTTTTTGTCATACACTTGCTAGTTACAGAGTAATCTCTTAAGAAATTAGTGCTCAGGAAACATGGCAATCGAAGGTGGAAACCACAACAGAACTGCAGAGTAGGTTTTCGTATTTCTATTATACTATATTTTCAGTCCTAAACCAGGGGCTAAAAACTCTATGCAACTGCTCCTTGACTTCTGTTGAGACTCAGACCTCCCCACAGGACAAGTAGGAAGTTTCCTAATCCATGTACAGGAAGAGGGAAACGTTTCATTTTCTCAGTTTCAGCCTACAACACAGTAGAATTAAGGATGATGTTGTCCAACCTTTCCAGTGATTGCTGTGAACGTTTCTAGGACGTGACAATTCTTTCCCTGTTGACTTGGCTAGCTAGGAAACATTTAAGTGTTTCCTCATGTTCAGAGGCTACCTTCTGTATTTCAGTTGTGGGCACTGACTCTTGTCCTGGCACTGGGCACCCTGAGAGTCTAGCTCCATCTTTTTAACAGCCTCCCTTCAGGTATTAGGTCCACAATGGTCCATGGTGCTGTTACACCTCCTGCCTCCTGACAAAATTATTTCTAAATTTTTGTAATTAGTTTTAACAAACAGAGCTAAGATCTGAGTGGAAAAAAAAAAAAAAAAGGAAGTTTTTTAAAAATGAAACCGTCAAGGAATGGAGCAATTCAAGGAAGATGGAACAGAAATGTTTAGGGACCAAAAAGGTTGAGGTCTGTCTTGCACAGGAATTATCAGGGTTTTTGGGAGGATAGTCCTAACCAACTTTGCCTAAATGCTCTTCACCTACTATAAAATCATGAGCCAACCCTGCCAGTGCAAAGCCTACTGCAGCGCAGGATGGAGCAGATAACTCCTGCAGTAACTAAAGCAGGGGGTGTCCCCTGAGGTACATGGTACCTGCCCCTGCAAAGAAAGCATTATGTTTTCTCTTTATGAACCAAAACCCAGACAGTGCTAAGGAATATATCACAGTTGCTGCTACTTTTCATTTTAAGCCTAATGGACATTTAACTAGTCCTGACTTCACTAGGACAAACAACCCAAAATGCAGGCCATTAGTATCACGCCCTACCATGGGGAAAACAAGATGCAATGGAACTGACTCATTAAAGACAACAAATTAATCAAACTATGTGTTCTCCCCAAGGCGTTGCGTATGGCCAGCTCAGCATGAGTGCTTGTGCCAGCATGCAGGAGGGAGTAAGAGTGTGTACACCTGCATGTGCGTGTGCAGAGGAGCTCCAACTGCCTTCCGACCATACCCTGAACAACATGGAGATTTTTTGAGATGTTTTTGTTCAATTTTAAGTAATACTGTTTATGATATGCAGATTGCATCAGCAGTCTGTGGGATCAATCTTCTAGTTGAATTTTTTTCCAGCATCAAGCTATGTCTAAGTACCCAAGTATTTGTCCCATATGCCCACATTACACAGATAAAGAATTTTCATAATGAAAAACCATCCAGGTTTTCTGGTAAACATCTGAAAAAGTGCTTCAGAATGCCCAACTTGACCTCTTTGTGGCCAGACACCGAGATTTTGCTTCAACCCAAGAATTTATTAAGACTTACATGAAAATATTCCATCTTAACATAGTACACATCAGTAGCATCTGAATACAGATTTACAGATTTATTTGAGCTTTTCTGAACTGCAATTCTACAACTGAGCAACATATCCGTAAGTGTTTCATAAACTTTCAAACACTTACATATTTATACATATAGTTTTTGCATATATATATAAAAAAATAGTTTTGAGACTCAAGGACTGAGAATAGTCAAAAGGACATTATTGCTACATGTCCATATTTACAAAAACAATACATAAAACCATTCAGAACACCAAGCCATTGCAAAATAAGTTCCAAAAATCCCCAAATTATAAAAATATAAATTTTAAGAACGAAAAAACCCAAACCTCTTTCAGCTAAGTGTCCATTAAGTACCGAGACATCTATAATTATAACAACTAGTTTGTCTACAGTTGCTCTGAAAGCCAACACACTACAAAAGAGCTTTTAAAGCATTAAACTGAAAATGCTCAACAACAAGTATGCATAAGAGTGCCTCCAAACAACTGGCTAACTTTGGAAAGGTGCAACAGCCTATGTAAGTTCAGTGCAAATGGCTACTTTTTGACTAACTCTGAAAGACAAATTCCTGTAACAATAAACCAAATGCACAGGTATATAAAGAGTGTGGTATTCAACATTACCTAAAATATACTACCAGTGTGTGTATTTACAATTATCTTGCATTTGGGCAGTTAGTTACATATTTAAAATGCATGTAAACTCAACCAAAATCCTGGTAAAGTATAAGTTACAGTGCTTAAGTGCATTGTAAATAAATAGGTACTTAACTAGTACTCTGTCTCTGAAAAATGCTTCTCTCAATACTAATTTTTAGGTGACAGAAACAAAGGTGAAGAAAAGAACCAGCAGTGTTTCTGATGGGAAGAAAGGGGTTACAAGATACTTAAGCACAACAGATACTGACCCCAAAGCCTCATATCTGTCAAACAAGACCACAGGAATGCGTTGTTCTATCCCATTAAAAAATTCAGTGCTTCCCAGTTAAGCTCTTCTTCATCATGATCTCAGCGCTACTATAGAGATGGAAAAATGAAATGACTTGCAACGGGGAGGACAGCCCTTTCCAGTGAACATTATTCAAGCTGGCCTGTGGGAAATATTCACCTGGGTATGACAAGATAAGCAAAGGGCCCCCAGGACAGAATTTTTTGCTTCTGCTCTTTCCAAGATAAGATGACTCGTTAAACTGCCTCTCCTCACAACACACCATTTACTGTAAGCGACCCTCCTCCTGCATTTTGACCATCTTGGCATGTCCCACCTATCTCTGGTGAACACTTTGGGACATGGCTTTTATCAACTATCTCATCCCTTCCAGCTTCAGCTGTGGGGGATGCTCTGTGGTGGGATGTGACCCAGCAGGAACAGGCCAGTGGGATGTGGACCCACAGAAACCTAGTGACAGGTCTGCATGGCTGACAGCACAGGTAGGAAATGAGGACCGAGGTCCACACTCTTTTCCTTGCCACTGGTTCAAGCCCCAGAGCCCTCTGGTGGATCTGCTGCTGTGCAGACCACCACGTCCTTTGGACGCACACTTCTCTTGACCAGGTACCCACAGTCCCCTTGCTGGCCTCCAACCTGCAGTATCTGCCTGGGAAAGCTTCTCTGGCTTGGCTGGATGTGGAAACGTGTTTGCAAAGCAGTTAGCTTTATACATTTATTTATTAAATTCAACAAAACAACATTAACTAGAAAGTGACTACATGCTTTCCAGGCATGGATCCAGAGAAGGATCGCTGCAGATTTGGTTTGATCTGTAGTCATCTCATTACACACCATGGCTCAGGATTTTTTTTCTTCAGATCTGGCGCTCTACTGCAAATACACACAATATAGCAAAATATATACAGCTTCAGTTAACGTTGCAATGATGCCTGTAACCGTGCTCAACAGATTAAGTTTATGTGAAGCAGTGTGTGGTAAAGAACAGTATTACAACGACATTTCAGCTACACAGTGGTAGTAGTGAGTAAAAGTAAGAGAAATTATTGTAGACCTCCCTCTCTCACCCTCTGCACAATACGAACTGTGAGTACACCTGGGCTCCTCTTCTTCCAGGTGCCACTCAAACATCTTCACGTACCAGGAGAGGCTGAGTAGAGGAAGCACTGCTACCCACCGAGTTAATCCTCACAGAGTGATCTGTAGCATTTCCTTGACTGGAAGGTGGAGCTGAAAAGTTTGCATAGACCTGCAGAAGCCAAACACTGCTGTCAGTTCCCTGCAGATCGCTCTGTCCCTTCACATGTACCTGAGAGCTCACCTTTGTGAGCCATCTCCCACTTCGTGCTACACCACCTGAGGAGCATCCAGCTCAGGTGTTTCTTTACAAATCTGAACACAGTTTCAACAGGTCTTGGGCATAACAGCATTTTTAAGAGTCAAGAACTCCAATCTCCATTACTAAAACCATTGCAACATACTGTATTTATTTATTTATTATTACATTTAGCAGCATACTAAATTTAAACTGAGCTTGAAAAAACATAGCTCTGTTTATTACTAGAATGCCCCCAAGAAACCTCAGTAACATTTTCTTCACATTCTTGTTTTTGTTTTAGTAATGCCTGCACCTGCCAAAAATATGCTACAGGATGCAATTGAACACCAGCAGCTTTCAGTTTCCTCTTTTCTCAAATTGTCAGGAAGCCATGCATTCTGTGCCCAAACAAGGCATCTAGAAGGTAAAAGGAAGCTTTATTTTTAAACCACAGTTTCAACTTGCTTTTCTAAAACCCAGTTACACTCAGTGGTATTGTGAGAGAAAATCCAAGTCTCTGATGTGCCTCCACTTTTTCTTTGCACTGTTTTGTCCAGTTACCTTCTAGACATGCTTTTACTAGGCAATGGTCAAAAGAATGGTGAATACACTTGTCACAACATACCTCACAGATTATATAAATACAGCTAGGTGAAGTAAGAGATAAGAGGCTGAGGAGCAGCAAAAGCTCAAGTCCTTCCTTCAGAAAGTTTTTATTATTAAAGCTAAATATACTTAATATCTAAGATTTTTCCCAGATGAACAGATTTTCTCATAGTTTAAGAGAAGATGAACTTAAGCAGTAGCACTACATTTTGTAACATCAAAATTATTAAGTATATTTTGAGTGAGAAACATCAACTATGCATAGAGTCTTCTCCAGCTGGCTGTTTCCTGTTTCATGTACAGGCTTAGACACCTACTGCCTAACAACACGAGAAGGAAAAAGCAAGTAGCCCATACATCACTGCTATCACCCACACTTACAGTGCAGAGCTACATAAATAACACTGGAAAATTAATGAAGGTTCTTTTTTCCCTGAGGTCTGGTCTAATGTCTTATTTGAAACTGCTTTGACTCCAAAAAACTGATGATCCATATGGAGCCCAAACTTACCCGGGGGGCACTATCTGAAAGCTGCTGTTCTATCAGCTGCACGATCTGTTTAAATGTGGGTCTCTGTAAAGGATCAGCATCCCAGCAACTCTTCATTATGTCATACCTGCAAAGATACTAAAATTAAGTACTGCTGATGAGGAAACCTGAGAACTTTTATCTCACCTGCATTGTCACTTGACAGAAAAATGTGACCCATTTACACAGTTAATGTTGTTTAAATTAGTTTTAAGAAAAGAAATAGCACTGCTAACACTCGTACTTATGACAACAAAGGAGTCAGTGCTAATGAGAGTCTCTGGACACAGCTTTCTTTGACAGCTTGCTAAGTACCAAGTCATTTACAACACAGTGGAGACAGCTCATGAAGAAAATAAGTAGCCAGTCCTCTTGCAGTCAGAAATACAGCACAAATGTAGACGCTGTACAGCCTGATGATACATCTCACTGACGGCTTCATCGGAATTAAAAATGTATAATACACGCTGTGATCTGTCAATAACTTAATGACATGGAGCAGATACCAAGACAAAGTGATCAGATGGTACAAGGCATGAGTGTGTTACATTGCTTGTAACATACTGACATACACTACACTGGTTAGACTACATGATTAGATGACAGGAATTATTGAAAACGTTAAAGAACTTAGAAAAACAAACAAAACAAACAAACAAACAAACAACAACAACAACAAAACACAAAACAATGGGGCAGTACAAAGAGTCTTCATGCAAATGTGGAAGGTTCCCTTCCTTTGCATTACTGCTTATGTGTGGTGACTGGAGATGCTGGCTGCTCACTTACATTTCAGGGGGCGCACACTCAGGGCTGAACATCCTGTATCCCTCCTTGATCATTTTATAGAACTTGGAGTCCACGGGCATCCCAGGATATGGGCTGCTGCCTGTTGGGAGAAAAGGTAAGCAACAGGGTTTCTACATATGGAGCAAAACCAAGATGAAATGGAAGTCCCTTAAAGTACAGATTTTGATGGAGCTTACCTAAAGAAAAGAGTTCCCAAAGCAATATCCCGTAAGACCAGACATCACTCTCGAAAGTGTAAACACAGTTGAAAATACTCTCAGGTGCCATCCACTTCACAGGGAGACGAGCCTTTCCAGGGAAAAAGGGTTAAATTAAGACAATGGTCATAAGACATAAAAAAAAATTACAACATAAAAGCAACTTTTTATACCTATTATGTGCTGTAAATACATATTAATTCAATAGAAGAATCCAACCAAAAATGGAAATCCCTGGTTTTAGAGACTCCATGTGCTGCACTGTTGTTATTGATTTATCTCTCTCGGGGTCTACCAAACTTGTGCAGTTCCTTGCATTCTGATTTTCTGCCTACAGGTCTATAAGGAATGGCAGGAAGTCAGAGGAAAACTATCTCTATGAACGTGGCATGGTTTCTTATGCAAACACTCAAGTCTTCTGTGGACTGGCTACCTTACATACAATGCTTCAAGGCCAACAGTTAAGACATCTGCTTTAGCTCCTTAGCGTATCAGAAAAAAAAAAAAAAAAAAAAAAAAAAGAAACAAATATATATTGACATGTTTCATACATTTGTGTGGGAACAGACAAAGTCTTTCCTCTCCGCACTTTGCCCTTTTCTTGTCTGACTGCGGGAGCCGGCCAGGCTTCTGTCCTAAGCATTTATCCTGCCCCAGCATGCCTTCATCTGGATTAAGATCAGGCCAGATGCAAACAGATGCCTTCTGCGGCCACTGCTTCCTCTCTCCCAGGGCAGCTGCAGTCTATCCTCTTCTGACCCTTTCAGGCTAAGTAAAATCCTGTTGTCAGACAACTCAGGAAACGTAAAGTGTGGCCTAGACACGTAAAATTTAATTACTTACTGCCCACTTCCCGCCTAAGCTGTGGATCTGCACTTCCCACTCCTACCAGCCTTGACGGATCAAGCAGCTCCTGACCTGACCCTGAGCATGAAAGCAGCTTTTGTACAATAAATGCCACTCAATATTTTGCCAATGCAGCCACTCCTGAATTATTTGGATTCCCATTGTTCCCTAACCTCAAATTCTAGCCATCCAGGGGCTGGTACCAACATTGTTGTCAAAGACAAACACAAAAACACCTTCTGTCCCAGAGCCTACATTAGGGGTGCTGTAGGTACCTAGGACATCAAGGGACTGCTGGGTGACAGCAGAGCATCAAAGATATCTGAGATAATCTCTTGGTTCAGGGTCCCTCAAGTAACTGAGTTTGGCAAAACACTTCAGTGAGGAATGCTCAGGTGTGGAATTTGCTCTCTTCATCAGTTATGAAGATGCTTGAAACCTGGATGGGCAACCTTCAGATCATGTCAAGTCCCTAACAAATGACTGACCCTTGACAGCTGAGCAGTCAGCTGGGATGGGGAGGACCTTCTTTTCTTTAAAAAATGGTGCAAGTGAGAGATGAGCATATCCTGAAGGCAGTGAATAGCTGCACATGCCTGATGCAGAACTAAAACATTAATCCAGGCAGCAAAAATCAGTTTCAGATGCAAAAGACCTCTACCTCATAGCTTACTTCTCCAGTTTTAATCACAGACA
The DNA here is from genome assembly GCA_011076525.1 of Nettapus auritus. Taxonomy (NCBI): domain Eukaryota; kingdom Metazoa; phylum Chordata; class Aves; order Anseriformes; family Anatidae; genus Nettapus; species Nettapus auritus. The sequence continues at coordinate 69,109,446 of CM021768.1, forward strand.
GGCTTGATTTTCTTTTGTAGCAGGGCTCCTTTTACTACTCTAGCACTTTAAAGCGGACTTCAAGTACTGACAATGCAATCTGCATCGCTTCAAAGTGTCTTTCTACCTCTGCAGAGGTGTGGTAGGCACTAGTGTAATGGGTACTCTTCTGCATAGGAGGTTTTAAACATTTGTTGTCTTGTTCCAACCATATTACAGGATTTGACCTATAGCTCCGAGTTAAAGCTGCATTTGTTATTTATACGAGGTTAAAATCTGTATATGGAATCAAAGAAAACTAAGGCTTTCTAACCTCTTACTACGCCCTAATCAATAAATTCAGACTTTAGAATCCCGTTTCCGTTGTCCGAGTGATGTTTTATAGCAAAAACCAGGATGTAACCCCCTTAATATTTAGATATTTCAAAAATAAACTATTTCAGTAACATACAAATACAGCAAATGTTTCAAAATATTTTTTTAGGGTTGACCTGTCAGAATATTGCAATAGCAAAACTTGCCATTAGTCACAGAGCTGTAACTTCTAGTATATTCATATGTAACAGAGAGATGGTGTGTTATACTGGTGCAGCAAAAACATCTCCTCCACCATGCATTCAGGTATTTTTTCCAGCATAAAAACATGCATATATTAGGGCTTTTGTCAGCACACGCATCTACATCAGCAGTTGCCCCTTTCCACATTCCCGACCAGCACAAACCTAACAGCAGGACTGGGAAATCTCGATTTCTGTCTAAGAAAGATTTTTGGAAGTTGAGAGAACAGGAACACCCCTAACTTAAAACAGGTGGATAAAGTATCACATATACTTACATTTCCTTTGACCACATAATTTGAGTCATTCCTTATATCTCTTGCCAGGCCAAAGTCACAGATTTTTGTTATTCGACCATGAGTGAGAAGAATATTTCTTGCAGCCAGATCCCTATGAATGCACTAAATAACAAACAGACAAACAAAATTATTTTGTAATATACTTTACAGACTGTTGCTTGGTTACATGCTTTCTTAGCTATAAACTTACTACATTATGCATTTTGTAGCAAGCTGAAAGTCATAATGAAGCCATATGTTAATAAGCATACTCAAATGATTAAAAATTATGATGTAGTATGTTTACTATCATGACATTGATCCACACAGTTAAGGCTGCCTATGCATTTATTTTAGAAAAGACCACCTGCATGCACTTTGAATTTTCCACCAATTCACGTTTGCAGCTAAATTTTAATGTACTTGTTCTATGCCAGGGACAGAACTTTTTCTCCGACTTCTTATCAAAAACTAATTGGCCTGAGTCCTAACATGAGACAAATAAGAAGAAAATGTGGTTTGTCTCTAAAATAATTCTAATCTTTTATTACGTAGCTATTGTGACTGAGGGGAAAGAGCTGAAAACAGGGAAATGATGGTAAAGATTCAAAGCACACAAGTTAAAAAACTGAATCCCACTTCGAAAACACTCATGGAAAACTTAAGGTATTAAGTATATCAGAGCGTTTAATAAGCAGGACTAAGTATTTGAAAATATTGTCAATCTTCACAGGCCAGCATCTTTCTGTGAACTGTCATATGTTTGATGACCTTGCTAGCTTATGTTCCAGCATTCATTTGAGAAGTGCACACATTTGCAACTGCAGCTCCAGAGGGGTGGCTGAGTTTTCCAGCAGTTGTATTTTCTTTGTGTGCAACTAGAGCCCATCTGTATTTGTTAGAGAATGGATGTATTTCTCTAATGAATTGGTCTATTTTTCCATCTTGAAGGGACAGTGTTAAGCTCCTGCTGTGCTGATGGTATACAATATGCAGGGAAAGGCTGTCTAAAAAATAGCTGAATTGTTCAATTTTTGCCTGCATTTTTTCCTTGAAATACGAAACTTGTGGAATTCCCTACAAAAAAAAATATTACTTAAAATATCAGGAATGTTAAGCAAATCAATCTCAAAATGATAACTACAAGTCACATAAGCAATGTAATCTCTGCCTCCTTGGCATGCTTACAGGAGGAACTATGTTTAATGACAATTAGTGTCCTAGGGGACTCTCATTGCATCCCAATCCCTATCTTCACTTTGCATATGTAAAGCTGAGAGCATTAACTGCACTGAAGCAGTGCTGGAATGGCCAAATGTCCAGCTTCTCTGCCTTTTTCCTCCAGAAGCAGTGCAGTTTGCCTTGAATACAGACTTTGTCTATGGGAGGAAGAACAGTCTTGTGATCAAGGCACCGTGTGCTAGATATGGGACTTATACTCCCAGGACAGACTCCTGTCCCCCTCTCTCACAGAGGCACTTTTATGCCTCTGAGCCTGGATACAAAAACAAGTCGCAAAAGAGCAGCTGGGCACTCTGCGATGCTGGGCTGTGCGGACCATTCCCGAGGGCATGAGGCAATCTGAAGCATCTTACCCATCATCCCAAGCCACGCTGCATTCCCTAGCTGAAGCTAAGAGCCTGTACATACACAATAACTGAACAGGACTAAGAACAGAAACTGTTAGCACTGTGTAACTTAATTGTGCGATAAAGCCATTAATTCTGCACTGTCGAACAGATACTATGCGTTACTTCCCAAGCTCATGGTGCTGTGGTGTAATACTCATTATCGCTTCTGTTACTCAACTCCACAGTGCCTGTTTGTATCAAGGGAAAAAAATATGACAAAAACAAACACTGGGAATGATGCACAGTGAATCCTGGGGCTATTCTGGAGGAAAGTAAGAACAGAGAAAAAATATGCATGCTAAGCACTGGATGTCCCGAATAATGTAGAATGCAGGAATCTGGTAAAGACCATTAAAATCTGTAACATAACGTGTTTGTTTGTCGGGTGTGTTTTGAAGCTGGCAACAAATGGTTTAAAAAAAAAAAAAAAACAACAAACAAACAAAAAAAACTTCTAAGGGTTTGGAAGGAGAAACAGGGGAAAAAAATCAAGTTTTATTGTGGACATGCTTTGGAGTAGAGTAGAATAAGAGCCACATTTCCCACTATTAATGCAGGTTCACAGAATTACCATAAATTGCTCAAGGGTTGTTGTTTTGACTTTTTTTTTCCCCTCTTTTTTATTTTTTTCCCTTTATCCAAGGTGCACCTGTACAATCCTGTCACAATGTTTACATAGTTAATAATAGCATTTCTGAAGAAAAATGTAGGAAACACCATAGAAAGATCAGAATTATGCAGTGTTTAAAACTCGTATTCTTTATCAGACCCTTTCCTTTATCAGACCCTTTCTGTTATGCAGTACCTCTCCCAAGAAACCTGGAGAGTGTCTGTTACACTCAGTGTAGCCAATGAAGATCATTTGTGGGTTTCTAGGCCGATTCTATCTTTTAAGAAAATTAAAAAATAAGATGTACCTTGTACATTAAGCCATAATGTTATATATATAAAAAAGTATACAGTGTGATAACTCCTGTTTAAGACAGTATTCAGCGTGAGACATGAAAGTGCAGCTTTGTTTAAAACTGAACAGATACTCAAGGCAAACAGATCAGCCATCTTCTCACTGTTCTTTAGTCTGTAAACTCTCCAGCAATGCCACAGAGAATAAATCTGAAACTCTCAAGATTTAATTGCTTTTGAGGATGTCCACATGTTACGTTTTTCTGGTTCTTTCATGAACTCCATCTAACTGCTGTACACCAGAGAAGCCTGAAAAACTAACTCCTCAAGGCTCGCTCCTGCAGGTTTTGGTGTCTCCAAAGCTATCAAAAGTTTTCACTTAACTACCTGTGTGCTACAGAAAACAAGTGAAGAGCTGAAGATCGAACCTGCAAGAATTACCTCCCAAGCTCGGATGAGTTCATCTGCTGTCTTCCAACACATTACATTAACTTACATTTTTAGAGGCAAGGAAGCTCATGCCCTTTGCCACCTGGTAAGAGAAGCTTAGTAGATCTTCGACATCTAGAGCAAGTTCATCATCTTCCAACATGGAAAGGGTAACATCCTGATCAGTGTAGGATCCTACACAATATAAACATAAACAGCTTTTGAGTAGACTAGGTATAATCATCTAGAAACAGATGTCTTGTGTTAAACAAAAAAATAAATCTGAACAAGTACTACACTAGAAACACATAAATAGGTCATTGCCAAAAAGCAAAATATAATACTGACACTCTATTTTAAAGTGTGGAAAAGTATAAGACACTGTAATTTAGCGTATTGTTCTTTTTTAAGCTTTTTCATACCCATTCATGGTTTTTAACTGTCCCCATCCACCAGAGAAAAGTATCATGAAAAAAATCTATAAAGTCCTCCCTACACTTCCAGCCGCAAACAATTTCTCATCACTGTACTCACCAGACTTTACTGGTCTTTTTTTATCAGCTTTCGGGGGAACTGCGTATGATACTCCTGGTTTCATGTCCATGTACTCGTTGACAGCATCACTGCAGAGGCAGTAGATGAAATGAAATATAATTTAGGGAAAAAAGACCTCAAAAGCAATCCAAACAGAAAGATGACATTAGACTGACCTTCTGAATACAATGCTTTACAGATGATTAGAAAACCATGGGCATGTAAGAAAGATGAGAAAAGGCTTGTAAAGACAGAGAGGTTCATCAGTACAGTTAACAATGCATCAGGTAAGCAAAAACCTTTCCTATGTACGCTATTTATATAGACTTCGGCCTCTATAAACTAATGACCCAGTGTTTCACAGGACCTGATAGGGCTTCCTTCTTCTGCTTGGGCCAGTTTCTACTAGCATTTCAGCAACTAAAGTGGCAATTGAAATGCAGAAGACAAATGGTAAAAAAAATACTAAGTTCAGAGCTTCCTGAGTCTCCGAGTGGATTCACATGTATTTCGAAGAGGCTTGGGACAAGCCTTGGGACATTCCCAAGGCTTGGGACATTCATCTGCTATGTTTTTTTTTAAGTTTTCTTATCGATATATACATTGCAATTGTACCAAATCTCATACTGCAAGGTTTATAAATATAAAGTTAGGCCCCTTTAGAAATGACAGATGCACTTTGGCATTTTTCACTTTCCTGTCATTAGAACTCATACCATAGTCCTTCTTTATCCTGAAGTATCTGCTTAGTTTATGGACAATAAATGCAGCCACATAGCTAACATGGAAAGTAGCTATGAGATCACTGATAGCTTTAGTCACCACCAAACCACAAACACATGTGAAACATTCAGCAGCTGCAACATTACAGTAAATACTAATACAAGAATTTGGTAAATACCCCCTCGTTAATACTTCAATTTACAAAATAAACCCTAACAGTGATATACCTGCACTAAGAAGAAGACAGACCTCCTATGGCAACTCATAGCTTTGTGTTCATGGTATCTGTGGTACCAACCTCCCTGGTATCACCATGTATCCATGCATTTATTGCCACAGCACAAACAGCTTCACTAGCACTAGGCAGTGCTGGGAAAAAAAGGATGTTGCCACCTCCTAAGGGGCCTCCTGGTTGCTTTGTGCCTGCCAACACAGAATGATGAGCCCACGGGGGCAGTGAACAGACTAAAAATAAAAAATGGGCAGGTATTGCAGCAGACCCTAGGGTTTGGAAAATTATGTCTCCCTCACTTTGCAAAAGGAAGGAGTTGGCAGGAAATATGCTCAGAAACATACTCATAAAGAACTCGGGCGTGATCTGAAACTTAACTACTAAAAATATACAGATGAATAACTGAAAAATAAGAGTACAAGAGCAATCTCTGACATGGGCTGGAGCATCACACAATCCAGTGAGCTACAAGGGACAGCTTGCCTCTAACACTGTGAGGCACTGTTTTGGCTGTAGAAAGTAATTTCTGAAGGCAGGAACTTGTGAGAACCCAGAATATTAACTCCACAACACTGGGGGGATTGTTATTCAAGCTGCTAAATGAGCACTGCCAATGCTGAACAGTAATGATAAACACAAATACATATGAAGATTGGAGCCAAGGAGCTGCATGAAATAACTACAGGAAATTTGATAAAGAAGTAAAACACAGAGTATATACAATGAATTGAGCTCTGTTAGAATAAGCCACCCACTGTACAAATCATCTCTTTAACTAAATTGTTTCCTTACACAGCAATGAATCTTCAAAGCCTGCTGCATGAAAGACTTCTCCCAGTTTTTCATCCCTAATGAACTTCGATATCCCCTCCTTCTCAATCTCCTGAAAACACAAGTACATTTCAGCAGGTCGCACTTACGCTGAGGGCTCTGCCTGGTTCAAAAGGTTCTCGTAAACAGCTGCTTCTGTGTGTTCTTCATGCTTTGGACAAATAAACGAATCTCGCTTCCGCCTCAGAAAATTTAAGAGATCACCATAGCAGCAGTATTCTGTAATGACCAGTGTGGGTCCTGTAGATGTACACAAGGTTGAGAAAGCAGGTGAGCATTGTCTTCAAGGCAGAAAATCTTACACAAAGATAGCATTCAGCTAAGCACACAGGCTGGTCTATCAAAAATCACACTGCCCAATGCTGTCTAGCCTTGAAAAGTTACAGACAAGCAACCCAGCATCTTCCCTTTCACAGATTATTGTCCAGTTAAAGCTGTGTCACTCCCAATTAATTTTCATCCCCCTCAATAGTATAGCATTGTACAAAAAATTAAACAAATAAGTCTTTTTCTCTTTCTTCATGTGATAATGTGTCTGGCCAGACACATGTTTGATTTTGCTCACTTCCTGAAGGAAGTTATTTGTTCCAAACATTCGAGTAATTCAAGCTTCAAACATTAATCCTTTTGATTCACTTCTGTTTACAGTACAGCTTCGCACTCCTTCAGTAATGTTTTGGAAATGATGTAGAGTGTTATATTCTGCAGTATAATAGGAAAAATCATTCAAACAGAACAGCCTGCTGCGACAGAAAACTACACTGCACAAGGTCTTAGAATATTAAAATGAAATCGGAAAGGAGAATCAAGTCATCTCCAGCACGGATGTTTATAGATCAAATATATGTTTTCTGAGTGAATGACTGCAGCTATGGCCCTTGAATATGTAATCATGTTGCATGTTATTTCAACTGTAAGGTTATTCTGTACCACCATTTCCTAACCTCAATAGCTGATTTCCATTTTTCTGCAGCTAATAATTATAGCTTTACTAACAGCGAAAATAGTGTTTGTGGTGAGATTTGCTCACAGACCCCACACTTCTTCAGCTGTCTGAGACACATATGCATTCAGGCCAGTGATTCTGGTTTGCCGACTACTTAAAATTGCTTCATCCTATTTTTAAATCATTAGAAGTGAGAGTGAGAAACACTTTACCTTTGTGTAAAGTTATGAATTTTTACAAGCTCCTTTTCTTTGAAAAAATGAAGCAAGAACTTAAAGGCCAAGTTCTTCTGTAAGGAACAACACCATTTTTCATATTCAAAAGCATGTCAGTTAAGAATATGTGACAGCATCACGCTGTATTGACACTTCAGCTGTTTTGTAGCTTTTATTATATATAAAAACAGATTTAAAAAGTTTACTGTTTATATTTATTTTTAAAGTTATTGAATATAAAATACTTGGGTGGTACAATGCTTCATTTGGGAAATTCTTTTTCTCAACTTTCGACTACTTAGACTAACTCCAGTAGTGCACTAAACAGATACACTTGCCATTATATTTGACAGACTGGAAGATCTGTTAAAAGACTTTTGGCATTTTGGTCAAAAGACTGGAAGACTGTACAAGGTATGGCTGCTAATTTCCCCCTGAATACCAACAGGTTTTATCTTTTCTCATTCGTGAGAAACAGTGTGGTGGAGACAAAAAAAAGTTATACGTTTGGTCACCTCTCAGCAAACTCCATTTTTAGCTGCAGCTACAGTGGTCTTGTCACTGTTTGCAGGATGAGCCTAAAACCTAGATTCAGGAATTCACAGATGATAGTCGTGATGATCTGCAACCTGCCTAAGGAAGACACGTATTTAAGATTTCTATACTTAGCAGCACTGAATTCATCTTTGTAAGGTTCTTCCATCTGACAATAACAAAAGGACCACAAATAATCAATATCTGCTGATAACCCTACCTCCAATAGTGCAAGCTCCAAGTAGATTCACGATATTAATGTGGTTACCAAGGTAACTGAGAACTTTTAGCTCTGACATCAAGGCTTCTCTTTCTGTTAAATGGGCGCTTGCTGCAAGGCAAAACGCAATGTTCAGTAAATAGCACACCTACCAGAAGGAAGTTAGAAAAAATGGGGCAGCGTACTACAGCAACTTACGTTTTAACATTTTTACTGCTACTGTCATTGCGGCATCAGATTTAAATAGACCATAAGCAGTGGCTTCTACAACTTTTCCAAAAGCTCCAGCACCAAGGGTTTTGCCTAATAAAGAAAACAAACAAACAAACAAAAATTTTGTAAGAACTTGGAGCATTTCTTCCTGAAGGGTTTTATTTTATGATATTAGAGAAGATAGTGTATATACACCTGCTTGTTTTTTGTCCCAAGGTAAGTGTGAGCAATTATCACTATTTGCATTCCTGCACATCTTTTTGACAAAACCCTGCTGTGTTTAACCAAAGTCTCATATGAGACTTGAAGGTTTCACCTTGCAGATAAAAGTTAAATAAATATAAACTAACCGAAACTCAACCGGTTTCTAGGAAATTCCCATTTGTGATCATAAGGAAGCTGTGTTGGGTCTATGTAAACATAGTTGTTTCCATTTATTTCTTCAACAACTTTCCACTGAACTTCATATTTGGGTTTCTGAAAAGGAAAGAGAATGGCTGTCACTCCTGAAGCTTCCCCAGGCAGCTCCCACACTTTAACAACTCAGGCAGAGGAGTTGCTGATTTTACCTGCAAATATATGTACACCAGGATCATGACTATGATGCACATCAGTCCGGTAGCGACTCCAAATGCGATTAGTAAAGGTGTGAAAAGGGTATGGGTACGGATTTGCTCTAGAAAGAAACAGAAAATTCTGCTTGAACACCAAACAAGAAAAACTACATTTAAAATAATCAGGTGAAAAAGCTTTCCTTGATTCTTTCTTATGAAACACAGTCTGGGGCTTCCATTTTCCTCGATGCACTCCACGACCATCAGTGCCACTTTTCCTGAATGACAGTGCAGGCCAGCACTGGCACAGAAACTCCACGGCATGCTTCCCAACAAGCCTCAGCTTTATCAGCTCAGGAGGCACAACACTGAGATCAATTAAAGTGTGATTACAGTCAGCTTAGGGCACAGAAAGAAGCTTGTTAAAGGGACTTTTCCTAAGTTCTAATTGGCCCCCTCTCCCCCCCAGCTGTGATCTCTAGCACCCAGTCTTTAAAAGCAGAGGTGGTACAGAGCAATGATTGAATACTGTTCTACCTCAAACCTGGCTTATTTGTTTATATGTTATATGTGGGTATAACAGGGAAAAAAGAAGCAGCAGAACATGTGATTTTTTTCTAAAGCAAGCAAAGATTTACAAGCACATTTCAAGTCATCTGTGTTCTAGTGTTGTTGTTTTTTCTTACAAACCCACAAATACTGCTACAAAACTCAAAAGCACTTCTGCAGTATGTTGCTGTTACGCCTTTTACAAAAAGGAGCCTACTCCCTTAGGCTCCAGTCAAGATTGGGACCACATTTTCCTGAGACATGGTAAAAAACATACAAAAATGCAGACTCTTTTTGAAAGAGATGATGGCCTAAACATCCAAAACAAAGATAGGAAGAGAAAAGGGGATAGAGAGAAGGCAGCCTGGTGCCATGCTGCAGGTGCTTTGCCCCTGTGTCAGATCATGCTGCACAGGCAGAAGAAAACAGTTTTGAAGCAGTAAACATACAATACCAGAATATTAACTGAAAAGTGAAAGCAATACTTTGGCAGGCAGAACATGTACTGTAATATATCATCATACACTCAGCCACAGTACCATCAACATTATTATGGCAAAAGCAACACACTTAAAAGATGAATTCTTGCATGACAGAAAGAGCTGAACAGCACCAGCATTAACCATTCTTGTTCACAGCCTTGTTCACTCCAGACAGTACCTTTAATAGCGAAGTTGAAGAAAGCAGAGCTCCTGTCACCATTGCTGGAAGCCTCGCAGCAGACAGTGCCGGTGCTCCTGAACATGCTGGCGTTAATGGTGCTCTCAACCAGGATCCGGTCGAAGGAAGGTACTGAGGAATTTGTGTAACTGATTTTCATGTCCATGGTAGATATTGTTGGTGAATCAAAACACCTGGGAAAAACAACGCTGACAATTACCTGCTGTGGACTGCTACCAGGGATGAATGACAGGGCCTGCTGTGAAGGCAGATAGTCACAGCCAGACTGTGAGGTAATTACACAACACTACTCCACAAAGGGACTGAGCCGAAGATCTTATCCTCCAAACCTAGCCTACTCACAACTCTCCTTGTCTCCTATGTAGTGGGTGAAACTGATAAAACAAGCCAAATGGACACCACTAGGTCTTGGCATTTGCTGTTGACTAGGGAAACACACAGGTCTGTAAGTCCACTGTGGGTTTTGTAACCATAAATTCTGCATCTCCAGTTTCAGCTTTAAGCAGTCGTGGTCCATTTCCTACTCTTGAACACTTTCCCCAGGCATTGTTTTATTACAGCACAAAAAAATCCATGAAAAATCCATGATGCACCTACAACACCACCAAGCTTATATGCAGCCAGAAAACAGTCAATTTTGTTCTTTCAAGATGCTGCTAGTTAAACTAGTCAGAAGTCTGCATCCCTTTTTAAAAATTAACTGCAGTGTTAACAATGTCACATATTCACTATATGAGCACACATTACAAAAATTAGGATAATTATTTTAGGCATAGAACAAATTACGCAGGTAGGAGACATGACTTGCTAGTATGAGATCTGCAAGCACAGTGGAAGTCAACAAAAATCTTAAATTGTGCTTCACAGATGCTCACTTCACAGTGAAACTCTACCATCTTTTTAGAAGCATGGCAACTAGACATCAGGTTTTATTCATAATAACTCCAGACTTGTTTACTTGTCATATGCTTCATGTGAATAGAAATCTAATTACTTTATGTCTTGAAAAATTATATCATTACACAATAAGACGAAAGATAACAGCCATATTCACAAGTGATTCTGTGATTGTCATTCTGTGAAATTGCAATGAGAATGTGTGTCATTTGGGGCCAAACTGATAAAAACCTTAGCTAGCCTGCAGCAGAGAGAAAATTTGGCTTTTATTTTTCCTCAGCAGAAAATGTTGATTATTCCCTCTTCAATGCTGGAATACAAAGGGGAGTAATGAAATGTACTGCTCCCTTCCCCTCAAACCACTGCAAATAATGCAATACCTAAAATTATGAAAACAGTGATGCAATGTAACTGTTACCAAGTCATTTTTCAGTCTTAATTTTTAATTATAAATTGTGTATGTGGAATGTAGAGTCATTTCTAGAAGCTCTGGTTACTTAACTCACCTCTGTTCAGTTCCTGGGCAAAAATACCAGTATATGGTAGGGGCAGGGAACCCAGCTGCTACACACTGGAGAACACCATTGCTGAGAATATCCAAGGTGAGAATCTCTGGTTTTGCTGCAACAAACACAAACAAGAGTCACATTATTATGGGAACACAGAATCTGCGATGCCATGTGCTCATCACACCAGCAACTTGTGTGCATTATCACCTGTGGAGTCTGGTGAACTGAGCTTCCCACGGCAAAAGGCATCCAGGCCTGAACTGGTGTTCTATGTCACTGTGAAAATCTCAGTTCATACACTGAATGCATGGGCTGGATTTCAGAACACCTTACCTCCACCATGCATTAAGGTTAATGAAAGATCCTGACACAACAGAGCCCAGAGCTTAACAAAACAAAGACACATTTGTTTTGGAACAAGAAGGCAGTTCCAGTGCCTGCAGAAGATGACTTTACCAGCCTCTAAAAAAGATAGTTTCTCTACAGTTGCACTAAATCTGACAAAACGCATCTCTCCTGCATCTGCCCTCTTTATCATATATACCAGCACAGCAGAAAAAGAACTGCAGTGCCATGCAACCAGCACCCGTCCCCATCCCCACAGAAGGCATGCATCCCAGTAAAACACCACTGCCAAAATGCCCAACTGGCTCACTTTCTGAAACGCTGCATGTAGAAAAAGCTAATATATGACTGACTGTATTAGCTGTCCAAGCTATAATTCATGATTACTGTGGTAGTTTACAAAGCTGGCTGGTTCCTCATGCCATGATGCTGCACTCTCTGGTACTGCACAGGGGCTGCTGCTGCATGCAGCTTAGAGCTGCTGTTTGGAGTATGATGGGGAAACAGCAATTAGGTGGACTTTACATTTGTTAGCCCAACGCCACAGGCCTCCAGGCAAGGACACCACCTACTTGGTACTGGTATGTATTAGAAAGGTGTATTTCTTGGGGAACTTGAATTAGAAGCCTCATCTCCCATAGCTGTCTTAGTTTCCTTTCAAATTGTGATAAAGTTAATGGCAAAACCAGACTATATTCCAAAGATTTGCTCACCTGGTACAAATTAATAGCCCGTTATTAGTTAATAAAACTTTACAAGATGAACTTTCTAGAAAGTTGTGAGACTGTGTTGATGACAGTGGAAGAAAGCTGATTTATTTCAGATAAAATCCACACGCAAGACTGCACAGTTAGTTTTTAATGAATATTCTTCTTGCTGATTAAATTAGAGGCAATAAAACACACGTATACTCTCAATCACGTAGCATCCCTCATGACTCATGTTACAAGAACCTAATGTTCTTTCGTTTCTAAATCCAAATGTTGTGTTTTATGCAAACCACCCAGAACTGAATATTGTTGCAAAATGTTGAGATGGGTTTTCAACATTACTCATTTGGTGCAGAACTTTTTGATAGCACGCAGCATCGTACACAGTCTTAGCATTCATGGAACATAAATAATTCAGCTTTCTGAAGCTTCTACCAACATGGTTAAATTGTGAAATCCATGTTCAAACAGTTTATTTAGGTATACGCTATGTGTTCGGCAACGTTACAACACGATAAAATCGTGCGTTTGTCCCAGCACCTGTAGCAATTTCTTAAAAATGTCTTGAACTTCTAATCTCACTGAGTTTATGAATTGCTTTTCACCTCGTATTAATGTTGATTCTGAATGCAGCAAAGAAGACTCGTAAGAGGTCACTTCTGTTTTAACTCAGTGCTCAGTATGACAACACTGAGGATTCAATTGCTTTTTATTACCAACTTCATCATTAGCACAGATAAATAAATGTCTACAAAATAACATTTAATAGGTATTGTCTATTATCACAGTCAGAAAGCTTTCCTCCTGCAGTCACAATTTCTGGACTGAATTGAATCTTTTTGTAGTATCATGGTGACTCCTTGTTTGTTCACTGTATACTGCAATGACAAGAAAATTGTTGATCTTGGCTTCACGTGATCTCTACTGCCATAACCAGTTTTCTCCTTGCAGCATGAGCCCCAACTGCACAGATAGTGTTTTGTTGACTATAATTAAACCCAGATATTATTTTGCACTGAAAGCAGATACCAGTTTGAAGATTCCTCCACTAATTGCTACATGCACAGTATCTTGCCACTCCGGAAGTTTCTACAATTTCTTAATTGTAACTCAGTTCAGCATGTTGCTTGTCAAGTTGTAATTTTCTTTTTGGCTCCTAATGTCAGAGCTCCTTCCTACCCTACTTTATGTCACACTTACTATGACTGACTAAATTTTATTTTAGCAATTTAGTATTGTTTCAGATTAGCATACGCGATTGCTAAATGTGTTTAAATGAAAAGCAAGTATTTCTGCACAGGGTTTTTCATGTCTTTCAGCAAATGCTTCAGCATCGATTTGTGTTTACGTGAAGATATCCTTCTGATTATGAATCCTGTTTTACCTGTTTGATTGCTTTCTGCTGATTACGTGCCCGAGCCAGACTTGTAAACATCAGAAGCTAGATCGCAGCTATTTATGCAAAATCCAAACTGACAACAATGCCAGGTCACAACACACGATTAGACCAGTACCTGGCCCACCCACATGACTCGCCTTTGGTAGTTACTCTACTATTTTAAAAAAAATATGTTATATTGCTGTGCAGTTTGGGTTTCATACCTAAACAATGAGCGTCCTAGATGCTACTGAAAACAGGAGGTTATTTTTCCTAAAAATGAACCCTCAGAAGGATCAATCTGTTTCATCTCCTCTTTTCAAAATGAAAAAGATATTTGCTGTAGTTGCATCAAAATGCCAAAAGAAACTCTTTCTGAGTCAAGTGTATCAAATATGTTTCAGCAATGTCTGTAGTCAGCCACGGCCACACTGAATGGTAAACAGGGCTCTACTGAGATGGCTTCAGTGCCCTCATTGTATCCCAAGGCTGATCTTACTGCTTACAAGACCAGTAGCTAAAGCATGGAAGGAGACCTGAACGCTGATGGTTGCACAGACAAGCCGTTCAGAAGAACTATACCACAAACATTCTCTCCTGCCACAGCCATACTGATTCACCATGTTGCTCCTAGCCTGTTTTCCTAGCCACGACCCACAGGGGTTTCAGCTTTTATCAAGTACGAGATTCCTCAAAAGAAGCAGCATGGAGCTCTGCGCTGAGAACTGACATCTGATGGTGACAAACCTGTATTTATTTTTTTAATGGTATTTTGCCCAGCCTGCTCCTGAGCAGCCTGAAGAGCCCACAGCCCCTTGCTCCAAACACATGTATGATGCCGTAAGTTGGAAAACGTCATCCAGCCTCAAGGGAATTGACGGCTCGAGAGGCAGCCTGCAATTTCTTCCATTCTTTTGCAGAAACTGAACTTCTTGCTCAGCACTGTGCTCCACTATGCTGTACAATAGTAGAATTCCCCCTTGTGAATATGACCCACTCTTACCCAAGGTGGCAAAGGATATCTGAAGTTGCCAGTGCCCTCAACTCAGAAATCACAGCTAGGGAACTGAAATGCACAACACTATAAGAGACATTCACAGGGAAAGGAAGAAATGTCATGTTCTAAAAGGAGCCGAAGAGGCATTTCTAGGCCCAAACTACAGCATTGAAAATATTGACACTACAAATATTGAACTTCAGTGATAAGTAAGAATTCTAAAAGTAGTATCCAGAATTTTATGCATTTGTGGAAGTCTCAATGGTCCTCTGCATCAGCCCATGACCAGAGAAGGATCTATTACTGCTAAAGCACTGCAACAACATATCTGCAGCACATCCACTCACTTCCTACACATTTAATTGTCCTAGGCTTGAAAGCAGCACTGTCTACCTTGCCTTAGTTTCTCCTTTTTGCCTGCAGTCCCTTCCTTATGCTTTGTCTTTAGCAGCTGCTAATATTTGTCTGCTGAGAGCATGAAATTCTCTAACAGGATGGTTCTGCTACAAAGGATGGAGTTTCCTGGAGGATTCATTTAATTCATTCTGAAGTTTAGCTTTTGTCCTGAAGAATGCTGCCTGAAACTGAGACTGATGTCTTTTGTTAATTTTTTAACAAGCATGTATAGATGATAGCATGTGCATTTGTAAAGCTACACAGATTTCTCTAAAACAATGGAGATGTATATTATTATGCAGATGTATTTAGATACCAAAAGGCACAAGTGAATAACTCTTCTGACAAGTTTTCAGACTTTGCATCCAACTCAAACAATTTAAAGAAATTTAATAGCTTATCTTGGCTGCCAAAAATGCAAATTATATGTATACATATAATCTCTGTATATCCTGATCCACGTTATATTAGCAAAGTTTTATGGTGCATGCTCATTTTTGAGACCATCTTTCCAGGTGTTATAGTTTTTTTCCTGTGTAAACTATTTGCTCTCCAGTAACCTCTGGAATACATTTGCCAGAATGTAAGGTCATGCTGGATTGTAGGTGGATTTGTGTAAGTACTCTGCACTTTTATATCTTGACATTTAAATAGTTTTGCAGCATGTGCTTCACTTCAGAAAGCCTCTCATATGCTGAACCACACTGTGACATCTTGTGCATACATTATGTTGTATAAAATACAATGACTGTGATAATGAAATATTTCAGACTGTTCATTTTACTTACTTTTCACATAGACATTAAATGTTACAGAGGAGCTGGCATCTGAATTGGACACAAAAAATGTGTAAATGCCTCCCTCTGTTCCTTTTAATCGGGTAAGGTGAAGTTCACTTGTATAACTGCAAAGAAGAAGAAATCATTAGTGATGCTCACAACCTGTAGTCAACGCGGAATTAAGAGGGAATTGTTGCACAAAAAGCTAAGGTGGGAATTATTAGTGCACTGCTTTCTTCTGCCTACACCCTCCATACATACACACTTACCATGAATTATCACTGCTTTTGCCCTACAGCACCCAAGATTGTTTTTTGTTTGTTTGTTTTCCCCACAGGATTTTTGGAGGCCCAGGGCTGCAGAAAGAAACAGTGCATGGCAGAAATAAAAGCACAAGTTTTGTCTGGAGCATTGTGCTCAACTGTGGTGGTGGAGGGTGTCTCCACACACAAACTTTGAACTTGTTTGCTTATTGAGCAGCAGTGACATCTTGTAGGTGATTTGTGAGGCAGACTGGACTCTCAGATGATATGCTTAACTCAGCGCTGCTTCACATCCAGGCTAGCAAGACTTCACACCCATTACTGTGGTAAGCCAGGTGTATGGCAAGACCTTTTAAAACACGATTTTCTTGCCATCTACATTTTTATATTTCCAGAACAGACTCTAGTTTGCTGTTTCAAAGGGAAATCGATGGCACTTACAGCCATTCTTATTACCTGTTGTTACCCACAGTCTTGAACTTGACATAATGATCCGATGAATTCTGCAGTGTTTCATTCATGTACATCCAGACTTCTTCCTTCGGTTTTGGATATGCCTCATATTCAACTGTTAAATTTCCATTTTGTCCTGCACTTATATCTATTGTGGTATTCATTGTTGCAAGCAAATGGACAAATCCTTTAGCTGATGGCCATAATAGGAAAAGAAAAACAATTTCAGGGCCATTTAGGAGACTGCCACTACTCTAACCACACTTACGCTACTTCAAGATCAGTGATCAAATGTCCAACTGTGAAACGGGAAACCTTATCTACAAAGCAGAAATTGAACCCTTACCTGCTAAAACCAAGACCTCTACCTATATATAGCAATGAGGCACACAACTTAAAGCAGCCTTGCATGCTTTAACAGAAAGAATTCCATCTCCTGGTGATAAATACCCTTTATTTGCTCTTGGAAAAATGCAAGCACATGCTTGATTCTACTCAAGTGTTTACATTTTTCAAAAAATCAGTCACTAACTGTACAGAATGAAAGAAACAGTAAAAAAGGCAAGATAAATTGATCATTTATGACAATATAGTAGAGTATTTAATGATTCTTTGTCAAGTGTAATTAAGAACGACGTTACAAATGAAGCTATTAAAAACTGTAATTAGAGAAAAATGTACTACGTCGACAGGCCTGGATAGCAATTGTCTTAAACTAAGGCAATACTGTTCATCTACTGCTGGGTCTTAATCTTTTCTCTGGCAGATACCATTTATCACTGGGTAGTTCTGTTCCAAAGTATCATGTGGAGCAGCATCCTTACTGCAGTGGCTTTAATTTCATTAATAAACTCATCAGCTTCAGGATTATTCACTTTGAAAGACAAATTTTTCAGTCCTACTACAAAAATTCATATGGGAATTACCAGTTTGACAGACAGACTACAATGACAAGGAAACATGTTTCCTGGGAAAGCTTGAATTTAGCCCCCAAATCAATCTCATATCTCTGCCTCTCTCCACTTTCCAGTGATCAAACTGCTGTGGCCAGCTGGGCACCTGAGCTCATGAAAACTGAAGGCAACGGGCCTTGGTGAAAGCATATGGAGCTGACAGAGCACTTGACAGATGCTTCTGAGAAGAAAGGAAGACATACACTCACATCATAGCAAGCAGGTATGATACAAAGTACTCTCTATTGTCAAAAAGAAAAAAAAAAAAAAGGTTGTAAATCTGGAAATTTAAGATTTTTAGTCCTTCTGAGACCTTTTTTCTATTTTCTGTGCAAGCACAGAGCCCCTATGCAACCCACATTCAAAACTGTGCCCAAGAGAGTGCAAAAAACATTTTATAATCATGCTGTCAATGCCCAAAACAAAGTTCTATAAACAGTTTATAGTTAGATAAACCATTTTTTATAAAAGTAACTAAAACATTTACCAAAATACCACTATTTCTTAGAAACCTTTTTGCTAACATTAAAGCTGTAGTGATTTAGATTCTGATACAATCCAGTATGTTCTATACACCAATTCCCATGATCCTGGGAGCTGGCACGGTTTAGATAAATATAGTCAACTTGACAATGAACGGTGAAAGGAATCCAGGAGACAGAGTTTACTTTATTTTAGGTCAAATTTGAGAGGGTGAGGGGAGAAAAGTATCTCGAAACTGAAATATTCCAGCTTTTCTCTAGCTTTTTTTTTATACTAAGTACAAACTTTGTTTTTTACTAAATACAAACTTGTTTATTTTTTTACATTTTATAATACTGTGCTTTATTTTACTCACCCGACTTTCCAAAGTCAACCCTTTTAAAAACTACATTTGCATGTGCAGTAGTCTTTAGAATTCCTCTAGTTAAGAACTTCCCTCCTTAAATTTTCACATTATTCTCCTCGGGGAAAAGATTTTCTTTCATACTTAACACTGTTTCACTCTTTTACATTTGAATCTAATCTCTTTTGTAAAAAAAAAAAAAAAAAAAAAAATAGGAAAACAGGTTAAGAGCCCTAACCCCTCAAACGTGTAGCAAGGTTAAGTGCACTCAAACCTCCACAGCTATGCTGGAGATCTGACCCACAAAGGTCAAGTGCTTCTGTTTTCTTTAAGTTACTTGGGAAAGCAAAACAGGCTATATTGCAGGGGTATTTGGGCACCAGAAAAACAAATTTGGTAAGGAAGAGAATACAAGGCCTGGCACACAAAGAACAAAGCAGTTGTCCTCAGTTGCTACATCCTCAAAAGGTGAGGAATGTAAAGTATTTTAGCCAATTACACAGACTTGGACAGAATTATTGTGCATGTCCTTATTTTGACAATTAAATGAGCACTTCTGGAAGCTTTAAAAATTGAAAGGCCTGGCTTATCATACATGCTAATATACAGCAGCTGAGATCTACCTGAGGCTGTTATTAAACCAGGGGAGGAGAGGAGTTTGCTCACTGTTGAGGGACATTATCCCAAACCTAAGGAAGTGATGGATGGTGATTTACCATGGTGGTGAGCTCCAAAGCAATTTCGTGCTGCCTATACACACTTCAGTGTTCCTCACTGCATTATTTTAAAGAGGTACATATATATAACTTCTCTCACGTAAAAAAACACTGACGTGCCAATGTCAGCGAAATTTCCAGTGCTTGGAAGGCAGGTACTGAAGATACACTTTGTGCTTGTGCTGCCAAATTACTAAAGCGTAGGGATAGTACCAGGCAAAGGTAAATTACTTGCTTCATTAAGACTGGATTAAATTTAAAATTAAACCAGAAAGGATGAGAAAAACCAGAGAGATGGAAACAGTGTTGGGTGGTTGTTCTAATACTGCAATCCAATCACATGCAAAGTGCTACAGAAATTAAAGTAGTTGCACACTCCATAGTCCTTCCTGAACCATTTCAGTATGGTACCAGTCTGCAGTAACCTTTTAATAAAGCAATTTACTCATTCAGGTTTGGGGGAAAGGAGATAGAAGGAAGGAAGAGCCAGGAATCTTAAGATTTCTACAAGAACTATTTACCTAATGCTTTCAAGGTTACCGTGGCATTGGTTTTTCCAAAAGGGTTTTCTGCTTGGCATGTGAATTCTCCAGAATCATTAACTCCCACTGAACGGATGTTCAATGTTAATTTCCTTTCGTATCCATAATCACCCAAATTTCTGCTTTTGCTTGTAACAATCTGTTGGTAAAAAACAATTAACATCTAAAACACTGTGTATGCAGCATCTTTCCTCGATAAATTAAAAATAGAAGTAATTATAACTTCGCTATATTAATATTCATAACTTTAAACCAGAATAATAAGCCATCACGACAAACCTGTCACTAGAATCTCTCCATGCAAAACAAGTGTGTGATCAGCTGTCTTTGAGAGATAATACTTCCTCAAGTACTAGCCCTTTTCTTCATTCTTTCTTTTTTCCAAACTCCTCTCTAAGGCACCCTTCTGCTGCATTTCACTAGGTAAACTGCCCAGGTTTACCTGATGTTTCCTGTACCTCATGTTTCGAGGCAGAGAGTGCTTTCAGCTCCAAAAAGATCTGAGGAGCCCCAAGGGCACACAGCACCTTGTAGTCACATTCCTCCCTCCTCAAGCAAAGACAAGTGACGTGTGTTCACCTGCCCCGAAACAGACCAGTCCAAAATACAAAGCTGACACCCAAATTTCTTCAAATACTTCAGTCCTGTGGGAAGAAGGGTGTTGTCTGGCCCACAGCCAGATTCAGCTCACTCTGAACTTCTAATGCCAATGATGGCGAGGACCAACAGAAGGTTTTATTTGCAGTAACATTCTTAGAATCATAGAACCATAGAATGGCTAGAGTTGGAAGGTACCTTAAAGACCACCCAGTTCCAAGCCCCCACCACGGGCAGGGACATCTCCCACTAGACCAGGATGCCCAAAGCCCCATCCTGCCTGGCCTCAAACACTTCCAGGAATGGGGCATCCACAGCTTCTCTGGGCAACCTGTGCCAGCACCTCACCACCTCACAGTAAAGAATTTCTTCCTTATACCTAATCCAAATCTACTGTTTTGTTTAGTTTAAAGCCACTGTGCCTTGTCCTTTTGCTATACTCCCTGATCAAGAGTCCCTTCCCTTCTTTCTTTTAGGCCCCCTTTAGGTACTGAAAGGCTGCTATAAGGTTCCCCAGCTCTCTCAGCCTGTCTTCATCAAAGCTGCTGAAAATGACCAGCATGCCTTGACTTTCATAATGTTCAGAGGCTGCAGGTATTGTGAAAAGTGGCTGCAACTCTGAAGTTTGGTTCACTATAGAAGTGGTGTCTAAAAATCACTGAACTCTGTAATGATTGCAATGCTTCCCAGAGAAATACAAGAGAGAATGTAAGGTACTGGAGCTTCATTTTCAGCTGGGTCACTTTATGCCCCAAGTCCTTATTGCAGACATACTGCAGAGAGACCTTCTGGCAGCAAGCTTTACACAGCATCCTTGCTATGGAACCTACTCTGCTTCTCAGTCCATAGCAATCCACATTTGCTAATCTTACAGGCAGCTGGACACTTCTTTTTCTTTCCAAAGCACTGAGTACATGGTGACTCTAAGTCTACATATGTGTGCTGGAACTAAAGAAAAAATAAATAATTTAGTTGTTGACTTTTTTTTTTTTTTCCGTGAGATTGTTCTGTGTGCATGGAAAGACTGATAAACTCACAATGATTAATCCAAATTCACTTGCTATGATTTTCTAGTAGAGTGATTTCAATTCTTGGAGGTGTCAGGAAGTTCTAGATGAATTTTATTTTCTCTCTACAGTTTTGTTTCCTTTTGAGTAATAATAACCACCCACAGAAGTCTGTTTTGTATGGAGGTGCTTGCTTACAGCAGGTCTCCTAATTTTCAAAAGTGGTGATAACCTCTGTCACATGAAGAAAAAGGTGTGTAGTTTTTTCCTTTAACATATTCAGGTAAAATTCTGCATCTGTTTAAACATGAATTTTATGTATTCTGTTTCAGTACAAAATTTAATTTGGTAGTCAATGTTTAAAAGACAGCATCCCCTGCTATTTACCAGAAAGGACAGAAAGGTCAAACTTATTTGGTCAAAAATATTTTCCTCGTGGCTTTTACTCATAAAATGAAAAGGAAAAAGCATGAAAACATAAGGGAAGACCCCAATTTCATCAGTCATTACAAAGAAAAGCAGGGGGAGGAACAAGAAAAGAAATGCAGTTCTCAAATGAAAGTCTTGCGGTTGACCTTGGCATGGGACCAAAAGCCCCATCTGCAGGTCCCACGCTGCCTTCATGTCACTGAGACCTCAATAGCCCTCAGAACTGTGAGGTGGGATTTCTGGAGCAATGAGCACTTAGTGAGAAAAGCTGTGCCAGATACCCACCCCAGGGAACTGGCCTCCAGTTCACTATTTGCCTGAGGATATGTGATTTATCCAAACATCACAGCATCACAGAAGCCTTTTTTCTGTGCACACATAGACTAAAAATTATGCATTCTCGTCACTACCAGTAAAAATAAACGTCCAGACAATTAGCATGGGAGTGTATACAGGAGGAGTTACCAACAGGTCTTCACAAGGGCTTTTAATCATTTAAATTTTGGGGTATAGCCAGAAGACTAAAACGTGTCCTTAAACACAAACCAGTGCCTGCTGATGCCTGGGCCTACTCTTACTGACAATTTTTTGATACGCAGCCCTGTGTTTCAAGCACTGAGCTGCAGGACATGCTGGGTGACCAGGGGAGGGGACCCCTCTGCTGCTGGCCTTCAGCAGAGCTGTGCTGCCAGTAACCAACTCCCCTGGAGTACTTATTTTGCTAATAATTTAATTTGGGCATGTCGGGCAGCAACTTCAGTGATCACTTCAGACAGTTCGCTAGTTCATTTTTCAGAACTTTCCCAGTTAGTGAAGCACACCATATAATTTAAATGAATTAATCATTCCTATGAATGCTTACTACTATTCCTGTCACATACAATCCCATGCTAATTAGCAGGTATTTTACTGTTAATGATAACGACTAGAATATGTAATTAGCAGTCCATGTGTTGATATTTGCAGCTCCCATTGATTGCAATGAGATGTGTAGGCACTCTGTGCTTCCGTATTTAGGCAGCCCAACAGAGGTCACCTAAACTTCACACTGAAGTACCTAACTTTAGCTTCTGTTTGGAAGGAGAAACCAGCACTGATACTTTCCCCCCCCAGAAACTGTCAATGATCCTGGAGATTTACATGGGCATGGGCCAGTTGTTGGAACCTCACCAGCTTGATGTGGTATCTTTGGAAAGGCAGCAAATCCAAACCAATCCCATGTCAGGTATGCAAGACAAGCACATGAACATTTGCAGACAGGTAGTGTACTGTGCTGAGGCATACATGATGCAGCTAAAGGAACTCACCCCACTTTTGTGAGAGATCCAACTAGCTTGTACGCTGCTATCCACATCCGTGATTATGCATGTAACTTCAAACTCTTCCCCTTCTTTGAGAAGCTCATAGCTTTTGGATAAGGTAATGACTGGAAGAGCTTTGTGAACTGGAAAACAATTTATAAGTGCATTACTTTTCATTACCTTTGGAGTTTCCCAGAGGGGATAAAAATCAACAGTCATTAACTTTCCAATAAAATTTCAGGCCTCCAAGAGGTATTCAAATTTCTTTAACATATTACACAGTTGTTTCTTTGCAACAAGCACATTTCAGCTTCAATCTCCCTTCGAATTAAACCTAAGGTTAGACAATACTTGTTAGAGCTTAGCAACTTGCATGAATAAACTTGAAAATGTTGAACCATCAATGAGACAATAGGACACTCCATGACAGTGATTAAAATGTTGCACTCTATAACTGAAAATACAGTCAGGATCGGTCACTGAAGAACCACAGCCTAACATTAATTGCAGCTTTTAAATATAAAATAGTACAGCTGATGCAAAGTACTGTCCAACAGGTCCATGACAGGCCTCTGGTGGACCTCCTTGGAAGCTTCTCTCCCCAGGTAGGACAGGTACAGCTCAAGGTTTTCATCACACCCGCCTCTGACAGCACCACAACCTTGGCCCACCATGAAGTTTCAGAGGCAGGTGTGGCTGGAGCCAGGAGCACTGACAACTTTGTCACCTGAAAAGTAGGTGGTTACAAGCAGCCAGGATTATGTCTGTTTTGAGAAATACTGCAGACCTACTGCCCTGTGGGCTAGCTGTACCCCTGTTGTGCTTCGGGGTGCCTTTCGACAAGTCAAGTACACTTGAGGACTCTTATCTCAGCAAAGCTCTTCAGCTCTGGTGCTTCCACAGTTTTCTTCTCTGTTTTCTTAATCATTTCCTTAAAATTTCCTCATTTGTGAGACTTCAGGCTTGCACCAGTAGAAGTGAACCTCCCACCAGAAAGACTCAATTTCAAACTGTGACTGCAGAAAATCAGATAAGGCATTCTAGACTCTCTTCCTGCCTCTGATACAGACTTTGTAGTTGTATTAAGCAAATTATATGAAACTTAGGAAAATGCCATGCTTTTCATCCATTCATATTTTAACAATAATGTTTTCCTCATGTTGCTGCAAGCGGCTATGGAAGGGAACAAAGAACCATGTTTGCTCTCTTCAGATATAAATGTCCACATAAAAATCACACCACAGCAGCACCCAAGAGACATAAGGAAGCCAGTGCAGAATGCATGCTGTGTTCTCACCCACCAGCAACTTCTAAGGAAAAAAAAAAAGCCATAATGCCCCTCATTGTTTAGCAAAGGGCTGGACATAAGCACTCCCTGTGTTACAATAACAGGGTGGTGTATGTTTGAGTACGCCGCCTGCACAGTTACCCGTTTCATGGACCCTCTCCTGTCGTTCTGCACCACTTCAGGCTACCAGGTTTAATTGCCATACTTCTGATTACAAAAGCATTGCCTACAAAAGGTGAACACTTAAGTCTTCAGCTAAGGAGACAGCGGGGACTGGTATGGATTTAACACTACAGCCCAGTTATTACAACAAATGATAACACCACCATGCTGCCCTACTGCTGGTGGCCTTCAGCAGATGCTTCCACTCAGTGCACACTTCCTCCCAGATGGAGAACATGGGCAGGCTGCCCAGGTCCTCCAGGCCACCTACTGCTGCCCACCATCAGTGGGCTGCTGGCAATGTATGCCAAGTTTATGCTTTGTCGTCTGAAGTCACCATTGTATTAAGCAAGTACAGGCTTCTACCCCATAAAAATGAAATAGTCCAATATGACAAACTTGCATTCTCCTATGTCAGAGACATGACAGTTGTGTCAATCAACTGTTAAGCAGTTTCTTTCTTTGGCCATTCCTGAAAAAACAGTTGGAAAAAAACTTGTCACAGAACAAACACCAGAGACAGCAAGAATGGACTTGATTTTTTTTCGTCAAAGGAGAATGCCAGAGATGCCTGTACTGATTAAACTTTAGTTCTCTTCTCATTAATTAAAATTTCTTATTATTCATTAGAAGCCATTAAAATTCTCTCTGTTAGATTCCAAATCACCAGGAAGAAGACTTCTTCAATTTGCCATATCAAGCTGCAGACTTGAGTTGGCCACCGCTGCCAACCCCTTCCCACTGCTGAGGAGCCCAGGACCGAGCAGGGCCCACCACCACAGACATGAAGAAGCAAAAACCACTGTGTCACCTCCCTCATGAACACGAGGGGTGATACTTGTTGTGACTGACCATCACCCTGCTCCTAACTCCACGTGTGAAAGGGGCCAGGGGAACCCACTGGATACCCCTCTGAAAGCATAAGGATGACTGCCAGGATCCCCACCTCATGCTCCCCAGTCAACAACTGCCACCCCAATGTGACACCTCAGCCACATGGACAGAGACACACATGCAGTGACAGAAACAAGACAGCAAATGCCTGCACAGGCAAGGGATGCTCCCTCGCTAGGCCTCACAGCAGCCCCCGCATCACCCACATATGCTAGAGGAGACACGCTATCAGCTGGAGCAAGGGATATTTAAGGAGCCCGAGAACCACACGGAAAGTAAACTGTCATACTTGCCCCTGAGGAAACACTGCGACAGTCTCTCCCTTTGCTTTTCTTGGGAGTATTTATAGAACAGATTAACAACATGTTGTGTGATCACAGGCTCCACACCGTCCACACAAAGTCTGCCTGTAATGCACTGTGCAGCCAGGCATGGGGCTTCTCCTCCTTCCCAAACCCACATACCACCCTGACCTATTTCACCTGAAGGTGAAATACAAGGCATCATTAATGTGTTCGCAGAGCTAAGTGGTGTACCTGGCTGCCCAGCCACATCACATTCCTCATTTGTACGGGAGCACAATTGCTGTCGTGAACATCCTCACTCATGAAGATGGAGACAAATGATGGCTCTGGGCTCCCCCAAGATCTGTCTCTCTGCTGAATCCCTCTTCTTCAGTGTCATCTATAGGTTCTTCCTGCTGTCACTTGTGGGCAACAGGCATGTGAGTCATGCATCCAAATCTCCACTTTGCCTGCATAGGCCTGTCCAAACCTCAGGGCACTGGTTTGTCCCCCAGGGTTAACAACACAACCCAAATTTCTTAAATGGTGAAAAGAACACCTGGAAATCACCTTAAACAGGAAACATGAGTAATTGTGGCCAAACCTGCCCAGAATAGCCACAACCCATGTCTCACATGACAATCTGCATCCTCACACAACTTGCACAGAACAAGCTTCCTAAAACCACCAGCTTTCTCTGGGATGCCTACAGCAGTAATCCCTTGGTGCAGAAGCATATCTGAGTAGAAGACTCCAAAAGTCTCTAGATGAGCCATCACCTCCAGCCTCCTTGTGGCAAGCTCAAGACACAAGGGGAGATTTCTCTTTGGAGCACTTCCCATCAGTTCCTGTGAAGATGAAAATCAGGTGCTCTACAAGAGGAAAAAAATCCTGTGTTACCTGGCCTCACATTCAGGAAAATGTGCTCCGATATTTTCTCGACTCCGTTATGCTTTGCCAAGCACTGGTAGCAGCCCTTGAATGACCTCTGTACATTCTTTATAATGATGCCTTTCTGTGGATTAGGAATGAATGTCATATTTTTGGGGAGAGGTTTGCCATCACATTTTCTCAGGGTGAAATTCGAAACATCTGGATCTGTTAGTGGGCACACCAGCAGGATGTCACTGTCTTCTTTTCCATAGATGAGAGAATCAACAAGGAAGAGAACATTTGGATCTGTGAAGGAATACAAAGACCTGTAAGAACAGCTGACATTGCAGTGGAAACTTCTGATAACCTTAATTCTGCAGCTGGGCACTTATTTCAAAGAAAGTTTTACATTTGAGCAGTAAAACTGAGTATTACCCAATTCATGTTTTCTAAGAGACAATAACTTTTGTCTTAAAAGAGCAGCACAACAGGAGATGTGCAGTAGCATTCAGTACTAGACACACTAAAGAATAATGTGCACTAAAAATAAACCTACTGCCTTTTTTACGGGGGGATGGAGTTTTTTTTTTCTTTGTGTAGTTCCAAACCCCCACCATCCACCCTCAACAACAGTAAACAGATTTTCACAGACCATTAAAAGTAATTTGCTTTTAGCTTGTGGCAGGGCTGTAAGGTTTCATGCCCACAGGAGGATTTTGAAGAAATTTATGAGCAAATGGAAGTTGAAAAGCACCAAAATTATGGTTTTCACTTCTGTAAAATACATAATCTAAATGAACACACATTGCTACTAGAGGAAGCACCAAACAATTTTTTTTCTCTCTCTCCTCCCTGAAACCAGCGGTATTTTTAGCCTCTGTAGAAAATCCTAGGCATAGAAACAGCATATCTGATTGAAAAATCATCATGTAAGCTTTCACAAAATAACTTTTCTAAAGCATTTCATCTTGGCCAACCACAGAACACAAACATACAGTAATTTAAACACTTTTACAACCAATGTTGAAGCCCATGATAGCTGATGACCTTGAAACACTAAGAACCTGGCCATTAATAGCAAACACAAAAATAACCGATGATGTGGTGACAAACACTCTGTAAAAGCGTATTTCAGCTCCCGTCTGCCCTCTCTACAAGGTAGCATGAATTAGAATTTTAGAAACAGTTTTCTTTCTTCTTGTAAAGTGGCCTTGAACAACTTGAGTCACTAGAGATCAACAAACTGTGACTTAACAGAGAAGACTGAGAAGCCTGTTAAGATGACAGATAATACACATTTGGTTTAAGACAAGACATATCGGGCTGAATATGAAGCATGGGACATTTAGGTAGGCCATTACGGAATGTTTTCTATTACAAAGGTTGTTTATCACGGAACAGAGAAGTTAGTATCTGTTTTTTAAATGAGAGTGAGGAGTAGTTTTAGCCCTTTCAATACTGCTGCCCAGGAAGAAACCACAAACTAAAAACATAGAAAACTAAAGCCATCAGTCTATATGGCTAGAGAATGGAGACTACTAACAGAAACTGAAGTGTAAAGTATGTCTGAGCAGACCTAAAGTGTGACATTTTGCACACAGAGATACACAGAGAAATGCTACAAATAGCTGTCACTGCTAAGCTAGAAAACCACATACTAGAAGAGCTCATCTAAATGTCCCTGGTCTCAGCAAGTTTACTGATTGGTTTCCTCACAGTCCAGTTCCTCCCCAACACAGACAGAGCCAAAGTATCTTCACTGTACAGAAAGCACAGCTCACAGTGGAAAAAATCAGGAGTTCTTGAAAATAGAAGAAAGGAAAAAAGACCTGTTTCACCAACAGTTGAACCTGCAGGGAAGGCCTTGATGCGGTAAGCAGAATCAATGAGGAGCTCTCCTCCCATCTTCCATCCCCCTCTGGAAGGGAAACGTCATGGTCAGAAGACATGGAAGGATTTGCCGTAGGGAATCCAGGCTCAAACAAGGCTTCTCATAGTCATGTTCCTTCCTTCACATCTTCCCACCCCAGGTACATATAGGGAAGTACCTGCCTTCTGGGCATACCTGAGGTTCCCAGCACAAGCTGTGGAGTTGCTTGTTATTGCTCATGTCTGAGAAGACTTAAGATCAAAGGACTCTTCTCTCTTATGAAAGTGTCTGAACTAGCTTGATCTTCACTGAACTTATCTGGACAGGGACACAAACTGCTTCTGTAGATACAATACAGGCACTTTCTGCCAAAGTAGAAAGGTGAAAGAGGCACATGCCTAAAGTCTGTCAACACTGTGTCATCCTTGATCACAGGAACACAGAAAACTCATTGTTAGTAGATCAGAATCAGCATAAGAGATAAACACCTGTCACCATTTTATGTGCCACTTGGGACTGTGTAGGACTGAGGCTTTCCTTCTGCAGCTTTACTTTTGGTCCTGTGTTCTCTTCATTCTCAGCTGTACAAGCAGAAACTGTGTGGGTGCTTGTGGCAACCTCACAAGCAGCTGTGCTCATGGCACTATTTTCAAGGTGTCATAAGATGTCACTGAAACACAGCTATAAAGGCTGCCCTATTAAAGGCCACCCTATTGCAAAATAATGGCCAACATCACAAACATTCATTTTACCACCAAGAATCTGTCAAAGTGAAGCTTGCACATTTTTCACACAGTTAAGACAAAGAAGTTAACAACACACTGCATGAGGGCCACACAGCTTCTCTGATGTTTTGGTAATCATGCTCAGCAGGAGGGTTGCCTGCTATCCTAAGGTGAAGGAGTCATTTGAGTAATGGAAGACACAAATGTATCTATGATCACAGCTGTCTCAGATAATTACCATGACCTTCAAGAAAACAGTTGTGGAAGATAAAGTCAACAATGTTTGTCAGGTATGGGTAAAATACATGCCAGATTTCTTTTGGTCATAGTCTAAAAGAAACACAAAAGGTCAAAAAAATAATTCACGGTAGCTGCATGGCTATTTGGACAACTCAAGGGCTTTGCACTATAAGCTGTGTGCCCATCTGATATGTTCCCTTGGGAAAATACTCCTCACTGTGCTGTGATCTCCCCACCTTGGAGAACAACCTTGCAGTAATTCCTAAAGGACTGGTAGGGTTCAAGGGAAACTCTCTGAGGCAACCCCTGCTGGATGAGGAATGCTATCTCCAAGAATGTGGAAGCTGTAGGACTTATTTCCATCAACAGGGAAAAAAAGATCACCAGAACTATGTAAAGCAGAAGCAAAGCAACTGTCTTCCTTACAGAGGAAAAGGGAATGTCAGGCATGGTAAGCTGGCAGCTTGAGGACAGATGATGAAGCCACAGATTGGGAGTGAACAAAAGAACAGAAGAAATCTGAAGAACACACTGGACAAAAAGGAAGAATTAGGAAAATGTGTCATAGCAGAGGATTTTTTTCCCATCTAAGACATTTCTGAGTAGACACAAGGTAGATCAGGAGCTAGAGGCAGAGAAATCATGTGCTGCCTGCTGGCTTAACCCTGAGAGCGCAGCCTCAAAAAGCCAAATCCTATAGCTAACCGCCTCAATAAATCAAGAGCTTGAGGTCAAACCTTACATGACTCTATACTGATGGATGGCATTGAATTAAAAAAGACATTTCCGTACATGCTGCTTGTTTCCTTATGGTACAACTGACTCACACAACTGATTTAGGTCACTTGACTGGCTTCTACATGGAGAGCTCTGGTATAACGTCTCACCACAAAACAACAAGGATGTAAAAAGAAACTCATCCAGAAATTTGCTCTGGTGAAAAAGTCATTGCAAGCAAAGCTGGGAGTAAGTTTTCTTTCTGCTGGGCAGGGAATAAGTTTTCTCCTATCAGTCTGTGCTCTCCCCTTGTGCCTCAAACATGTTTCCTCCCCCAGCATTTATGATTCTGTTATTTTGGGAGTGAGAAAGGAAAAATAAAGCATTCAGTAATATTTACCTTTAACAAAAACATAAAAAGAGGTGACAATACTCCCTTTGCTTTTGCATACGTATCTGCCTATGTCTCTGACTGTTGCATTTTTGGTGTACCACTCTTTCTCGTTGGAACTCCTTGTTTTTGCTGATGGGTCTGAGTTCTGGAAATTCCAAGTCACGGGTCCATCCTTGTTGCACTTCAGCCTTAATTCCTCCCCTTTATTCACAACCAGTGAAGATTCTTCATGAGGCAGTGAACCACCTACAAAAAAACACACAAAAACACAAAATACAATGCCTGTCAATACAATGCTCTCTCTCTTTTTTTTTTTTTTTTCTGCAATGCAATTGTTATTTATAGTTATATACATGCAATTAATATTGTTGGAGTTGTTTCTTAAAAGTACTAAGCTGCAATGGCACTCCATGCAAGTATACAGCCACCTTTTGCCTTGTAAGACCTTCTGCACACATAGCAAATAACCACTGCAGATGGAAAATGGCCTTTAAAAAGCCACTTGAAACTAGTTTCAGATGCACCAGTTTCTGCAATGGTTTGGCTTTTGAATGGGAACAGACCCAAGCTATTTAAAAATTAAATTCAAGAACATATGAGCCTGATTCTACATGGCAGCACTTTTAATCATTCTTTGTCATTTACTCAGTATGTTGCCAAGAACTAAACTTTCCTTGCTCAACAGTTATCTTTTTTTAACTGCTCTCCCGTACTCAGAAGCTCCACTCACACAACTAGATACGTCCAGTTTAACAAAGAAACCATCACATACTTTCCACACTTTTTCTTGGGGTAGTAATTTGTCAACAAAAAACAACAACAACAAAACACAATAAAAAAAACAAACAAATGTGAAATATCCTTCAAGCTTCCATCCCAGCACTCCCAAATCATTGTCACCAAGGCACTGAGCTCCCAGTCACCAACACCGCTCAAAGTGAGCTGTTACCATCTCTTTCACTGAATATACCAAAACACAACTTTTTTAAAGTTCTCAGAAAATAAAGCTGTGTAAAATTACCAGCCTCAATTCACAATTCCCAACCACTTCTCAGCTTACACAGTATACTTGGAGAAAGAAGCACTTTCAGGCTTCCCTGGCTCCACTATTTACATCAGTCAAGCAGGGGTTGCTGTGTTAGCATACCCCAGATAGGAATTTCTTAGTGAACATACAAAATGGAGTTCCTAGCTGAAAAAGCAGATAAATTCTTACTACTAAGTACTTGCTTGAATATCTGAATGCTGTACACAAGTACTGAGGCAGTATTGAGGAACAAGCCCTTCCCCTTCCAGAGCTGCTCTTCTGTCCTACAAGCAACCCTTAGCTTGCAATGAGTGCTGTTAGCTAACGTTCCTCTCATGTGAAGCACAGCTGTGCACAACTGTATAACATCCACATCTAGAAGCAGAGTCACGCCACCAAAAACACTGCATTCAAAAACACTCTCCGGGCTCATTTCTGAGGCTGAGTTTCCCTGCCCACACAGATGACAGCAGACACTCAAGCAAAACAATCAGATAATTAGCTGGGATGAGATTATGTAGTCCAGACTTAATTCACTTATCTCACGGCTTTAGTTGTTCTTAAGGTGCATACTGGAGTGAGACCAGGTCAGGTAACTGATCCCCTTCCTGACAAACCCAGCAGCTAGGACAGAGTGGGCTGCCAAGGATGGTCAGACCCCCTGCACAGTCTAATTACTTTGTTTGTGGTCTGGGTTTTGCAGGGAGCCCTCATTCTCCACCCACCTTCCTCTGATTAAAATTAATTTATCAGCGCTCAACCCAACAGGCACTTATTTTTCCAGTGTCACCAGAAATTTTCCACATGAAGCCCACTAACCCTGCATATACATTTCCATGACTGAATGCATACGCAAGCATCCTAGAAATAATAATTGACAAAAAAAAGGGGGGGGGGGGAGAAAAAATCACTTCTAATTTCAAACCTGCCACCTCAAAGAGCAGGTGTGAGCCTGTGGAATGGCAGCTCAGCTGAGGAGGGTAAAACTCCAGCATCTCAGGAGTGAAGGTCCCAACCAGCAGTGGCTTGGCAGACAGGAGGGCAAAGGCAGACTGAGAGCAGGGCAGAGGCAAGGAGACCTCTGATGTGCAAACCCCTCGGATCAGAGCAAAAGAGCAAAAGTGCAGGGCTTTATACCCACTTTGGCACTAGATTCTCAGGCCGCAGCTGTGAGGCAAACACGTGCTCCCCCTTCTCATGCCGTGCAAGGGCAGCCCTCCTCCACGAGCACAAGGGGTGATGCTTGCAGAGGCCCAGTGTCACTTTGATCCTAATTCCACACATGAAAGGGGCCAGGGGGAACCCACTGGACACCTCTCTGAAAGCACAAGGATGACTCCTGGGATCCCCACCTCACACTCCCCGCTCAACAATGGCCACCCCAATGTGACATCTCGGCCACAGGGACAGAGACACAAGTGCAGTGACAGAAACAATGCAGCAAATGTCTGCACAGGCAAGGGACGCTCCTGCACTAGGCCTCACTGCAGCGCCAGCATCGCCTGCTGTAACACACCATGCATGGGGCTTTTCCTCTTTCCCAAACCCACTTACTACCTTGCTCTGGGGCACATGAAGGTGTAATGTAAGGCTTAATCGACGGGCTGGCAGAGGTAAGGGACAGACCCAAGGCAAGTGGTACATTGACTAAAACCATAACCAACCTACAAAAGGAGTGTGGATCTGTCTGAGACACACAGATCACTGTGATGTGCACAAATGCTGAGGGATACTGCAGCAACAAACCTGTCCCCTTCTGAAGACCAGCTCTTTAATCCTAACAGTAACCAACACCTCGTGCCCCTCTAACATGCGGCACAATACAGCACAGTTGGACTTGACATGTGATGTCCATGTCTGAAAGAGGGAAACATTTCTCAAAAAACATCCCCACTTGCATTCAAGAAAACGAGTCTTCTCATTTCTGAGGCTGAATTTCCCTGCCCACGCAGATAACAACAGATACTCAAGAAAAACAATCAGATAATTTGCTGGGACGAGATCATGTAGTCCAGACTTAATTCACTTATCTCACAGCTTTAGTTGTTCTTCAAGTGGATTGAGACCAGGTCGGGTAACTGTTCCCCTTCCTGACAAATCCAGCAGCCAGGACACAGTGGGCAGAAAAGGATGGTCAAACCACCACAATCCAATTACTTTGTGGTTTGGGTTTTGGGGGAAGCCCCTGTTCGCTCCCCATCTCCTTCTGATTTATATTTGCTTACAACCTGACAGGCAGTCCAACGGTGACTGTTTTTCCAGTGCCACCAGAAATTTTCCACACAAGGTCCAATAATCCTCTACACAACATAAACAAACATCCCAGAAATAGTAATTGCCAGAAAGGTTAAGAAAAACATCATTTTGTATTTTTATGTGACCTTTGTGACTTTTACCTACTCTTTTCCTTAGCATTCATCATACCCATTCAGGTTAGGAGTTTAAATTGTGTAACATTTATTACAGACCATCTAGCAAGTTGGTGGGTAGTTTTTACAGGTGGTAAACAACACAGCAGAGCATGACTCCATCCAAGGGCACAAGAAATGCATTACATATTGGAGCCAGGGAAAGAAAGGCAAAGATGGAATGAGCATACTGTGGCACCCCACAGCACAAGCTTCAATATTGCAGTTGAAGCCATTATGCACATTTCAAGGCAATGTTTTTATGGTTCCTTTTACACAGCTTACAATTTCTCTGCCAAACAATTTACAAATTGATGTAATGCCTTGTGCAAAATTCCCACAGCCTAAAGTTTACCTGTCACCTTCTGAAACAAGGTGTCTTCAAGAAAAGGAAATATGGCAGTGTGAAGAGAACAGGTGGAAAAAGGAAGGACTACCAGATGTGTTTAGTGTTATACACCCAAATATCGCCCATCTTTAAAAGAAAATTAAAAGAGTGCTTAGAAAGAAGGGAATGACTTTGTATCTTCTTTTTGGAGGAATAATTAAATAGCAGAAATCTGAGAGTTTAACCACCAACTTGTAATCCAGTGTATTAATCCCCACAACATATGTCCATCTGCCATCTCTTGATCTTTTCACAGACTGTTAATGCCTCATGTCTGAGACTGCTCCATTTGTACTGCACCTGAAGTACAAGGGTGCTCTTTCAGGCACGCTGTTGCTCTTGTGCACTCCAGTAACACCAACTTATAAACATATAACCATAATAGTAACACCAATAACTTGGGAATCCTGTCTGTTGGCAGCCTACATGCTAAGGATGGTAAGAGATCTCCAAGTGCAGAACCCGATGGGATGCAGTCTGCTGTCTCCTCCCAGAGCTCCATGTTGACCCAGGAAGGACCATGACTTTACCAGTCACCAGTGGGACTGTCAACTCTCTAAGGAACAGTATGGAGGAACCCATGGCTATGTCTCAATTGAAAATTCCCAGGGGTGAGTCAGATAACAGAAAGGATGCATCCTGGCATGCTGCCACTCTCTCCCTACCTCCTTACATCTTGGAAAGGGAGATGAACCACAATCTCATTATTCAGCTGAGTGTCCCAATCTCAGTGATGCCCACCTGACCACAGAAGCCCCACAGGACAAGGGGAAGAGAGGAAATCCATCCTCTGCTCCCATGGCTCCTGTAGACTACCAGGGACAGATAATCATACTGTTGGCCACAGTCCCACCTTGAAGCATTGTACTGGGTCTGGCTGGGATGTTAACTTTCCCTGCAGCAGCTCATACAGTGCCACGCTCTGCAATTGTAGCTAGAACAGCAGTATTATCACACTAGTGTTGTGTCTGCTGCTGAGAAGTGCTGGCATAGCATCAGGACTTTCTCTAACCCTCCTGGGGGGGTGGGCAAAAAAGTGAGAAAGAAACATCACCAGGGCAGCTGACCTAAACCAACCAAAGAGATATTCCATACCATATGATGTCACACTCAGCAATAAAAGGTGGAAAAAGGAGGAAGAGGGGAGGGGTGGGCTTTCGTTGTGAAAACGTCTGTCCTCCTCGCGAACACCGGCTATGTGCGTTGAAGCCCTGCTTCAAGGACATGGTCAGGCATCGCTCATGTGTGGGAAGTAGAGAATAATTTCTTTCCTCTGCACTTCCACATAGCCTTTACTTGTTTTGTTTTGCTGTTCCCTCTCCCCCTCCCTTTCCCCTCTCCCTTTTTCCCTTTAGTTGAACTGTTAATTAATAATATTTCCTTAATATATATATATATTTCCCTTTAATTAAACTATCCTTATCTCAACCCACGAGTTGTTCTTTCCTTTTCTTCTTCCCCTCCTCATCAGAGGAGGGGGAGTGAGAGAGCGGTTGTGGTGTTCAGTTGCCCAGCACGGTAAAACCACCACAAACATCCAATCAATGCACTGCATAGCCAGAACACCACACTGGAGCTCTGAACAACCCTCTGGAGTTGTCCTCAAGGGCAACCAGCAGGTAATTATGATATGCTAGCAAAATAAATTGGCAATGGCAAATAATAATTAACGATGTAAAATAAAAATAAAAAAGTATGCAAAGGTCAGAGCTGGACAGCCCAAGACTCATTCTGGACGTTCTAAATCTGTCCCACAGCCAAAACTAGTCAATTCCACCCTAGCTTCTCCTTGTAAAATAACAAATTTGAGTTAAGAACTACAATGCTGGGATCACTCGTGAACAAGGCTGCGCAACTGTAAAAAGAAGCAGAATACATGAATATATTACAAGCAGTTTCCTAAGCCCTAAAAATGGAGGGAGAGGGAAGAAAGAGGGGGAGTATGGCACTGGTGAGTTTTGCATGCAGCAGGAACATCTGGAAAACCAGGCTGGAGGAATTAGAAAATGAAACGGCTCTAGATAATACCAATAGGAAATTCAGGTCATATTGCAGGGATATGATTAAGGACAGCAGAATGTTCCTGTAACAATTAAGGAATGTGCAAACACTAAACCTTTGGCTAAGGAGTGCACCAACCTGGAAAAAAAAGTTGTTTTTATGTGGGAGTTTTTTCAGCCTCAGCCACAAGGCAGGAGAAAGCACATCAGGTGCACATCCCCATCATGCTTGCAAGCAACTGGAGATCGTCTCCAGCTGCCAGGCAAAAAAAGAACATGCGACTGAAGAGTCACACAGTAAGAATTTTATTCCCAGCTCTGCCACAGGTTTCCTGCAAAACCTTAGGCCAGCAGCTTAGTCCCTCTGCTTCCTTTTTCAACTCTTACCTAAACATTAAAAGGAACAACTTTGTGGCAGTTCAGTAACACAACAGGTAACTTTCAAAGAAAACAAACAAACAAACAAACAATAACAACAAACAAAAACTGTGCCATCTTCCAAGATGAGGCCACAGGACAACTTCACATTACAGCCACACCTCATTGTAAGGACCCCTAATCTTCCTATTGTCACGCAGTGTTGTTTTTTAAGGACCCCCCCCCACACACACATTTGGAAACAGAGCCTTTCTACAGCAGCTGCAGGTGGAGCAGCACAACAACAGCAGAGCTGGGCACTGACTTCATTTCAAGAGATACCACACAGACCTCATTCACTGCATTTTTCAGTTTCTCATCTACAACAACATAAGAGAGCAGAAACGAGAGATAGGCTTTATCAGTTAAAGTAGAGGCACTGTTGTAGATACAGTGGTCTGGGGATATCAGCACGACATGGCTTGCAGGGAGGTAATATCCTCTTTCAGTGTGCCCAGTACTGCTGGAAAAATGAATATGTTTTCAGACACACAATTCTCCTGCAGGTCTGAAAGAGCAAAAGCAAAAGTGACTCTAACTCACATGCAAAAGTCGCAGACAGAGGAAGCCTGTCTGTTTTTCTGTATTAGTTGGTCTAATTGAAGAGTATCACCTTTCCAACTGTCTCTTATTTGTTAAAGTCACTATGCACTTGATATATGTTATTGTACAGCCAAATTTAAGACCATTTCAATATTATTTTTTTTTGCCCTGCCATTTTATGCCCCAAAGAAACAAATAAGTGAAAAACTCACATGTTAATTATGCTGAAGGAACTTTAATTTACTTTGCTGCATAAAAATCTCCCAGATTTTTTCAAAGGAGAGATGCTATCATATGCTTACTTGTTTTGTTTCACTTCACCAAACAGACACTCTCCCTTATGCCAGATGAAAAGTTTTGCAATGGCAAATGTCACTTTTCAATGATTTGATCTGAAAGCTGCATCACATACCACTACAGCTATACTGCAGGGGAAAACAAGGCTAGCAGTATACCCTCTTACTTTGCAGAAGAAACTATCCATGCCAACACCGAGGCTAGTGTTTTCCTCAAAGACATAGACCAAAAAAAAAGACCAAAAAAAGACCAAAGACATGATTGTTCCTCGCAAGCATAGCTGACTCGCAGGCCATATGAAAGCCACAACTCCTTACTGATAGAAAGACTGACCTGCCCCGCTGCCCCAGTTTCACTCTGGAGACTGACAACTAACTTAACCGTCAGCAAGCATGTATTCTATGGTTTAGACTGATTAAGCTGCCCTGCAGACCCAAGTGTTTTGTTTCTAACCCATCTAATAGAGTCACTGCCATCTGCAGACCAACAGACTTCTCAGTGCTCTTCATTTCCCAAGTAGAAGTGCTCTCCTTCCCAGCGCCTGTGCTAGCACCTGCACTGAAGTTTTGCATCCTCAGAGGCTCCAAGTAACCAAGCAGAAAAACGGGGGAGGATGAGCAGGGGCTTTGGTGATTACCCAGCTGCATGAGGGCTATCATTGTCTTCTCACACAGCATCTTCATTGTCCCCTCCCCAGTCCCAAACCCTTCACTCTTTAGGGGCAGAGGGGCAGCATGGGGAGGGCAGGAGGAGGGAGCTTGACAGCCCAGTGCTCAAAGGAGCAATCAAAGAGAATTTTTCTGCAGCCAGAGGAATGGAGAAACGGGTATCTCCCAACACAAAGAGCAAGTGTGGAGCCAGGCAATTCCCACCCATGACAAACTCCACAGAGCACCCAGGCTGGGTGGAAGCCAGCAGGTCCTCCTGCAGGGTCAGCAATTAGCAAATGCAGCTAATGGTACTTTGCTCCCTTATTTCAGAAGCAGACCGAGCAGACCAAGCTCTGCACATGACCTGCAAAACAAACGTGCAAGAGATGGCTTTTACAGAGCAAAGCTTGCTCAAGGCAGAAGGCTGGGGGAGGTACATGTACCTTCTAGAGGCAGAAGACGTACATTCCTCTTCCCCCAGCTTTGTTTTTCCTTGCCGGAGTGAGGAAACTCAAGCCATGCAAACAGGGCACTTTTCCCGTCTACCAAGCAGCTTGCCCTTTCTGATTGCCATGACTTACTCTGCTAATATAGCTAATAGAGGCATTTCTCAAAGGCAGACAGATAACTCTGGTTGAACACACAAACCAAATGGTCTCGGCAGCATCAACCACCATGCTCCTCTCCATGCTTGCATATGACACGTGCCTGAACATTGTTTTTCTGGGTAGTCACAGTTTTGGGGCTTTTTCTTTTTGTAAGAGCACCATATGCACTATACCAGCTCAGTCATTCATCTTGAAGTACAATGAGCAACAACCTATTCTAGGTGATTAATCCATTTTATTACATTATGTTGACATGCTATGGTTTTCCATGCCCAAACTTCCTACCACAGAAGGAATCTACGTTCACAAGCAAAACCAGACTTAAGATTTTAAGCAAAAAGAAAGGTCTGAGCTTAAAACAACTACCCATTAATCCTTATTCAAAGTAAAATTACAAAGGACAGATAAATAAATGTGTATACACGTGTTTAAGTAGGATTTACAGAAAGAAAGAGTAATTGCTTGCCATAACACTTGTCAGTTTTAAGAAATATACAGCATTTAGACTGATCCTTACTTCTACACAAATATTTCTTT
Source organism: Nettapus auritus (assembly GCA_011076525.1). Lineage (NCBI taxonomy): Eukaryota > Metazoa > Chordata > Aves > Anseriformes > Anatidae > Nettapus > Nettapus auritus. The sequence continues at coordinate 69,148,875 of CM021768.1, forward strand.
TCCCCCCCTCTAATTTCCAAAATTAGTTATTAAACAGCTGTTCCCACACTTTTTGCAGCTGGTAGACACATAAAATATACAAATTATAAAGTAAGTAAGGAGAACAATTAAAGGGAATCAAAAAGTGCACTAATACACAGTATATTCAAATTCAGCTGTCATTCATCCAGTCTGTTTCTTTGATAGCTTTTTCTTCTCACTTCTCTTTGCTGACATTTACATTAAAGGTGCACTATCTTTCAACTTCCATTTTGAACAAATGTTCCTTGTAATGAACAACATGGGCTTGAAAGCATGTTTTCCGAAATTCAGTGAAAAGGTAGTTTCAACTAAGATAAATGAGAAAACTGAAGAAAAGTGAATCGTTCTGCAATCTGAACTAATTCCTATTTGGAACAGGCTCAACTGAGGAAGGAGATGTAAGACTTTTGGCAATGCAAATTATAATTATTTAAAATCTTGGCAGTAATTTTATCAAATAGTAGCAATTTCATTAAAAGGTGCACTGGTAATCATCTACATAAGGCCTCCAGAGGGGAAAATATACCAATTGCATAATTATGTTATCATTGCTCTTATGATGGACCACATTAAATACCACAAAGAGGAGCATTGCTTTTTACTTTCTCTAGGTACTTCGTTCAGTACTTTTTCCTAGAAGATTGCAGCAATAAATAAGAACTTCAGATTAATAAACATGCTCACCAAATTTTGCAGAAAAGGCAGAGCTATTTTTTTATGTACATATTACGCTGTATTCTCTTTTCCCTCGCTGAAAGAACTGGCAGAATCATGAGATAAAAACTGTTTTCAGTGATAAGTTGGATAAGGTATTTATATAGCTCTATTACTGCAGTACAAGTCATTGCATCACATGTAATGTATCCATGTGGTGAATTAATGTATTTGAGAAGCCAGTTTTGGACTATTTCCACATTTGTCCATATAAACGTATTTCATCCATTCAGTGATTTCTAATAAGTCTGAAGTAAGTTAGATTTCCTTCATTTAATTAGTGCACAAGCTCTGCTGCTAATTAGGATGTTGTGAAAAAATTGTGTAAAAGCATTGTCTTACCGGCACCAACTCTAATACACATATTTTTAAAGGGGGACATAGCGTTAGAGAAATATTCTTGCACATGTCTGCTGAAACTGTGAGTACAAAGACTTCTGGAGGATTCGTTCACAGGTTCTTCAGAACCTCTGAGGGTGAACAAATCCAATTTCGGGTAATCATGCTAACACCCAGCAAGACTGTCAGTGACAACGTCTTGGAAGTGCCTTGAATATAGAGATCAGGATACATTTCTGACAATCCAGTTTCATTTCTCAAGTCATCTTCTAGCAAGGAGATTGTACGGGCTGCTGCAGGGAAAGTTAACATCCCAGCCAGACCCAGTACAGAGATACATAACTCAGCCTTTTAACTTAATCTCCAGTGTCCGCAGAAGTCCCACATATATTTTTCTTGTGCGTTGTACTCTACCTCCTGGTTTATTAACATAGCCCTACCACAAATTGCATACATGGCATGCACGTAGGTAGCTACTTACTGAAACAGTTGTCCTCCTTCCTACCCCAGAAGAGATTAATGGATGTGCACAAGATGGCATCCTGCTGTGAGTACGGTTTGAATATCTGCCTAAGCAAGGAATCCCATTTTAGTACCTTTTTTGATGGTATCTAGTTTATAGGAGGAGACCAGAAATGCAGAGTTTACTCCAGCAGCTTCAGTCTGACCTCTTTTATTGTGCTGCATACCCCAAATCCTACATATGATGATATTAGCATTATTGCACAGTCAGCAATTTTATATATAATACCTGGAAGTCAGACGTGCTATGGAATAGGAAACTTCAACAGCTTGTGTTACAATGAATGCTACTGGGAGGAAGCTTTTATTTTGTTGAAGATAATACGATTTCTTTCCAAAGTTATAAAGTTATGCTCATCTAGGCACAGAAAGTGCTTCCATGACACATAAAATAGCAAACAAAGAGGCAGCAAAAATAAAGAATCAGGCAGTCACTGAGAAGCAGAACTGAATGCATCAGCACTAGCTGCTAGTGCAGGAGAGCATCTATATAATTCCAAGGCATACAAACAGAACCATTTCTAGCAGAAATACCACATTAACATGCATTTTTACTTTAATGCTACGTTAAAAAAAATGTGGCATTTTATAGTGCATACTTTCCTTTTAAAAAGTGAAAATATTCAAAACTAACTTTGAAACTACAACATGAATTAAAGCTTACACCTCTTATAATCCTTGAAAAATTAAAAGGCATAATATTATTCAAGCTTTACACTTTCTGCCAACATTTTAAAGATAATCAAACAATTGAATTGATGGAAGTCATTAACTGAGCACCTCTAGATAGGTTGTGCAGCAGTGATAAACCAGACCTTGGCATCTGGAGTTTCCTTGCAAGTGCAGAGAAAATATTTTCCTTACTTAGTTCATTCAGCCCAACTCAATTAAGCGACTTGCCCATTCAGAAATGAGCTAGCGTAAAGAAGTTGAAAAAAAATACATGAATGTTTCTTTCCGTTTCCATTCTAGGAATAAAAAGAGGATGAGATCCACTAGTTCTGAAATTTTTGCAGCATAGTGACTAGAAAGTGCCAGTTTTGACTACAGATAGGGCTTTCAGACATTAATTCTTTATTTCAAAACATTTCTCAATGAGTTTTTTCTTTGGAATTGGCTGGCTTCTCTGTGGTGCTCTTTATCTAACAGAAGAACATTTCAGAATTCTGGTTTCCTCCATTGTAATTGATGCAAATCATAAGTAAAAAATCAATTATCTAATACATAAGAAATGTCAACACTTTCTGTCTTCATACTGAAACATACACATGAAGAATCAGAATAAGTGTGTATGTAACAAGCTACATAATTGCTTAAATACATGCACAGTGATTAATCAAACTGAGTATAACATTAAGTGCAAAGGCTATATTTAATTAAAACTATCTCAATGGTAATAAAGGAGGTTAAACCTTTCTTTACAAAATGATTAAGTACAAATGCAAAACAGTTAGAATGAGGCTTACTGTTGGCTGATTTAAATCATGATTAAAATCAGATTTACAATGCTTTGAATCAAATTGCAGCACACTACATAGGGAAATAACTATCTTGTTAAACCTGGAAGCACTACATTTCTTCTCTGGAGTCAGGTGTCAATTTTTACACATCATCCCTGGAGGTCATGCAAACAAGTTGGAGTGGGCTGAGAAGGACAACAAGAGGAGGATGAGTTACAAAAGATGCACCAAAAGAAAAGGCTGAAGAAGCTGTACTTGTTCATCATAGAAAAGTCAAAGGTGTGATGTTAGTTGCCAATATGTAAAATGCTATCATCAAGAAGATGGTTATCAGCACTTCACCACCAGAACATGATAACAAAGAATGGAATTCAGCAACAGCAAGGGAGGTAAGATTAAATATCAAGAGCAGCTTTGAACTCCAACAATTAGTTAAGCATTATAAAACAAAAACAAGTGGAAAAATCTGTACTGCAAGTCTGTCTTAAAGCAGCCAGCCAGAAGTCTGCCTGGACAGACGTGCTATGCCTGACCCTGGCAGAGAGCAGGGGACAGACCAGATGACCTCTGCAGGTCCCCTCCAGTGGTACTCTTACAGCTAGCTCTGTGGAAGCTTTCTAATATTTGTTCTGTTTCTTAGAAACCCTGCTGCTGGAGTCAGGTGAATGTGTGAGAAAGTCAGATTTCATTTAGCAAAGAATGAAGTTTCCAGTCCTGAGGGCTGTGGACAAAAGCTTCAACCCGTGACGTTGGTGCACCCATTAACTCCTGAACAACAACAACAGAAAAAAAAAAAAAAAAAAAAAAAAAAAAAAAAAAAAAAAAAAAAAAA
>CM021768.1:69152772-69181131 GCA_011076525.1 Nettapus auritus
AAAAAAAAAAAAAAAAAAAAAAAAAAAAAAAAAAAAAAAAAAAAAAAAAAAAAAAAAAAAAAAAAAAAAAAAAAGATTAAGAGAGCCAAATGCCAGTTTTTAATCTCATGATTAATCTCTGCTGTTCAGCAGGAACCTAGTTAGTTCTGAGTGGCCTAGGTATGTGAATATCCAAAACACTGCAGCTCATTCAGGCTGTTTCTGCCCCTCTGAAACATGCAGCCTCTGAATGACAGGGGTGACGGGGATATTTGCACAGTTTCTTTCATAACCGGCTAGTTTCATTTCTTTTTCCAGTGTGGCTTTTGCACAAAGCTTTTCCTAGAAGTCTGCTTCGTGTCGTGCAAAGCATGGTCACCCAGCACGAGTGGAGAAGCACTCAGCATAAGACAATGACTGATGGGAAAGGAAAGGAAATGCAGAATTAACCTGGCATTTGTCAGGTCTCGAGGAACATACAAGAGATGCGTTATGACTTTCCAATTTCTCTTCTGCTTTAAATCAGCCCATACATCCTCTTTATCACTTAGATTTACAGCTGTCAGTGCTTAGCAGACAGTACTGAGTTCTTCTCCGTATCAGGTATTTAATGATTATATTACGTGATCAGGGACTCGGCTGTCAGATGACATTTAAAATCATAGACTTTTAATGTTGTCAGCCCCACAGTGACAAAACTCCCTGCAGTTGATAACATTACTAAATGATGCTTTATTTTAGCTACAGTCTTCAGGAAGGATCTGTACAGAGCAGCCTAGGAGCTGCACGGCACATTAGCAACATTAGAAACTTATCTGTTATTTGTGTGCCTGTTTGCTGTAAAAGATAACATAACCAAGGGTCTTACATGCTGTACAAAATAATTCTGTTGTGACACAAGAATGAACATTAAAAATCCATTTAAGAGTCTATCTGAAAACCTATGTTTTCAGAATAAATTGATATAATCCCCAAGAGTAAACCTTCTGAGAGATTAACACTTACTGTGTTTTCTAATTGGTATAACCTAGAAAATAGGAGTCGCTTTCTCCCATCAAACGCAGATGTTTACATTCCTCTTACGCTTTTATCACTAACTGCAGCAATCTTGGCCAGTGGACAAACAATACACTCCAGTTGCCATTACGTCTGGCAACAAGCCCATGAAACTACTCACACGCGTAAAATTACGTCCGTTTATGGCCGTTTGTGGGTTGCATTGTCAAACAGGGTCAGGCACCTTTTGGAAAATCCCTTCTTGTCTCCTAAAATTTACTTAAAGAGCAAATGCTTCTGCAGTAAAATAATACAGAGGAAGAACTTTTAAATGCCTTTCATGTCAAGTTGTAGTGATTTGCATGTGCGTTCTCTTCGGATTTTCTTTAATAAATGTCCCAAAGACATAAGACACTGAAGTTTGGATTGCCACTTTCTAATACGCTTGGTCTTTAGCATCAGATCTCTTTTGCTAAGGTCCCAGCAAACACCTCAAGCTGTCCTAGAGCTGAAGAGACTCAACAGGGGGAGCCGAGTTTCTGAAGGACAGAAACAAGTGCAGGTTTTTTTCCTGTGTAGGGGAATATTCAGAAGGTATTAAGGAATTACAAAAAGGCAAAATTTTATGTTTAAAGTGCGAGGGTTCTTACAGTAACTACAATGTGTTAGGACATCAGACCTCATTTCCTCCAGCCATTCTTTATACAGCTGAAAGGGACTTAAGGAAATGAGTCAAAATCCTGGAAGATGTTTGTACTACACAAGAAAGAAAACAACATCTGTAAAATAATGTGTGTCACATACGTACAGCAAGACAATGTGCAGTGCTTGATCTACGCAATGGCATTCATCTTCACGGAGAGGAAAAAAAAAAAAAAAAAAAAAAACAGCTGAAAAGTGTCTTAACCTTGAGCGATTACTGCCTCTCTTCTACAAGACCGATATCAGATTGGATTGGTTGTCATGTATTGTAGATAAACATATATGTTGTTGAAACAATCTGATGCTGTGCAGTTCTCGTTTCATCCAGAATTTGTTATTCCTTACCCTCAGATTACACCAGCCTGTTTATTCAAAGTTCAGGCTAGAAAGAAGCTTTCCTTCAAACTACAGATGCGTAATATTTGGTATTTAGCTTGACAGCTACAGCTATGCCTTAAAAATGTTGTGAATAGATTAAAAAAATCAAAGAATTACAGTTAAGAATCAGCAGGCTGAAATGCAGAGAATACAGAGGTATCATTAGAGCCCCTCACTACAGACCAGAGAGAAAAAAGGCCAAGTTCTACTACGAGAAACTCCTCCTGACTGGGACATGACTCAGAGGTTCCTCCTGAGATTTGCCCCTGGCTGGGGCTTACATGTGCTTAAGAGATATCCTTTCTGATTCCACCTGTGTCCTGATGCAACATGTCCCTGCCTGAGGTGCGTCAGGACCCTCGAATCAATCCACGCACCTGCAAAGCAGTGTTATTGTTTTGGCAGGTGACAGTAGGTTCCTGGTAGATAGCCCACTGAGAGCCAGCGTAACCCAAGCACGCTGCAGCTGCGCTTGTCTGTCGACAAGAGGCTCTCGCTCGCAAAAGAGCACAGGGAAATGCCTCCAGTCTCTGTGAATGGTACTTAAACTGGATGCAAATGCGAGTCTCGCTTCTTGCCAAATTTATCCCAGTCTTCATTATGAAGCCTGAAGAAAAATCACTTAGTCACTTGCTCAGAGAAGGTTCCCAGTTGTAATGGAAGGAAAAGAGTCGAGTATTGAGCAATCTTTAACATTTCCACTCTGCTCCTGGCAGTGGCCTTGGGCTACATTCATGCATGGGGGAATCAGCACTGCTACAGGGGACGGAGGAGAAAAAGACAAGAGGAGAGGTGGAAATGGGGGAGTAGGGAGGGCAGGGTGTTCAGATGAGTTGAGGGGGTCAAGGCAGTGACTGAGCGACAGCAATCAGAAACCTCATCAAGTTCAGTCTTCCTCTTTCAGTCCTCCTCCCCCCCAGCTGACAGGTACTGGGGAGCATTATGAAAGCAGACATTCTTCCCTCTGGGCACAGGGAGAGCCTCCTATTGCTCTGCAGCTGACTGAGAGGAGGGTATATTGATGGATGCTGGAAGGAACCATGTCCAGTCTTCCATGACCGCGTGATGGAAATGCTGCACAGGCTCTAGTAGAGCACGGGGGGACAGGGAGAGCCTCAGGGGAGGACAGGAGAGGCACAGAAAAAAGATCATTTCAGAAAAGTGCATACAAGGAGGACCGAGCAATCCCCATGTGAAAAGAAAGGTGGAAGCATATGTTAGGACACAAGAAAAACAAAGAATAGGAATAGGCTGTGGACAGAAGAGATGAATGGTTTACTCTGAGCAGCTCCTTTAAGCTTTGTTTTCTACATCCTCCTTTCCTATCTGCAACCAAAGGAAGAAGCTCTTGACTAAAAGCCAAAAAAAAGATACTTAATATAAGTTTGCATACGAATAAACAACAGGATAGAGGACAGGTCTGAATGTGGACTGTGGGAGCTCCTCCAGCCCATGCATCTGCAGCAAGGCAAGCACAGTGACGTGCTAACTCCAGAGCAGTCCTTGAGCAAGTCAGCTGTGCCAGGACACGAGCCTCTGGTCTGATACCTCCTCCCGTGGCACAAAAGTAGTCCTGGGTGTCGTACGGCTGTGTGATGCACAGGTGTTACAGGCACCTACCCAAAGCACTTGTCTTTTTTTGGCAGCAAGTCACTTCTACCTGCCACACTGTGTATTTTTGGTCTACACAAGTTTGCCTAACATGCCCCCGGGGTGAAATGTCTCCCACAAGTGTCTGAACCCAGAACCAGACGAAGGATGGAGAGAAAGTTTCTCCTTGCCCCTTCATACTCTCACAACCTCCAGGAGACGCTGCCAGCTTCCCAAGTTTTCCTTAAGGGCAGTTTAGCCATAAGAAGAAGGATAACCTTTAAGTGCAAGCAAGAAGTACATGAAGCAAAGAAAGTTGGTGGCTATTAAATGCTCACGTCCCAAAGCAGCATGCTCACAACAGAGCCCTGTAAATCGCCACAGGAGCTGTTCCAGGTTATTTTACCCGAACTCCCCTCCAGCACAGTGGCCGGGGGGAGGACATAGCCTGGTGGTGCAGCCCCCAACATCTCCTCCAGCCTCTCAGCTCCGTGCCAGGTAGCAGGAGGAGCACAGCCCGCGCTTCCCCGCTCCGGGGCGTGCAGCTCACCAGGAGCCGCCTCCCCGGGCACCTGCCGAGCTCCGAAAGCCTCGTACGAAGCCGCCGAGCGCAACAACCCCACGCCGCGCCTCAAATCCCCAGCCCTGCTAGGTCGAACCGGGGGGAACCCCCTTCGCCGAGCGGGCAGACGGGATCCTTCGGCTCCCCCGCCCGACACACCGAAGTTTTGGCACCCCCGAAGCCCCTCTCGCTAGGAGGCGGCTCAGTTGCGCTCAGCAGCCCGGCTACGACGCCTCTCCCCGGGGCTGCACCGAGTCGGGTACCGAGCCCACAACCCCCGCGGCCCCCCCCCGCGACCCCCGGGCGCGCTTCGCCCCGCCAGGGCAGCGCCGGGCACCTGCCGGCGGCGGCCGTCCCCTGCCTATTGTTCGAGCGGCGCTGAACCGCGGGGACATTTTGTACTGATGAAGAGATAGTTTATTGTCAAAACAGCCCGGCCGGGAGAGGCTGGGGGGGGGGGGGGGGGGGGGGCGGAATGCTCTCAGCCCCCTCCCAAGCCCGGAGAACCGCGCAGCGCAAACAAAGGACTTTTTTTAAATTACGCTTTTTATTTTTCCTACGGAGCGTCCCGCGAAAGCGACTGGGGTGGGGGGCGATACCAAACGCAAACGGGCTTTCTGCCTCCCCCCCTCCCTTTACCTCTCCCCTCCCTCCCCGGTGTGTCCCCTAAAGTTCCCCGCCGCCCCCGTCCTCGGTTCCCACCTGCGGGGAAGAGGCTGAGCAGCAGCAGCAGCAGCGCGACGTGCGCTAGCAGCTCCCGGCCGAGGTGCGCGCCCTCCATGCCGCCGCCGGGCCCCCCCGGCTCTGCCGCTCGCACCGCCCGCCGCTCCGCGATGCCCGAGCCCCCGCGGGCGGGCTGCGGACTACAACCGAGCCCCGCCGCCGCCGCCGCCGCTGCCGCCGGCCCCGCCTCCGCCGCCCGCCTCCCCCCCCCACCCCCCCGTCCTTCCCCGAGCCCCCCCTTCCCAAACCCCGGCCCGCCCCGACGCCACGGGGATGTGAAGGTAGGAAAACGCCCCCCCGGGGGGCAGGGAGAGGCGTCGGGAGCCTGGGTGAGAAGAGAGGGGCGCTACCCAGCCCCTTCTCGACCCCCCTCACAATTACTATTATTATAATTTTTAAGGAATAAGGAACTCCCCCGCGGGGAGGGGCTGGGGTTGGGGGATCCCTGGAGAATGCACATGGTCCTCGCCCGACACTCCCCCCCCGGCCCAGCCCTTTGCCCTCCCAATGTGCCCGCCGCGGTGGGGTGGCGCCCCTGCTAGGGGTGAAGAGCGAGCCGCAGGTGTGTCCCGTGCCACGGAATTAAAGATGGAAATAACACGGTTTGGGATGGACAAGAGAAAGCTGACAGGGAGCTTAAACGTGGAGAAAAAAAGGTTCTTACAAAGAGGATTGCGAGCAATTGTTTTTCACGTCCCTCAAGGGCAAGATAAAAAGTAATCCATTTAGTTCTCAGCAAAGAAAAAAAAAAAAAAAAAAAGAGAGAAAGAAATAGCTTAAATGTTAGGGAAGCACTTGCAGAGGGAAGGGAGAATTTAGTCTCCCAATGCATCGTGGAGAAGAGGTGGCGGAATCCCACAGCGGGAGTTTTTTAAGAACCGATGAGACAAGTGACAAGGAGGATCCGGGAGCACTTGCTTATTTCTGCAGCTATGGAGCCAGAGCGGAGCTGCTCTGCAGGCAGAAATAACGCGAACTGCAGAAATGTCTGCCTTAACGCTACCTTAATACTGCTTTGTCAGCCAGTGCCACACTGCTGGAGCGAAGGAAGGCGGGCACTGCATGATCCTGGACGGTGCTGGCAGGGGGACAGCCCATGGCTGTGGCCAGGGTCCCACTGGTGGTGCCCAAGTGGGCAGCAGGGCAAGGCCATGACTGTTGGCACAGCCACAGCCATGGCTCTGAACAGAAGGGGTAGGGGACACATGGCAAAGCCCTCACCCGTGGCAAAACGTAAATGTATACTTCTTGAAACGTGTCAGTACAGATCAGAAAAGTTATTGAAGGTAAATTATTCCTTTTTTTTTTTTTTTTTCCTTTTCTTTTCTTTTTTGGCACTGTCAGATTTTTTCCAAGGTTAATAGCACTGTCCCATATGGTCCAGCATTAGATGAAAGTCTTGTCTTATATGTTTAAAATGGCTCTCTCCGTTTCTTTACTCTCTTTCATCTCTGACAGCCAGTCTCTTTTGATGGGTGAGTACTTCCCTTGCTGCAAAATGGAATACATTTTTGTTAGCACTCTGACAATTTCAAAATCAAACATCATTTTTAAGTCATATTTCTTACTAGGTGCTAGCCTCATCAAATTAATTCTGGGCAGTGAGAAAAAAAAATAGCTGAAATACTTAAAATTTTAGTGCACTCCAGATTTTCCATGTTCCTTTCTGTAGGAGAGAAAAAAGGACTTTACTCATATAAATGCTTGGAGCATTTACAGTTTAATTTCTTAAAGACGCAAAGGCAGCAAAGAATATGCTATGCGAGGTTTCCCCTAAAACATTATCAAGGAACATGCGATGTTGTTTTTGTGACAGGTTTCTCCCTGCTCTGCTTGATTAGTGCTGTTTCGGTTAGTGGCCTGCCTTTATGTCCTGCACATCCCCGATCACATGAAGCCCAATTCGCGTGTCCCTGCATCATGTGCCTCATTTTTATGAGCATTAGCTGAATGTTAGACATCTCAAAATCAGAATGGCAACAATATTCTCCGTCTCCTTTGCCTGGCTATAAATAGCTACTGTAAGAAGGAGACACAGGTGAATTGGCTTTAACCTTGCCACTTCATTTACTTTTAATAATCATAATGATAAACATAGTTGCCCTTTTCACCTCATTCCAATGTACTGCACTGAAAGCTGTAAGTTCTCTTGTCCATGTTCTTTTTGCATTATAGAAAGAAAAAAATATTGAAAAAAGTTTCTTAAACAGTGAAGAACTCTCTTAGTTCTTTTTCTATACCTGTCTGAAATATGTGAGCTTAAGGCAACATGGTTCTTGTCTGAATTTACACCCAGCCTCACATGTTCCTCTTATTGTCCCGATAGCACTGGGATAGGTAACACCATCCCCTCTCATTGCCTGCTGCAACCAACTTGCAGTAGCTGGATGTGCTAGAGGAAAAAGAGATCCACAGACTTTGCAAAGAATGGATACAGATTTGGAGATAAAAATTATAGGCTTGGAGAAATATCCGAAGCCCTCTACTTGGAAAGCTGACTTCAGCTTGAAATCCTTGAAGTGATTTAACATTTGTTAAGCTCCTTCAACTAGTCAATTCACAAGATTGCTTTTACACGTCCGTGGGGCTGTTCACTGAAGTAAACATTGCCCAGATCGATAACATTGGTAAGATTAAGCTAATGTCATTGAACAACGGGTAACCTAATGAAGAACTTGGATTATTTCTATATCTGAATGAAAATCCATTTGGAAATTAACTGGTTTGATGGCTTCAAACAGTTTATTTGCAAGGGCTATGAAAACCTTTTTATTCTAAATCTTTACAGTATAAATAATCCGTGGGATCTATTTTATCTATGGCATAATATATTTAATGAGAAGAGAGGAAAATGCGCTTCTGATAGAGCCAGCGATGCCAGCAGGAATCCCTCCTGATAAACAGCAGTAATGAGTCCTTCTATAAGGCTATATATTCTGTCTCTAAATTGCAGATTAATAGATTTTACTGTGGGACATTGCTATTCCACATAAAATGGAAGCCCCAGCAAGGCAGGCAGCTCCAGAATTAACTCATCTGTGATTCCTGAAGGCTTTGAGAAATTATGAGAAACATCTATTGACTTACCAATGTTGTTGCAAAAGCTCTCTGGCTTAAGCATTGGCTTATAAGTTTGCTTCACTTCTGTAAAGTGAAAAGTGGTTCACTTTCTGCCTTCTGAGTGCATCTGAAACAGCAGCTCTGAAGCCTCGTTGTCAAGAATGTCATATGACCACCATGCAAAAATTCATACTTGTCACTCTGCCGTATCTTAACTTTAATCCACAAAAGTGTATCCATGAATTTTCCAAGCCTCTTTTTGTTTATTTATTTGTTTATTAGTTAATTTGTTTGTTTATTTTAAAAACCCACGTGAAATCTGTAGTCTAACCTGTTGCCATGGCAAGTTGTGTTCTGTATGGGCCTGTTTTCTAGAAGGCCTGAGGTTTCAGGATGTGCCACTGCCTTTAGTTTTATTAACTTCCAATCTTCTGTATTCTCAAGCTGGAAAGTTAGGGTGGGTGAGTTGGGAGAACTGGGGGATTTGACAGGCATTTGTCTTCAAACTTCATCTATATATAGTAGGATTTTAACATCTTTCATGCAGGTTTACAGAAGAAATTTATGTTATTTTTAGCATGAAAGACTCTAAAATTAATGCAGATAAAGTGGACACCTATATTTCATTCCCCTCAGGAATATGAGCCTTCAAATTGAATCCATTCAGTCTTACTAAAGTGGGAGGTATCTCTTACTCCCCTTTTAATCCAATTTTGTAAAATATTCACTAAATCCCATTGTGCCCGTGATCTTAAATCTGCATTGCTATCCTAGTTAATTAAAGAATTTTCCAGCATCAAATGTCAAGAGCCTAGATACAATCATCATTGAAGCTTGAAATATATGCTGGTTTTAAAGACATCTTGCATTATCACATGCACAGCACACTATTGTAAAAACTGTCTTATCAGTACAAGCTTAAGTGGAAAATAAAGGCTCTAATCTTCTCGATGGCATTTTTGTTAGTTTATAACCTACAATCTTACTAAGAAAAAGGATTTGTCTTTATGAACGGCTGAGTACAATTCTTGCCTTTATCACGTACTGCTTTGCTTGCCCCAGCCACTGCTGCGAGATACAGCTATAGGATTAGTTTGTAGAAGTGCTGTAACTCCATGCACTACCTTAGCTTGAAAGGTCCTCTCAAGTGTTTTCTTGTCTTATTTCATTCAGTCACTGGGTTGGTTTTTTGAGCGAGTGTAACATACCAAATTAAGTGTAGAGAAACATCTGATTCAGATTCCTGAAAAGCCTCTCCTTTTCCCAGCTAGCTGCTCTCTCTATCCTTACCCAACCTCCCCTGTGTGGCAACTTGACCTGCAAACCCACGGAATCTCTTCCTCACCCTCTCCGCCTGCTCCAAACAGGATATTAATTCCTTGGTTGCTGGAAACATATCCCGGCTTTGCATCTTGTGACAAGAACCAACTTTGCTTCGCGGTTCATAAAGAATCCTTCTGTGTTTTCTCACAGCCCTTTGTTGTATCTGAAATCTAAATACATGTCTGGAAAGGGCTTTGTCAGGCGTTTCTCTTCTGAGGCGATTAAAGCCACATGAGATCCAGTTGACTCCTTTGGCATTTTTGTTAAAATGCAGTGTTTTGTGTATGATTTTGGGGGTCAAATAAATAAGAAGCTGCATCCACCTGCATGTAGACTGAAAGAAAAGCCTAAGATTCTCCTTGGTTGAAATAGTATGTGCCTAAATTGTGCTTTGGAGAACAGGGAGTTTTTCATGTCTGCATGCCCTGTATAGATGAACTGAGAAGCTTGCTTGTTTTATCACTTCTTGCTTGTTGCATCACCTCTCCAAGTATCTGTGTTTACCATATTTTAATTTATCAAACTGTGTCAGAATTTGTTTGGATCCTTCCGAGCCTTGTCGGGCATCTTCAAAGTTCACAAGGTCCCCTCTTGTTTACATCCCCATGTCATTTACAGAAATGTGCCGGCTGTCCTTTGCTCACCTCTAAACTTGTCGCTAACCTGGGCTGTGCTTTGGGGGCAAATTCCCTCTCTTGACTCCTTCGGCAAGCGCTTCTCTCACATGTCCAGCCTGAAGCCCTCAGTCTCTGTCAGGGGAGCATCATGTGAGGCTCCTGTGCCCTCCCGGTCCCAGATTCAGCGCCTGCCCTGCCGGTCTCGCTGTGCACAGCAGGGCAGATATGTCCCAACCCTGCCACCTCATATGGAACAAGGGTACCAGTGTCTGCCCTTCAAAACAACCGGCATTTATTAGCATCAAAGCCTTCCAGAGATGGAGGTTCTCTAAATAGTAGGCAGCCAGCACATGTGACCTGCTTAATATTTCTTGTAGAAAGACCAAGAAGCCTGCTCTCCCTATCTGCTTCTCCACAAATCTTGTTGCAGTTTCTGCTCACTTTTGTTCCATTCCCATGGAAGTCATGGGCGACAGAGCTTCTTAGAAACCAAGGCACTTTTCTGCTAGCGCATTGGTCTTTGAGGTGGTAACAGATTAAGTACCCACAGAGCTAGCAGCTTCTCCATCGCCTCTCTGTTCTGCCCCAAAACAATTCTGAGGAACCAATACTAAACTGAAATACTGTAGGGATGTCCTACGGACATTGTTACCCTTCTGTGTGTGGCAGGCCACCCTTAGCAAGGCAGTGCCGCAGTGTCCCAGAGCACCACGCAGCAGGTACGAGCCTATTTATGTTTTCGTTGCAATCTAAATTCACAGCTCTTGCTAACCAAAAGTCTCCAAGAGATTATTTTCCTATCAGCCTTATTCCATTTTCATACAGCTATCTTGTACTGCCAGAGGCCTTTGGGGCTTTTTGTCAGCTATGTCTATTTGCTAATGCAGTGTATATTATAATCCCCAAACCCCCAGTGCTGATAGGTGGCAGGAAAAACATACATGCCACTGGTGGAGTAAGAGGGAGCCGAGGCTGCATTCCCATTTGGAAGGTCATGCCCATCACATTTGCATTCCGATCCTCAATTATTATTTTTTTTTAACCTTTAGAAGTGTTTTTCAGCCTTTTTGATAAGTGCATCTATAAGAGTTTTCAAATTGAGATGATTCAGTCACCTTTGGAAATTTCCATTTGCAGCCTGTTATTCACTGTAAGTGAGCTTTTGCAGACACTTTTGCCCACCTCCCCAGTGGATGTTGGCTGTCCCAGCATCCTGGGAAGGATGCCTGGAATTGTCACTTGATGCATTTGCATTTTGATGGCTTAGTTTGTCCAGGCTGGATAGCTAGAAATAAAAAGTCAGTTCATGAAGATATCCAGGAATCAAAATGGTATTTGTCACTGTGAGACAGGTGTCATAAAGCCTGCTGATATTAATGAAATCATCTAGTTTTAGGAGGCTTTGAATTTGGACCTTGAGAGGCTATATTCTCTTAAATGGAATCGCCACCTCTCTATTATTTCTCCTCCTTTTCTGAGTTTAAGCAGATTTAGTGGGGCCATATCAGTTTAATATACTCAAATTCAGGCAAATGAGTTTTCGGAAACATTTTCTAGGATGCTTTTTCTATTTTATCGCAGTTCTCTTAGGGAGTTGATATTGAAATGATGCATTATCTAGGTGCACAATGTTTATGTGGACGTTTCTGCACATTTTTCTTGAAGTATCTGATATAAACAACTGCATTAGTGTAAAAAATATATTCTAAAGACCATTTTTTTTTTTTCTCTAATATGTTCAGCTGTTTCCCTCTTATGTGCTGTTTCTACTCCCAAATTCAAGAACACTGCTGGCAAAACCCTAATCCCAGCTGCAGGCCCTGCATGGGGCCAGACCCCGGCTTGTGCACAATTTCCCGTGCTCGGTGGCTGCTGCTCTTAGGATGTGACTCCCAGCATCTGTACCAAGGTGCGTCCTCAGAGATCACCAGGTCTTTGTGCTTCCAGCATAAAAGCTCTGCTTTCACTTCTGCCCCTCTTAAAACTTGCGGATGTTTATACCCAACAGCCCTCCTTCCCCAACCCAGGTGCCAAAACACTTTATTAAGTGAATGTAGAGTGGTCTGCCACTGGGGACAAAGCTGGTGTTACCTGGCATCACACTGAACCACTTTTGGGCAATAAATTTTCCTGCTAAAACAGAGGTTTGGGATTCTTTGGGGTTCACACAGAAATACACAGCATCCTTTGCCATCTGCTCCTGGTTGGAAATAATGCAAATGTAAAAGTCAGGTTTTGTTTCAGTTTAGGAGCCTGTTACCCCTCCAGGCATACAGCTTTTCTTGCTGAGGGGATGTGCATCCCCTGGGAGTTGACTTACACACTTCATAGCATGGTTTCTGCCTCAGCCTTCCTAAACTACTCCCATGTCATTCAGGCCTGTGTTTGTCACATCAGTCTGAGAGACACTGACTGCAAAATAGGCTTCAGAGGGTCCTGACCGTTCTCTCCCTAATTCTGTCACCCGCTGTGGCACTTTAACTTAAACAAAGAACTTACTAGTTCTTTGTTTTGCTGTCACAGCTATTTTGAGGAACCTCAGAAAAAAAAAAAAAAGGTTATTTTTCACCCTTAATCTACTCTGTGATCTGGTTTACCGTGTGGCTTTTGCAAACAGGTCTGCTGCCAAAGTGAGGGAGAAAAAGTGATGAGAACAAGTAGTGAGGAGGAACTTGGACTGGCTTGCTGCCAAAGCCAGCCCCGTACAGGGGTAAACCGTTTTTATTCTGCACGGATGAGCCTGTTAATACCAAAGCAAATGCCATGATGCTTCTATATGAAGCTGGGGGTGAAGGTACTTACAGGTGATTTCCCCATTCCGGATGGGCACCCAGACAGGCAGGGCTCTTTACACCAATCTATCCTTCCTCCTAGGGCTGGATATCTTGGTTATCTTGGAGCCGTATCCCCTGCCTCATGTCAGCTGGCTGATTGTTCTGTGCCCAGTCTGTGCTGCTGCTGCCTTTATTTATCCTTGTATTAAACATTACACGAGATGTCGGCTGTAGGTGCAATCTGCGAATGCGTGGTCTCTGCTGTGCTAGCGACCCTCTCCATACAGACCACATATGGCTCATTGTTAACACAGATGTCAGCCCAGGAGCAGCTTGTGTACCCAGCTACACCTCTGAGTGGTGAGCCCCCGCCCAGCTTTTGCCTGAGTTCATATGTCAGAAAGGGGATCATTCATCTGGGGCTTCGGGGATGAAATTAATACACCAATTAGCATGTGGTGGTGGCAAATGTCCACTCATTAGTCTGTGACAACATGCTCAGGATTTATGGCAGTGGCAAGAAGTCAAATAGCATGGTAGGATAGCTCCTTTCAAAGACAAATTTAACAGGTGCTGACTGCTGAACATGAGTCAGAGTCTCAACCTGACTTAAAACTTGGGGGCATCGTATATGTTGAAACTTGATGCTGTGCTAAAAACTCTCATTGTGCAACCATTGTATGTCTGATAAGCAGAAGTATGCAGAAGCATGGTAAATAATATTTATAATTCCTCTTTCATTTTGTTTCACAGATGATTTTTCAGTTTCTCTAACATGATCATATCCCCTGAAAACCTGGAAGAACATTAGCATCTCAAGTTCCTCTCCAAATACTTCAGAAATCCTTTCACAAACACTGGAGATATCCAGAGCTAGCAGCAGCTCACAGCCCTTGGTTTAATAGTTGGCTGATGCTATCAGCCACCAATAAAACAGAAAACTGCAGCCTATGTCCAACATAATAACAGGGATCTGGATGTCAAATACCCATTCATTGTGTATTCATGACATGTTGCTGTGTGGTCAGCTACCTTGGATAAAACGGTATCAATTGACAGTTCATTGACTTCTGCTCCTCCTGGTTCTTTAAAGAAAGTAGGATCCCTGTTGTAAAGAGCCAGCTGAGGCTGAGGCTCACTTGGGTCTAGTGAGAGGCTGTCTATATCCAGCGCAGAATTGCAGGCATCTGTGGAGTGATAGTTACACAAACTGAAGCAGAGGAGATAAGTCATACTCTGGAGATGTCTTTCTTCTCCTCAGAGGGAGTCTAGCCAACTGTTTTCATCAGATACGTCACTTGTAGGTGGCTGAAATGATGTGAAAGTAGGTAACTAAAGCCAACAAGGCAGATTAAGATGATCAATGAGGAGTTTTCTCTGTAAATAAATCTGAAGCAGTGCTAAAAAAATATTTAGACGTGGATTCTCCATCACAAGCACGGATCTATCCATGTCTTGTATCACCACCAGCTACATGGTCTTCACACCACTTCATGGTTTTCATCTGTGGATGGCACAGCATTGTGCAGGTCTGCAGGTTCCCTGGCTCAGTGTGACACAGAAAGGACCTGCAGCTACCAGATGGCACTGGGATTTTGGAGAACATCAGTGAGGCTTCTCTGTGCCACAGTGTCTCCAGCTATAAAGTGCACTGACCTCCTTCACAAAATGCTTTGAGCACTGTGGCTACCGAGGGCAGCATAAGAGCTAGGTACTAGCCTCCCAGAGCAGTCAATGAGCATCTCCAGTTTGTACCATTTTAATTTCCAGTATGGCTCTGGACCTCATTAGCAGGCTGGTATGCATGTGCCTTCCTGAAGCTCCTCTTTCTTTGCATCAAGACCAATGTAGCACAAAGCCTGCAGGTTGCAGATGCCCTCTTGTGCTACTTCCCTGCATGAACTGTCATCCTTGCCTTAACAGCAGTGAAGAACAAAGAGAACTGCCAGATGCAGCCAGCAAGCCCAGTAAATACATTTACATGTATTTATGTATTTATTGGGCTTGCTGGCTGCATCTGGCAATTCTCTTTGTGAATTCCTCTACTGGTGTACACTACCATGCCTAATCCTCCAGGAGCACTTAAAACCCAGTGAGACAGAAAGTAACTGGGCATTTGTAAGCTGGACCAGCAGCAATACGTGGTACCAGAGCCTTCTGCATCCCTGCATCACCAGGATGCCCACACATGTGAGAACACACATTGTGAGAACACAACATATTCTCAAGCTGGTTGTGCTGGCCTTTCCATAACTTACTCATGCTTGGCTTTCTTCCGTTAATTGTGCTGGGCAAAGCTGTGTGCGTGGCCAGTCAGGGAGCTAGCTAGTATCTCTAGCCATAATACAGAAAAGGGAGGTGGAAAGCAAAGTTGCTGAAATTAACCCCACTTCCAAAGAGGTGCACAGTGTGCTGCAGCCCATGCTGTTGTTTTCTAGGTCTTTGTTGTTTTCTGAAACTAGCAACTTCTGATCACTGCCTCTGATAAAGTTTTTGGTTCCTTCAGCTGGACTAGGGTTCCACACAGATTTTTTAATTTCCTTCTACCAAAGATGTCTGAGACAAATTTCAGCTTCTCTTTCATGGGCATATTAAAGGAGAAAGCAGGCACAGGGAATGCTCTTCCCTGCTCATCAGCACTGAATCTCCTACTGCTGGCAGGTGCAAAGCATCCCCGAGCAGGATGCACCTTGGGGCAGGAGAACAGGAGGGGATGAAGATGACTCCCCTAGCAGTTAGAAATGCTACTGGATTATCTTTCCTACAGCTACAGCAAGGCCTCTCCACAATAGGCAGGCAGCATTAAATGTTTGAAAAAGTGATTTCCTCCTGTCCCTAGCTGTAGAGTGTGCTCCGGCATATAACCAAAGCACCCGCATCCACATCAACTGGATGGCTTGGAGCAGAGGCTTAATGCTGCTTGTGCTCATCTGCACGGTCCCCCTTGCAGGGGATGTTACCAAAACGCTGTCACCCCTGCCTGTATGACCTATTTGGGTGGATGCCACTACAGTAAATAGCACCTGTCTTGGAAATGAACCATTTGTGCACAGTTTGCTGGTAGACTTTAGCACATTCCCTAGTATAATGTTTTTGAAAAGCCTCAGCCTATATGTTACATTTTCCACAGACAACTTAAATTCATATTCACAGCCTATGTTTTCCACAGACAACTTTAATTCATATTCATTCATAGCATTCTTGTACTATTTGATTGACTGCAGCTGGATAAAAAGGAAAATGTTTGCTAACTCCTTTTCAGACAAATATGCAACAGATATAAGAAGTGTTTCAATTTTAACAAGCAAGCATATCTTTAGAGGGCATCTTTTTGTTAAGCAAATTGTTGTAGATTTTTCCCAATCTATAAAAGAGCAGTTTCACTGTTCTTCTGGTTCTCTTTTACTTTTATAATAATCTAAACATTTATAAGAAAAGATATCATTTAGATGTTCAAAATAGAATCATATTTTTGGACCATGACATCAGTTTTTATGCCATTTCACTCTATTTTGAGCTACAATTAAAAGTTCTTTTTTAAACAAACTGTATCTAATTTCTGTGCTAAATCAAACCAGGCAGCAGGGAATGTTTTTACTTTTAACTAGAATGTCATTAGAGTCAAGACATTCAAGTACAATGCAGAATTGTAAGACATCTCTGAAAAAAAAAAAAAAAAAAATGAATTCACTGCAAAGTCTTTGTCTATGCTAGAAGTGGTTTGTGTTTTTATTATTATTATTATTATTATTTTATTTTATTTTATTTTTGGTAGAGACATGCCAGCAAACCCTCATGAAAAACCACCACTTGCATCATAATAAAGTGATGTCCCAGTAGAGCTTGTCTCAGTTTTCTGAGCAGAAGCAGCAATACCAAGAACGATTTTGCCAGCCTAGCAGAGTTTGTTAGCATGACTGTGCTGCTGAGGACTGTGCATTATTGACTCCTCCTTGACATAATTATTCCAGCAAAAATTTTGGACCCAGATAAATGCTGCGATTAGTAGCTTAAACTGACAGAATTATCTGATAAGTGACATTCATTTTAGACATGGAGTAAGTATGCAAAAAATGGGCAACAAGAATATTTTTCTTGTAGGATATTAAGTTTGTAGATAGACTATTGTTCCAGTTATATTTGCAAAATTACATGCTGGGCCTGAATTCCTTTACAGTATGCCTTTTCAGAGCCACACATTGCATATATATAGCTTCAGTATTGCTTCAAACGTAGCGTTGTTCTCTGAGAACATAGCCTGTGGCAAAATTGAAGTTCTGAAAAGCAACTTGCTTCTTGGGTTTTCTAGACAAAAAAATAACATATGACCAGTGTCTCTTGTTGTAAACAGTGCTGCAGTATTCCCACTCAACTAGCACAGCTAAAGCTTAAACCACATCTAGCTAAAAATCCTCCAAAATATTTTGTGCAAAATTTCTCAGCCGTTGATGACCCAGGTCAAAAATTCATCCCCTGTGGAATTGTCTTCAGAATGATGCTAAGACCTCAGGGCCCCCAAAAAGTTCAGTGTTGAATTCCTCCCCCCACATGGTAATAACGAAATGGAGCATTACCTATGACCCAGGGGAAGGCTGCAGTATCTGGGACTTTGATGTCTTTGGCACTAGACAGCGTTGATTAAAGACTGGATATGAGCTAAATGAGAGGCACATGACTGTGCTTGGTTAGCTGTAGAAAGAGTCAAATAATCAGAGCCTAAAATTATAGCCTTGGATCTCTACCTTTAATACGACCTATGTCTCACGGGGAGGCTCACAGGGTCGCTCAACTCCCTCTTGCATTACTGCAGGTCTTGCATTACTTTGGGTCTCTGCAGCTCCTGCTGCCAAAACATCTCTTACTGAGTTTGTCTCAGGTTGCTGGGCACACCCTGCTCTGACCCGTGCCAACCTCAAGCAAACAAGACCTGTATTTGATTAGGCAAACATAGGTGTCAACAGTCTGGTCACAGAGATGCCTTGTTCTTGACCAGAAAAGCTATAGCAACGTAGTTACCAGCTACCAGCATCAAAAAAGAAGGCTGTCGTAATCAGTAACTTTCAGGAGCTAAAAGCAGCAATGGCTTTTCCCAGGTTATTTCAACAGCTGATAAATAAGAACAGCTCTGTGGGCATTCAGGGCAGGATGCTCCTCTGAGCAGCATGGGAGAAACTGCTCCCGATCCTGCCTTCAGCTTGGAGAAAGTTGTTCCCTGTTTCCAGTACTCCTTGCAATCTGCATCTCTGCTAACCCTAGGAAATCTTTCCCAGACAACCATGAATTGCCTGCTTTGTTTGACCTCTTTCTTATCTGTTCAGGAGAGTGGACTTCCCCCAGTTGCTTTTTGGTTTCTTTCATCTGTTGGTTTGTTGTTGTTGATTATTTTTTGTTTTGCTTCTCTACTCCATTATAAACAAGAATTTCCTAATTATTTCTAATATAACCTTTTAAAAGTTTCATGTGATGATGACACAGTAAGGAAACGAAAAAAGGAAGATATATTTGTAAATTGATCTGGTCACCCTCCAGCTTTGAAGTGGGAAAAATTTAGTTCTAGGCAATCCATTTCTGAAGCAAATGTTTCAGCCATATATCTGGAGCCCCCATTAGCAAAGGGACAATCTGTCATAGACTCTGTCTAGATGAGATGCTTTGTTCTGTGAGGAAAGAGCTGTAAACACAGGAGGTGACTATTACATCGAGGGATTGAAAACACCACTAATAATGAACATTAATGGAAAGGGAATTACTTTTTTTTTAATGTAAAAGGGAAACAGATATTTGGTTTTATTGATATCTACAAGATTAAAATAATAATAATAAACATCTATTAAATCTACAAATAAATAAATTTCCTTGCAACACGAGATGTGTAACTCCATGGAAACAAACACATAGACATAAACTGCAGAATGCTTGGGGGCATTTTTAACTTATCAGCATAGGAAAAAGGGAAAGTAAGTATAAATGTCACAGAAGCTATAACCAAAATTAAAAGAGTATGCATGGTGTTTAAATCTTATGGATAATGTGCTAAAGATTAAGTTGAATACTAATAACAAAGCACACATTTTAAAGTGGCAACACAAAATCAGGTGAAAAGGACAAAAATTTAGTAACATGATACGTATTATGATCATGCTAATATGGATTTCTAGGTGGTAAAATTCCTGCTCACATTTTTAGGAGGCTGTTAATCAAGAAACTATGGCATTGCACACTTTTATAAACTGCAAACAAAAGCCAAGGCCACAGTTGTGTGTGAGAAGGATTTAACCTCTGCAAAATCCCGCTGGGCACATTAGACAGACAAAGTTTACTAAAACTGATGTCAGATTATAGAAATAATGATTCTAGCAGATACTCCTCTGGCTGATGCACTTTGGCAGCATTGTTTCATTGTTAATATCATAGGACAGAGCTGCAGGAGCTTCCCCATGGGAATCCCAATGCAGCTTCAAATATTAGCATAAACAGCTGAGTTTCTGCCAGGCTTGGTGACCCCACAAAGAGCTGCTGCAAACTCGCTCAAGCTTGGAAAGCAGCACTGTACTGTAAATGAGACGCTGATCTTTTGTCCTGGCCTCTTGTACCGTTCGCGCAAGATTGGAGTAAAGCAGGCTAATAACTACATGTATTCCTCCAGATGAAATAGAGGAGCCTGTGGGCAGGTATATTGCCTGAATCCCATTTACTCAAGTGGATTGGAATTTTATGGGGTCATTTTAATGAGTAGGACTGTGGCTCGTGACAGGAACATAGATGTATACATGGAAAGGTGGCAATAATTTGTACATGCGAACCACACATGGTCTTTCCTCACTTTTCTATTAACTCCTGCACCACAAAGGCTGCATTTTGAGAGAATTTCCATAGTTCTTGAATAGAAAGTAGAGAGGAGAGACTCTTTACAAGCCCTTCTCTGAGCTTCAGCACAGGTCAATCCATGTGATGCTATGCAACCTGGCCCTGACCATCTGAGCCCTGAAAGCAAGGCAGCAAGCTCTGAGTCCAGCATTTTCTTCCAGCAAAAACAAGGACCTAAGTAAAGTTTGGTTAGCTTCCAGAAAATAGACATTTTCCTGTCTATTAAGCTATCATACATCAGAGACAATTGGATTCTGCAGTGTGTATTTCCTGCAGAAAAAAAAAATTTGCAAAGAAATGTGAACATGAAGTTCCCTTTCTCCCTCAGTTGTCTGGAAAAGGCACTGAACTTGTGATTCCAACATGCCCAGCACCATAACATGCACCGGAAGGTCCTCCGGGCACTTGCAGCTTCTTCAGGCACTGCCTGTCGCTTTTGGATTCAGATATGCTATAATTTATTAACTTTCTCTCTGCATATGTTGTATGTCTCCAGCAGACCTAGTTTTGGAGGAAAACTTTATAATTTTGGTTTTGTAGAATGCTTTTTACAGACATCTCTAAAATGATGGCTTTAAACTAAAAGGAAGTGATTGCAAAGGAAAAGGTGGGAGAAGAGTGAAACTGCTGCAAAGTTCAAAATGTTTCCAACAATTACTAGCAGTTTTCCAATGCATCTGAGTTTGTAGCATGAATTATGTCTTCAAGCAGTTCTTGAAGCCTTCACAATACAGATTTTCAGATATATTTGTTTATGACTGTGGCTTACTGCATAATGCAAATAATGTAGCAATACAGCAAGCGTGAAGCATGACAGAAAAAATACGATTAATGTCAAGCTCAGAGATCCAATGTCTGCGTGATGCGTCCTCAAAGTGCCCTTCGCCTCTGAGCTACCCATTTGAAATCAGGAAGATGTAGCCTAATTTTTCATTATCTTTCGATGCTCAGCAGTGCTTAATAAGAAAGAGACTTGTGCAAGCATTTTCTCATAAAGATCAAATTTTACTTGGGAAACATGATATCTGTTCTTCAGTGGCTCTCAATTCTTTTGGTAAATTAACAACTGAAGAAAACCTGGTAGTTTGTAATTTGAATTAAAAACAGCAACAACAGCAACATTTGATACAGCACCTTACTGTATCTTACTGCTCTCACTCTTAAAATTAATTCAGATTAGCCTGGGCATAAAAAATGCTATGCAAACTGAAAACTGAAAGCCTTAAGCATAACCAAACTGGACATTTATAATGTTTTCACAACCGGCAAGCCTTTCTTTCTCCATGGGAAAAAATTCCCAATACACAATCATTCCTTGTTTGTAGAGCTGTGGTCATGACACGAGAACCCAAGTTTTCTTCTAAAGCTTATAGACTGTAACTGTTCTGTACAAGCAATCACAGTATGCTTTCCTATTCTTAGGACTTCAGCCAAATCAATATTAGCTGACCCTTTGCAGGATCTAGATTTACCAGGATTCTGTTATTTGGAACACCTTCAGATCTCTGACTGACACACACCTTATTTTCATTCATTTTCCTTGCCATTTCAGGGTCCCTTCCATCAGATTGCTCTACTTGATCCCTCATGAATTGAATAGAATTATTGTTGATATTATTAAGGATGAGTATAAATAAATAAATAAATGTCATGCACAGCATACCAAGTTTTTAGACATATTCTTCTGTGTTTCTGTCCACTTTTCTGAAAAGGTAACCTAGTTTTCAAAGGAAGGGTCTTTCTGGCAACCCCCTTTAAAGTATGTTATAGATACTTTAGAAATGCAGGCATTATTAATCACTGTTATGTCACTGGACTGCTGAGCATTTTCTGCATCTCTGGACCCTGTGGCAATAAGGCTCAGATGTTCTTCCAGTAACAATTATACCTTCAGACATACATTTCTTTGTAGTTAAATGCACTTCATTATGGACATATATCAAATTAAATATGTACTTTCAGGTGTAGTTTTTTTGGAGAGCTATATATTGTAGTGTGGCAATCAGGACAAGCAAATAAAAGAGAATCCTCACCACTGGAAGAATTGCTCAGTCTTATCTGTAATGTAAATAAACAAGGCAAGAGGTTATAAGGACAGTCAACACTCCAGGCTGATAACTGTTGAGGTACAACAGGAGAGAGCTTCCCAGTGCCAGGTAAAGAGCTGGTTACTTCTAACAGGGGTGCAATGATTGATGTTAACAGCTTGCAATTAAAGAGGGTTTACCTAGAGAAAAAGGCTCCCTTCTTTGTCTGTAGAGGTGAAAAAACAAGCATAGTTCTCCTAAATAATGTCCTCCCAGAAAAGAACAACAACAACAAAAAAAAGAACAAAAAAAAAAAAAAAAAAAAGAAAAAAGGAAAAAAAAAAAAAAAAAAAAAAGAAAAGGAAAGAGAGAAAGAGGAAGGGAAGCTGTCAGGAGTAAATACATTTGCCATTGCATTGTAAAGCACAGAGGCCAAAGGTGTCAGCTCATCCTGAAACTGGGGACTGACTCTATGACCTTCAGAAGCAGTTCAGAGTTTTAAGCTCATCTGGGGACCTGTCATTCAGCTACAGGACAAGATTGGCTGGGATGGACACCTGGAGACCTTGTGGCAAGCCGACTCACACTGCTACAACGACAGATGAGAGAACCATAGAATCACATAATATCCTGAGTTGGAAGGGACCCCCAGGGGTCATTGAGTCATGGTCATGGCTCCACACAGGACCACCCCAAAATTTTAGTGTATATATAGAATCATAAAATGTTCTGAGGTGGAAAGGACCCATAAGGAGTCAAGGATGCTCAGGAACACCTCAGGGATTAGGGACGTCTCAGGAAGTGCGGGTTTGCTGTGACAGTGATTTTTGAATAGGGAACAGGCATTTACTAGTACCTTTTATTAAAAATTATCTTTTTCAGTAATGAAACAAGAGCCAACTGTGAGAAAAGTTACCACTACGTTTTATCCATGTTTCTATGGAGAAAGAAACTTGTTGGGATTAAGATCCCATAAACCTGTAGCCTCGGTTGCTTCTTATTCCAGAAGTCTTTGATACAAAGCTTGGAGGAAAACTTTGAAGATGGATTTTTCCACAGCTTTAATATTTATCAGAAGGGACTCATTACACAGATTCCCTTTGATGAAAATGTGAGGGCTCGCCAGCTTGGTGAGGGAACCGTCACACATTAACTGTGTCTGCACCCAAATCTGGCCGGACACAACACAGATCTTTCAGGGGTCCTTCAGGCCCTTCAGGCCCTGCTAGGCCCTTCAGTGGACTCACTCACTCAGACATGGTCTGGGTCGTGTTTCCAGGGCTCTGACACCTCCATGGTTGAACCAGCATGCGTGACAGGAGCCTGGCTGGAGGAGAAGAGAGCCATAGCAAAATCATAGCACACTACTTCCTGTCCCCCTGCCCACAGCCTCTGTGGCGATGTGAAATTTTAGGTCTCTTCATAAACACTTTCAGTCACACTCTAGTGATTCTGGTTCTTAAGCTCTGTAATGCACAGCCTCTTTGATGTGCTATAATGGCATGTGGCTGAGTAACTTGCAAATGTGGACAAGGAAAGCATTACTCCTTTACTGCAGGTAAACTCCTTTATTGGCATGGTAAATTTCCCTAGCCAGGATAAGGCCAACAGCTTATCCACTGCAAAAGCTCAATAATACTCACTATCATCAGAATTCAGCTGTCAGACCCAGAAATTTACCCAGAGCTGATCAGCAATATCTGCAGCCAGTTCTGTACTGAAAAACTTTACCTGTATCTAATACTTTAACTGCCATTTTCAAGCATTCAGTGAGCACTTGGCTGTGCTGGCTCTGCCTGAGTGTATTTCATTGCCTGAGATACACTGTTGAGATCATGTGAAATACCTCCCATCCAAACTAGCCCTTC
The DNA here is from genome assembly GCA_011076525.1 of Nettapus auritus. Taxonomy (NCBI): domain Eukaryota; kingdom Metazoa; phylum Chordata; class Aves; order Anseriformes; family Anatidae; genus Nettapus; species Nettapus auritus. Next base: position 69,176,239 of record CM021768.1, read on the forward strand.
AGCCACTTGTGGGGTTCTCCCTCTGATCCAGAATTTCTATCCTGGTACTAAACGATTTTCTTACCCTGTGTATTTCAATAAAAAAATTTCCATGTTTATGAATCTGCATTTTCTCAGGAGAAATTTTCCCATGAAAACATTCTCTATCAGCTGCAGTTATGTTCCACTTTAAAAACAAATGCTATGGCAAGACCTGAATGCTAGAAAAATTTTAAGTCAGATGTCTTGTCCTGAATTGTTCTGAATGAAATTAGTTAGTTTGTTGTTTGTTTGTTTTTTGTTTGTTTGTTTGTTTTTGTCTGTCTGTGTGTGTGTGTGTGTAACACATAATGCCCAGCATTAAGTATTTGAGGTAAACCACATTAAACTAGAATAGCATCAACAGCACACAACATTTGTCATTACCTGATCAGTGACCCAGAGCACTCTCATTTTTTATTTTTTTTTCCCATCATAAACTGTGGTGTCAACAAAGTTTTGATGGTTTATAATGCTTAAACCCATATACTTTCTGAACTCCCCTTATTTGCTTGCAAATGCATGGGGGGGGGGGGGGGGCGGGGGGAAGAGGGGCATTATTAGCTGTTGAAATGCTGGCTTGTGAGTAGTGGCAGTACAGAAGCTAACTGGCTCTGTCTAGAAACCTGAATATGGCTCTTTAGATACATGCTGACTCCCACTTTGTTTTGCAAATAGGGACCTGGCCAGTCTGACTGGAGAGGCAAAGACAGCTATGTGCAAGGTTACCCATGTCTTCCCTGTGTCTTGGAGGAAAATATACCTGTCAAGGCAAGTGGAGAGAGAAGGTGGAATCACAACACCACTGAAGAAGTCTAGATCTCAGAAATAGTGCTAAGACTTTGATCTTGATATTAGGCTGTCTCTGATATAACATTTTGGTCCAGTGTGCATGCAAATTTGTACTACTTTAAATCTGGTGATATTGCAGGTCTATGTGTGGAGCATTCCAAGCATGAAGCTATAAGTTAAGCAGCAGCTACAAAGATTAAACATCTAAAATCAGCAGGTCTGGATAACCTGCACCTGTGATTTTTAAGACAGATGACTGAAGAGATCTGAGGAGAAGAAATGGTGATTTTTAGCACGCTGGAAAACTTCCAGTGGTTTCCGGAAGACTGGAAGAAAGTCAATGGCATGTCAGTATTTTAAAAACCCCATAGCAGGAAGCTTTGATATTACAAGTGTCAGAACTATTTGGAAGCAAAACAAAATGTTGCATTGTGAGTATAGGACTTGATTTTAAGGATAAAAATAAAACTGATTCCAGTCAAAATTAGATTATGGAAAACAAATCTTGTCAAACTAAAATAATATATTTCTGGAACTAGACTACAGACCATTGCTGAAGGCAAGATTTTTTTGTCTCAGACTGTATGGCTATTCTTAAGATCTCAGTTATCATACAACACCATATATTTGTTGTTGTTTTCTTTGTTTGTTTTTCTTTTTGAGCTTCTTGTTCTTGTTAGTAGTGAAGATGTGAATGATATCTTCTAGGTGATTATTGTTTTGTAGGCTGTATGCGTTCACCATTCCATATGGCATGAATGCTAGGACTGCATTCGCCGATACAAGCAAACTGTTTCATATCAGCCCCCAAATGCAAACATCCACAGAACTGTTACCTGCTCACTGATACTCCCATTCAGATAAAGTATATCTTTAAAGTACACAAGCATTAGAACAATCAATTACAAAAGTCATTAAAATAAAAGGAAAATACATGGTACTACTATTTTTCCAGAAACTATAAAGTATCACAAATTTAATGTTTAGACTGAAACTGTAAAAGATGTATAAATACTTAAATTGCTTAGCCAAAACTTATAGAAATAGTTCTCAGGTTCCAAAATGACTAAACACTTCTGACAAAACCTCCCCTCCTTTGCAAGCGGTCTTAAAACACTAAGTTCCATATTGCTCACCCATATAAATGATTTTTTTTTTTTTTTGCATAAATGAGGCAAAAACTAATGATAGCAGGATGCTGATGGCTTTGATTGCTGCTGAGCAGATCAAATTATGCAAATATACACATACTGTTTCAACAGATGAATAAAGGGCAGTGGCAGGTAAGTTCACCAATAAGCCTTTGTTTGGGAAGTTCTTTGTCATATATTCTCTCTTAAATAGTCAGGCCGTGGCATTATGCTCCAAAATAAATAAAACTTAGTCGTCTGCTGCACATCAGCGATATGCACCAGATGTTTGAAAGCTGTGAATACATTTAAAGTGCTATTTTACAGTGTCTGATTATTAAATAGGATGAAAATTTTGGGCTCCATGCAGGAGGCTGCAATGACTGCCTTATCTATGAAGGACGTGTTTAATTTGTGACAGAATGGCTGAATTTCCCTACTGCCAGAGAAAGTAGAGAAAATTAGTTCAATCACACCGGCACTGAATGAAGGGGAAGGGAGCAAGCCTGCATGTACACTCATAGAGACGTAGGATTTACTTGGTCTGAACTCACCAGACCTGTAAATTGAGAAAAGGTGAAGGAATCCCTGTTAAAATCCTGTATAGTCATTCCCGTGTGGAATGAAATTGATTTTATTGCTTTTTAATTTAATTCATTGTCAGATGGAGCAGTCACCCCTCAGCCTTAGCTGAGAGTTGGCACTAGCTGATGCCCATTTTTGCCATTGTGGGTGACCCCACAAACAAACAAACAAACAAACAAACAAACAAAAACCACAAATCAACACAGTCCGATGAACACAAAGGATGAAATAAGTACATTTCAAAACGTTGCTGCTTCTTGGCTGAGGATTGCCACCATGAACAGGGAAGACGGGGAGCTGATTCCACTTTTCACTGCCCTGAGAAGCCCAGGTTTAGGGTGGTTGTATCTCCAATTCTCTAACCACCGCCTGCCACCACCTAACCCCATCCAAAAGGTCCACATCTGAGATCCGTGAAAGTACTTGACCACAGGACTCTTCTCGTGGCCTCACGACTTCTGCATTGAGGTGTACTCCAATCCAGCTCGGGGTGCCACAGTGCCGGTGTTTCTGTTCAGATCTGGAGTGCCTTTTTGATCTGAACATCCTCATTCAGCATGCTTTCTGAAGCAGTGTTGGAAAGCACAAACTGCTTTCTTTTGGGATCAGTGTAAACCAGATTTTGTAGGCCAGGAACATTGCCACTGGGACCCAGTCATAAAAGAAGGAGAGGGCCACACTAGAGCTAGTCTGAAGTAAGACTTCCATAACCATCTATATCATGGGCATCAGGCCCTCTGCACCAAAACCGAGTTGCTTTGTGTGTACCCTTAGTCTCTGTGTAAAACAAAATCGGACTTTCTGTCTTCCAGCTACATACTCACACAAACCATATACTTTGGATGAAAACAATTTTTTTATTGTGACAAAAAGAAAAAAAAAAAATCCTCCTCAAATAAATCCTGAAATAAAATAAGGGAGATTTAGTGAAGAGACACAGGAGAGAGCAAGAAAACACCACAAAGCGTTCCTCAGAGAGAAGTCTTGAGCCTCAGCCCAAAGAGTGTTTTACTATTATGGGCTTGCTTATTCCTCTCCAACCCCCCCAGCATCTGTGGCTAAAAGGAATAACTTCCTAATGCACCTAAGGACCTGGTTAGGTAGGTGTCAAGTGTAGTGTCCAAATCTTTTTCGTCAGGAAAATGGAATTTTACACAGATTTTATTTATTTATTTATTTATTTATTTTATTTATTTTTTTTACAAATATTGTCTGCTTCAAAAAATAGCAACATTTTTTTGGAAGGCTGTAAGTTTGACAAAACTCATGAGATTCTCTCTCTTTTTTTTTTTTTTTTTTTTTTTTTTTTTTTTCAGAAGTTTTCAGCCTATGATCAGTTTAGTGCTTAAAATCTGGGGGAATTTTTAACCAAAAAATCTAGCAAGACTTTCCCTCTTGCTTATGCATAAATCTTACTGGGAACAAGTTCTATGCTAAAAGAAAACACAGAAGGTCTTTTCTAAAGTGCTATAGTTTACTACAACTGTCACAAAGTAAATTTATGGATTTTTTTAAGAGCAAAAGTGTGAATTTCAATTCAAAGGTGGAACAAAAATGGAGGACAATGTTAGCAATTTTTATTCCACTTGTAAGGTAAAAAAGGAGTGATTTTTAATTCACACGTTTAACATATTGAGGTTTTAATTTTTTTTTTTATATTTTTTTTTAATACATTGAAAACCAGAGAGAAAATATGATGTGCTTTCAGTGTGATAGAGCTAGCTAAAATCTAGATGCATAAATGCAGAAGCAGATGTAGAAATTTACCATCTGAAAAAGCTAATTGTTGGAAACCAGTAAGGATATCCATGTGACATTTGCATTCACTTACATTTTATTAGCTAATAGATACATAATGAACATTCAGATAAGAAGAGAGCACTAAAAATCCAAAGCTGTCATTTCTGACTCTGCTGCCTACCTTTTCAGCAGCCAGGATTTTGCGCATGGACTGTTCCCTTGGCAGACACAGAAATCCTTTTTGTTATATTTTCTCTCTCGCCTGCTTGCTGCTTCCTGTCTGCATGTGATGATGAGATGTCATTTCGGCACAGAGCGCTGAGACGTCTGACAACAGCCACCAAACTGCCCTAGTCTGCGCTGCTTTTATTGCCAGAACCGGGACACCCTGAACATGAAGACATTCAACCTGGGGTGTAGCAAAGAAAAACATTAGTCCGGGTGCTGCAGGTGTGGAAAAGCACCGTGCTTGGCTCAGGGAAGGAGCAGGCGCAGGCTGCCAGCTGATGCTGTCCATGAAGCCGCACTGATGCCACAAAGCACATAGGTACTATGGTGTTCCCAGCAGAAAGGTTGTGTGAAAAATTCAGAGAGGACCCTGGTGGCATGCAGGGCTGGGATTGTCCAA
>CM021768.1:69181231-69206561 GCA_011076525.1 Nettapus auritus
AAAAAAAAAAAAAAAAAAAAAAAAAAAAAAAAAAAAAAAAAGTTCTGACTGGTATTGCTTAATTAAATTAATTATTTCTATTCTTTTCTATTCTTTCATTAACTCATGGTATTTATTTGGAGTTTGCTGAATGGTCTAGTGGCGTTACTTGTTTTTTTCATCTGTTGCACTGGCCGGTGCAGGAAGGTTGTCTGCTTCTGTAGCAAGCATAGCACCTGGACATCAAAATGTTCCACCTGTGCCCAGAAAAGGCAGTAGCCCCAGTGGTGAGGTTGCATGGCAGGATGCATACACTCAGGGGTATGGGACAGGAAACAGGGCAGTGGCATTGCAGCTCCAAAGGTGTGGTAATGGGGACGAGGCTGGGTTTCGGTGGGGGGGGGAGGTAGAATATGTGGTACAGGAATGGGAGCTGTGGAAGGGCTGGGAAGGGGAATGGCAGTAGAAACTCTTGCAGCCACCTCTTTTCCTGCCTGCCTGCCTGCTGCCAGTGCTGCCCCAGTGGTACCTCCACAAAATCCATCTGCCCCTGGGTGATCACAGCGAGCTATGCCCATTTTGACGCCGACTTGTAGTGGAGCCTCAGGAGAGTCCAAGTATGGAGCCCATCTCCCACAGGACACCAGGGCTTGGAAAGAAAACTGAGAGTCTCTCAGATCTCTCTACTGTCCTAAGACACTTTTATCTTTCCCTAAGCAATTTGCTAGAGACAATTGTCCGGGCCCGTTTTAAAGACCACCAATGCTAAGGAACTTTTGCCCCCTTTGCAATGTCTTCCAGTGCTTCATTACTGAGAACAGTCTTGCTGTTGCCTAACATAACCACTCTTGCTGCATTTTAAGCCACTAAACTGTTTGCCCTGTCCACCAGGGATGAGAGGAAGAGTTTTCTCTGTCCTCCTTCCAGCTACTTCTTACATATCTGAAGACAGTTTTATTATGTCTCCCTTCCATCTTCTCTTACTGAGGCAACCATGACAATAGCAATGTTCTTTAAGGTTTGTAATCAATAGACACGGAAAGAAAAATCAATCAGATTGACTTCTCGAGGAAAGTGAATTCTTTGGCCTACTTTCTAACAATGAGTTTTCTGACTGACCACAGCATTACTCTGTGTGCGGGGAAAGGAGAGATGGAAGTAGTTCTGGGCTGAGCAAATTGGGAGGGAAGTGAACACTGGTGTGAGAATATCTATTTACCTGCTGGGTATGTTTTATGGTACTTATCTATGGCAACCGAAGAAACAATTTTTGAAACCCAGCTTCACACAGGACTTAAAGTGCTCCCTCGTCTTCAAAATTCTTTCTCTGTGTGCTTTTATCAGGGACTCTAGAATGGAGCCGTGAGTCCTGTTCATGCAGGACAATGCACGAAGGAAGAATATGGTAATGGTAGGTTTCAAGAGGTCTGCTTCCCCTGAATGAAGCCAAAAAAAGCACACTGAGTGTCACCAGGGCCAAGTTTCTGGTGAAGTCAGGGCCCTCTGCATTTCACACATCATGTCCTACCAGCACAGGCTCTTCCATGGTCAGCTCTCAGAAGCAATTTTTCAATAGGAACAAAGAAAAAGCACCACAAAGTAATTAGCAAGTAGTTTTATTTTATGTACACCTCATTTCATGCTTTAAATAAACGCTTAACTGGAATAGGGTCAGACAGCAACAAAGCTGCAGTGATAAGTGCCATGAAGGGCTACAGTATATATATAGTGTTAGGTTGTGTTTAATTCAACAATTTTATTATAATATCATTGATCAATAAAATGTTCAGAGATTTTATAAGAATTAAATCTTCAAAATTTCACTTCAGTATTGGTTTTGGTTTTTAATTCAGTCATTGACGAAGATGGCATATGCTGCCATTCTAATCAATTCATTATTCCACACAATTACAAGAAAATAAATTAGAATATGATTAATTGAATTATGTTAATACTAACACAGATGTTAATACTAACACAGACTAACACTGCCATTAATTTGAAATAGGGTACAATCAAGTAATTAAAAAATAGCCTCTGCTTATTACAGGATTTTACAAGAACGCAAAGACAGTAAAATTCTGGGGACTGAGCGATGACTGCACTGCTCACAAGTACAACAGATCTATTAGCAAAACAACCAGACTTTCTACTTACTGTTGGCTATAACCAATGTGCTCCTCAACTGTAATGCAAGATAAGACACGACAGTTATTAATTTCAATGACTCACTAAATAATACAGAACAAGTACATATAGCTTTACCTCATCTCTATAACCACCATAATGTTCCCACAACTTGAAGGAACACTGTGTTGTCATTGGCTGTCAAAATAAGCTACAGCTGAGAACTGGCTAGGTTTCTGATTATAATAATCTGGCAAACTGAAGCAAGTTAACCCCATAGTGAAAATGATGCAGTCACTTCTGTGGGTAAAAGGGGTTTATTATGTGCTATGCTCTGGTCAGTGCTTAGACCAGATTCAGCAGAGCAATGCAAGAGGAAGGGTCACAGCCTGTCACCTTCCTGATGCTTTGAGGAATTGCAGGGCATGTGATTTTGTTTGCTTTTCCACACACCCACGCAAATAATTTGAGAAATACTCACTGGATCTATTTCAAAATTATTTTTGCTGGATGATGTAACAATGTTTTAATTGGTTTCACTGAAAAATACGTACATCCCATACTGCAACAAATTCTATTTGTGAAACTTATGGCCCACTAAAGCAATTTGTTAGTATGATTTGTCACAACAATAGCATAATTTGCCTGTTTTAGCAAGGAAAACAGTCTTCTGGCGATGTACACAATATTTTATTTTCCCTATGACAATTAAGACTGCATAATGAAGAAGAAATGTATCTCTATAGCTAGGTCTCTAGCCACAGGTTTGTGCTTAGTTTCACCTTTGACGAGTTCTTCCTTAATCTTGCTGTATCTGTAAAATTGTGGTAATGCTACTTTCTACCACTCTTTGTCTCGTGTTTGGACTGTAGCTCTTCAAGGCAAGAGCTGTCTCTTTTTATGTGCAGTACTGCCAACTTAAGATGTTTTTCACATGTCTCATGATATTTGATGTTTTCCCCAGCTCTTGTCATTATGTGAGAATCTTAGCATTCATTTAAAAGAGGAAAGTTCCAGTCCTAATGGCTGTAGATAAAAGCTCAGATATGTGCCATGCATATACTACAAAGCTCAAAGAGCAGAAAAAGAAAAAAAAAAAAGAAAAAAAAAAAAGAAAAAAAGAAAGAAAAAAAAAAAAAGAAAGCACAACGAATAACAAGAACCCTGTGTTTTCATAAATACTAGTAGATCAATGTTGGCTTGCCTGTTTTCAGTTGCTTTTTTGAGAACCCCCCATTTTGGGGTTGCTTCCTTGGTAGGTACAGCACAGAAACCAAGGGTGTTCTCACCTTCAGGGACTGATGAAGCAGTAGGAGAAAATCCCCACACAGTGAAAAGGCTGGGACCTGGGACCTCAGTCTTACCTCTAGACTTGTGAACGTGGACCCCTCCTCCTGGGGTTGAGGCTGCTGGAGTCAGTTTGGCTTCTGATGTCTCCCCAGGGCTTGAGAAAGGGTTTATCCCATGTAATCTAATGTGCCATATAGTAAAGAGTGCAGGTCACTGTTTTACTGGGACATGGGACTCAGAGCTAGCAGCTCATCAACATCTTTTTTGTTTTCTTTAGAGCAATTCTTTTTCTCTTTGAGTGTGGATTATCATTGTGTTTTGTGGGAGTAGGATTTGACACTATGTTCATTGTTTGCAAGCACCTACTTCTACTGTTGGTCCACTCCTACCAAATGAGTGATGTTCAGCTTATAGGAGAGCTGTTTGGTCTCTGAAGTGAAGCTCTCATGTCAAGATTCCCTTGTCATGTTAGTCTTGCACAGTAGCTGTTAGTCATGTTAGTCATGTTAGTCATGTTAGTCTCCACAGTAGCTGCTTCCTTTTTCCCTATCTGTCACAAAAGCATGTGTGTGTGTATGTACTATTTGGACACTCATTCAGTTACAGCTAGTATTTTTCAGTGTGGATTTCTCTTGTGGTGGATTATCTTTCTCGTCATGCCCCAATGAAATTGTTTTTGACAAAAGATATGTATTCTTTCCCCTTTTGCTGGTTTCTGCACAGAGGACATGGCAAATTCCAAGCAGTTGCAATACCTGCAATAACAGCATTTTTAGACTGCAGTGTAATAGTTGACTGTGGTCTGCTGAGGAGCATAACTATTTCTCTCCTTTCTGCTGCAGGAATGTAACTTAATCTTTTCATGCAATTTTTATGGTAGATTTGCACTGTCACTGTAGCTGAGGAATTTGCTTTAATATCTTCTGTGACTCCAGTGCAGTATTTCTGCTCCATGCAAGCTACAAGCTCAAGCTGGCATGGAAATCATATCTTCAACCTCAGTTTCCAAAATACTCTTTATCTATTTTGATTTTGATTAGCATAAACTCATTTTGTCTTTCTCCAATTCTCCATTCCTTTGCTGCAATGTAACTTTAACGTTACCATCTGGGTGAAGAATAGGAAAGTTTGTTGGGTACAGTGCACTAGTAATTTAGGTTGCAGTACCCAATAACTTGTAGCATATCTGTACCTTTGTAGGAGAAGCTGAAACACTGGAAAGATCCTGCACAAGTCCTACGGTCTTATTGTTCACAAGATAGATATTATAGGAGATTATTTGTTGAACAGCAATAACTATTCCAGGTTTCCCAAACTGTCAATGAGCTGCAGGCAACAGGATAAACTCATCTCATATATCTTTATATCTACAATACAGATATGTTCCTCCTGGCTACCAATTTAAGAACCCCTAAAAGTAAATAGAAACAGGTATTTTTAGGGAATAATTTTAGAGAATAATCAATATTGTAGACATTTGCTTTAGGATCAACTGAATCATAACCCCCAAAATGCTTCTTTTCTTCCAATGAATATGCTAAACAACCAGCTCAGATGCAGATATTTGCACTGTAGCCATCCACATATGATCAGATAAAGTCCACACCAGTGGACTCATTTCTGATCTAGAAGCTACTTTAGACCTGGTGAACAGGCTTTTCCATCCATCAGTCCCTTTCAAAATGGCCTTCCCATCAAGCTCATTATCTTCCCTAAAACTCATGCTTGGCATTGCTTCAGGTGGAAGGCATTATCATTTCCATTTTATCATTGCTGTCTTTGTAATGGCTGGGTAAGAAATTATAAAAAACAGGTAGCAGCTATTCCTCTGAGATTTGCACTTCGGACTGTGGCTGTAGCCTGCCTCGGTTACAGCTCTCCGTGATTTATGCTGAAGAAATTTAAGCTTATTTTCTTCATCAACATTTTGCAGCCTCCACCAAGTGTGCTGTTACCTCCAAGTTACCAACCTGGTTTGCATTACTCTGTCAGCTAGATCTGACTTTACCCTGACTGCCACTAGGACTGGACTAGATGCCAGAGACTTGCTCTAAATAATAATCCTAGAAGAAATGCTGGACATTTTCCAATGTATAATAACCGTCTCCTTATTTTTTAAGAACCATCACCTCTTTTATAATAAAAAACATAGTAGCAGAACAGCAGGAGCAAAGAAGGATGATAACAGGAAATCTTCTCAAACATATTTCAACTACCAAGTATCTACCAATGCAGTTCCAGGAGCATTGCCTTTGGATTTTTAACAGGGAAAGGGGCTGCATGCACATGTTTTTTTTATATATATATATTTTTATTTTTATTTATTTTATTTTATTTTATTTTATTTTATTTTTTCAAGCAATATGAATACTGGCAATATAAATGAGGCACTTTCCAATCCTTGTGAAAATTGTATCAGACAGCATGATTCAGGCAGTAAGGAGAAGGTTGTACCAGTAACTGCCTCCTTACTAGTGCCTTACAGTCAAGAACTTCTTCACCTTTCTTAGTCTAGTGATAGCTGTCATTCCCAAGGTCCCAGACTTCCCCACTAGTGTCTTAAGTGCAGTACAAATTGTAAAAAAATGGTAGAGCCCAATTCTACATCATGTTGGGTTCTTCATGGTCCTCTATCTGTTCTTCTGTAGATACATGTGGCTCAGAAGTACTATTTTGTAGTAAAGGGATTGCAGTTCTTCCCAGGTTCCCTTGTGAAAGTTAAATGAAGCCTGGCTGACCTCCGTGGTTCCTCCTAACAGATGTTTTTCACTCAGAACATCAAAACTCCTCTTTGAGTTACAGTAAGACCTAAAGCCACAAAGACAAACCAAGAACAAGAGTACTCAGAGCCAGATGGTCTGTTGTGATGCAGACAGAAAAATACAGAACTCTAGGGTGCATCATGTTGGTGTTTCTTGTAGGTGATGTGTTCATGCTATTGTACAAATGATTGTGACAGTCCAATCTGCACCACTCCACACAATCCCATACTCAAAAATGTGAATTCCAAGTGGGAGAAGAACAAAGAAGGGTCATTAAAAAGAAGATAGAAATGGAGAACTCATCACACAAGAACAGAATAAAGGAGTGTGGGTGGCTTAGACTAGAAGATGGAGTTATGATTGCTCTGTATAAATCTGTTAAATGACTAATCACCAGGTAGTCATTAAAGGATTAAGAACTATTTCAGTAAGATGGCAACACTGGCACAGGGACAAATGAGAGTAAAGTGGTGATGAATAATTCTGAATGGGAATTTGAAAGCAAGTTCTCATTCTCAGATGAAATTTCTTAAATACAGGCAAAAGGGAAAAGTCAACATTTTGTTGATAAGAAGATATTTGTCAATGATGGAGAAAGTAACCTGTTGCTAAAAGACCAGCTGTTCATATTTACAGCCTTGTGACAGGTACCCCTTTACTTGGACCCCAACCCCCCTTTTTTTTTTTTTTTAAAAAAAAAAAAAAAAAAAGACCATTGGAGAACCATTTGAAGCCACACAATTCCTTTCTGCCTGCTTCTCATAGATAGTCTTTGCCATTTGTAAAATCTGGAGAAAGCAATCTAGAGCAATTAGCTGACGACATTAGCACCCAGGGTACATGAAAGGTTGTGTTGTGTTCAGTGATCTTATTCCCTAGATAAAATCTTGGCTTCAGTGAAGTCAAGGCAGCATTAGTACTGTCCCCGAGTTCAAGTTATTTTTTCCCAATATTTCTGATATACACACTATCTTGCTTTATGTGACCACATCTCAGAGAAACAGGCAGAATCCTGCCAGTGGGATGGTCAGCATGTATGAATGCCCTAAAAGACAGAAAACCTGCCGAAACAAAAATTATGGCATTAGAATGGAGCTCAAAGAAAAAAAATCTCTATCTAACCATGACACAGTAAATGTAATTTTCGTGTGAGCAATGCTTGCTCTCTCAGGGGTGGCTTTATTTTTTTATTTATTTTTATTTTTATTGTAATCTTCCCCCACTCCTCCATTCCTCCATTCCTTTTACTCAGCTGGAGAAAGATGCCTCTGTGCCTCTGGAAAGATGAAATATAGAGAAAAGCACTTGGCAATTCAGATGAGTTTGGATAGTTTAATGTCCTTTCTAGTTTTAAATTCTTTATGGTCTAGCCTCATTCTTAAAACACACTTCTGATTCACTTACCTTAGGTTATGCAAATCTCCGCTGGACAAAGAGCAGTGAGGATTATTTCCCTAAGCAAAATTAGCAGACATTTAATAGTAAGACACATTTATGTCCATGCAGCTCTGGATCCTAAAGCACTGCTAAAATATAGTAGGACTTCGAAACTGAGGAACATTCTGAAAGCACTAATTCTTCTCCCGTTTTTGCTAATTTAGCCCACTGACATTAGTGGGCTGAATTTCCACTTCATACCTGTGGAAATCAGAGTAGAACCAACCCACCAGTGGAAATCAGAGTAGAAACAAACCATAACTTCTGCCAGTCATTTACCCAAGTTATTTCATTCATCCTGGACCTTCTATTACCTGATCATGAAAGATTTCTGCATGTTTTCTACAATTGACTTCCTCTATATATTTAAAAACAAACAAACAAACAAACAAAAAAACACGTGATCAAAAAAGTATCCAAAGAGGGCTTTGAAACCCCAGTCATTTTGCACGTAGCTGGCAGGATGTAACTGTTCATCCTGGACTTGGTTTACAGCCTGCCTAAAGTGTGTCCTTCGGAAGTCTGTACTTCCTACTGCCTCAAGACTCTGAATGTGTTCAGCCTGCTTTGTCCCTCTCTGTTTATTCCAATCTTTCATGAGGCTCATCTGAACCTGTCCTCATCTATCCTTCTATCTTGCTATCCCTGCTTTTATACTCTATGCTTCAAGTTCACCTATAGAGACACTTATGACATACACACACCTATATCTAGTAGTTGTATACCTAGATCTATATGATGATATATGCACTAATACAATATTTTTTTATACAATTCAAATCTACGCTTAAAAGAAAGACAACAGGTACAGCAGAACCTGTTTGTCACCCTGCAATGAAGGTAAATATTTCTAGCAGACTCTGAGAAGAAAATGCTCCACCTTGAGTAACTATGGCCATTTCTTGGTGAGATCTTGCTTTTGTTTAACAACAGCTCATTTCATCGCCAGATCAGCCTGGGGTCCAAGAGACAACAAAGACATTTTTCAAGTAGCTGTCTTTCTTACAAGTAACAATATATCTTGTAGCCTAGAAATAAATGCTAATGCCGTCATGATGTCTACAAAATCGGCCAAATTTTAAATCTTTTTTTCTGGGAGTTAAGAGAAAAGGAGAATATCTGTTGTGATAGAGCCTATTGTGCCAAATATTAATCTAAAAAGACTTAAGAAGGATTATTGATATACCTGTCTGGTTTCATTAGCATTCCTCTCATAGCTGTCCCTGCATTTTCCTGAATATGTGCATTAGACTCCAAAAATTGGCAGACAGCAGAGCTTTCTGATAAAGATGTAGGCCTTGAGTTGAAGCCAAATGTCAGCAGGGGCCTTTTTTATGGTCTTCAGTAGGAACTGGATCATGCCTCGCTAGCATGAAAATGTCATGTATCACCCAGCGAATTTGGATCTCTTACATTAGAGGCCCTGAACAGAAAAATCTCCAAACATTCTTTGTTTTGTGCATCGCATAGTAGTCCTGGATGTGCAGCCTTTGTTGCTGGTACATTCATGAGAGACACCTAATTAGATTAGGAGGGCTTTAAATAAGACAGTATTAATTGGCTCAGAGAGCCCCGTGCAGACTCGCCAGTGGTGGGGAAGAACAACTTCCCTCCAGTTACCAAGACTACAAGGAGCTTTAGTGGGTGAAACAGAAGGAGCAGAAACCAAAGCACAGAGTTTAGAGCTGAGATGGGAACCAGTGCCTCACAGGACGGTATGTTGAGTCATCAGGTATGGGATTTTTATGGTGACACATCTTCACTGCTGTATAACCACAGGCAACTGCCCTGTGCCACAGTTTACCCACCCGGAGAAAGAAGACAGTTCACTCTGCAGCATTCACTGCTTAATGACCCTTATCAGAGCACTTTTCAAACAATCCCATATAAAGCTGAAGGTTTTCAAGACGTCTGGGGAAATGTTGTCTCACCATACACCATGAAGCTGTCCCAGTGGCCTTGGGGCCATGTGGGATGGAGGTGGGCATGGAAGAGAAGGCCTCAGGCTGGGTGCCAGTGGCTGGGGTGGGAGCAGAAAGAAGAATGAAACAGAACGGCTTAAAGCACCATTCATCAAAAACACCCTTCTTGTTCAGTCACAGCAGATAGGAGACAATAAACTTGAAATGCTAATGCCATTTGTAAAGCGTGAGAAAAATAAATACTCTGCTATTTGACTGCAGCTAAACACACGTCTAATTAATTAACATGGCAGTTAATTAACAGGATAGTTTTGATCTGCTGTGGCAAAGCTTTGAAATGCAGTGGCTCGCTAAGTCATTTATTTGAGTCAAAATTAAAAGCAAATACGATTTTACTGGTTCATTTGCAGTGCTCCTTATTACCCTAATGGCATCAGCCTGGTGTCCCAGTCATCTGAACTCTGTCAGAATTAATCCAAGATTACAAAAGGTAAATAAAGGTTTATCTGGGTCAGGGACCACAAAAGTGACCATGGGACATCCCCAGATAAGAAGCTGGGTGCCTGGTGCTGTGCAACCAGCTCCTGTCAGCCTGTTGTGAGCTGCCCTGGATTGTTCCCCTCTCAGAAGCCAGACCGAGACTCAACAAATAGAAGACTTTTAAATAGTTTTTTCTCACTCAGCAATGTGTCATCTAACTTGGGATACTGTATGTTAAAGGAAACATCACTATTGTGGACAAAATCCTTGGCGGGCCCAATTTCCCACAACCCTGCATGGTAATACTAGGGTGGTTGGAAGAGATGGAAGAGAAAAAAAAAAAATGTGGATAAAAGTACCTTTTCAAGTGTTTTGTGTTGCACTCGCCAGAGACACAGAACGGAAACTCACCTTACATTTTAATCAGTCTTTCCCTCACTTAATTTTAATCTGACCCTAAGTAATGCCCCTGAGAAGATTCATTTAGAAGCAGATTACAACATCTAATTTGCTAATGATGAGACATCATCCTCAGAATCACAATCTTCCATCAGGACTTAGGAGGTGCATCAGGAAATAAGATTAAAATGCCGTGCCCCTCTCGGCATTGTCTTGCAGCTGGAGCACTCATTTCCAGCCCAGGCTTCATCCACAGCTCAGGTGCGAAGAGGTGTGCCTTGGCATACACACAACTGATTGACTGGACTGCAGGAAATAAGAAGGAAAAGCCTGGATAAGAATTTTTGGATCCCTTGGGGGGATATCTGTGGGGAGAAAAAGGTAGTTCCTGTAACTTCATGCTCCAAGCCCAGCACCACCATGTATGTACAAGTCACAGCAGCCAGGTGCAGCTGGCCCACGCAACTGGGAAACATCTTACCAAGAGCTCCTGATTTCCTGCAGGGAGATTAGAGATCAGATGCTCCCTGTTTAGAGGGAGAAGGAAGGACAGCAGGTTCTTCACCTGGTTTTGTGGTCAGGCATATGAGCAGGATTTTCTGGGAAAAGCAAAGAGCAATCACAGAACATCCCTGGGGAGTGAAACAAGGGAGAGCCTTGTCTACTTGTGCTGGGGCAAGGAAGTGAGAAGAGGGGCTCTAGGGAGGTGCTCAGAAAAGGTGCTTAGATAATAGAGAAGTCATCAGAAAATGTAGAGTATACTCTATATTTTCCGGTTATAAAAAGTGGTTCGTGATTACAACCTGATTCAGCTAAAATTCAGTGGAAGACTTAAAAGTTTTTCAATTTCTAAAAGGTATCTTTTGTGGAATGAAATTAATTCAACTGACTGAAGAAATAGATGACATGAATGGAAAATAGCTCAGATTTAAACCAAAGTCGCTGTAGTATCTAGAACTTTCATCCTAAGCAAAAGAAAATCTTTTATGAAGGACTCCAGACTAAGCAAACTGAGTCAGCATCTCAGCAGTCAAATTAAGAGTAGCAGAGAGCTCAGAAGTATTGCAAAAGGATTTGATCAGCAAAGAAATCTGTGTTCAATAAAAGGACTGTTGCTAAAAGTCAAGCTGAGTCAGACCTGCGGAGAATATTAAAAGAAACAGCAAAAGGTTCTCCAGCTTCTTGAAAGAAAGAGGAACAGGTAAAGAAGGAAGTAGTAAGAGTAAAGTGAAGATCAAGAATCAGCTTCCCAATATTTCCTGAACCAAGCCCTTCATACCCATTCACTATGCAAAGACCAAATATATTCAGAGAGGAACCGTAGACATCCCATCTCATGGCAGACCCAGCCCACAGGTGGGGTCTCCGGCTCCCATCTGGTCTTCCCCAACACAGACATGCAAGCAAGGAGGGCACATAGCATTAAGCATAAGCTAAAGATCTGAGCCACTTGCAAATAAACACAACATTTTATGTAATAAACTTCAGAACTGCATTACTGAAAAAAAGCATCTAAAAATATCGTATTCAGATTTCACCAAAATAATAGATGTGAGTTGATATGGTATATTTCATATTTAGGAAATTCCTGACAGACTTCTCTGATGACACACAGATGCATGATCCATTGGACTGTAGCAAATTCAGTTACAACATAGTTACCTGTACTCGCAGAGGCATTTCAGTATACAGTTGAGGGAAGATATACAAAAGTGGGCAGCATATTAAATTTAAATGTGTGTGCAATTTTTCTTTGCCTAAAGAAAGACACGAGCTCTTCAATATTAATTTCTTGTCACTTCCTTTTGAAGGAAGGAGAAAGTTATGGAACAGAGTTTGACTAAACTGGAACTGGGATTGAGGAAACAGGGTAAGCCGGATGGATTGGGGCAAGAGGAAAAATTATTCTCTATTGTAATGAAATGAAATCTACTTTGACTATCAAGAACTGAACCAAATGTGTATGTTGTAACCAGTGGCAGATGATAGCTGTCTACCTTAAGGGAAGGACATTCAAAATGAAGTGATGAAGAATTTCCAGGAAGATACAAGCACATAGTTTCTAGCGGTTAATCACTTTCACCTTTAAAAATCTGCTCATTTCAAGACTTATCAAGTTGATCATCGATTTCCTGCCACTGGATCTTATTACATATGTATCTACTAGGTTGAAACCCGCTGAACATCAAAAGCCGCATCCAGCTTTTGCAAAGACCACATTTCCCAGTTACCATGCACAATTTTCTATAAGTTGCTCAGAATTGGCCCTAGTTCATGGTGAAGTCCTGCCAAGAGTTTCTGTACAGCCTCTCCTACCTTGTCTTTCTTTGTGAGTAAGGGTGTGAGTAACCATTCAATGAAAGGCAGCTTTATCTGCAGGCCATTAATGGATGAACCCCTCCAGCACTGAGGCACTAGCTTTGAATCCCCACCTTGCTTGGGATGAAGGAGAGACATGAACCCACATCTCCCACACTAACCACAAGCAAAGTGTGTCTGGAATAGGCACAGCTCAGCCTCTTCCACCAAAACAACTGTAATTTAACACAGAGGGGTTTGCAGCTCCCAGGAAGGGTGCAGCCTCCAGTGAGGAAGCTGGCTCAGCTCTTAGCATCAAGGATGCAATAAAGTACATTTTCCACAACTGCTTAGGGGTACGCATGCCAAGCCTTGCAGCTGCAGCTAAGGTTTTACACATACTGTGACACTGGGATGAGCACTGGGAGAAGGTTTAGCTCCTGGTCCTCTTGGCAGTAGCCCTGGAGGGCCACAGCTACAACTGAAATACATGACCAGGTGAAAAACTGCTAGGACAGGAGAGAGAAAGGATGTACCAAACGCCCATGTGAAGCAGCTTTGAGGAGCTCAGGTCCTGTTTATACTCCTAAAGGGCAGTCTGATTAAAAAAATAAAAATAAAAACAAAACATATATATATATATATATATATATCTGCAGTACTATCATCTATTGAAAGCAAGAAGAATTAACTTTCCCAAGCCAGGACTAATCTGTGGTGTGTCTACCTCCTGTTGATGCACACTTATGGGTGGTGTAAATGGCCCCGACACCCTACAAAGCCTCCCATGTGCTCATGTTGGGTGGAAGAGATGACTTGTCCTTGCTGTGGGGCTGCCATCAGTGTGATTCAGAACAAGTATGAGCTCAGTCTCAGAGCATGACAGGCTGTGAAAACAGTTTGGATGGTTGTTCTGGGTCTTGGGGAGGGTCTGTGATTCAGTTAGTCATTACAACAATGAGCGTTGTGGAGCTCCAGTCTCATTACGCATCTCGCCCCCTGTTAATTCAATATTAAATTTGCTGTAGGAAATGTGCTTCTTTGCTTCTTTAGCAAACACTGCATTCCTCTTGCCAAGCCAACAGCATAACATTGTAAAGACAGCAGCAGTCTAACAAACAGTCTTTTCTCAACATGTGGCACAAAATCTTTCCTCACACATGTAACAAAAAATTATTAGAGCAATTTAACCAGGAACAACATTAATCAAAACACTTTCTATCCTATCTCCTATTTATCTGCTGCCATCACATTACCCACGCATGCTGCTGCAGTGCTCATTGCTACATCTTTGCAGAGCAAAGATTTCCTGTATATCCTGGACGTTTTGTATTTGTAGAGGCTGAACCTCCTGGCAGAGGCCAAGGTAGGAATGGCATTTGATGGAAGGGAAGGGAGACAGAAAGTGCTGTAGACAGGACAGGCAAAAAACAGAGCCAGAAAATCTGAGGGAAGGACAGAAAGCAACAGCTAACACGGGAGGGGTCAGACACTGGCAGAAACAGTGAAAGAAGTGTGCAGGAGTGGTAGAGAAGAAGGGGAGGAGGAGGAGATGCTAAGATCCTGGGGCCATTAGACCACAACACCCTCCTGGACATGGACTTGAATATTTTCTTGCCTCAGAGGTGTGCATAAGGCAGAAAAAACATGCCTTTCTTCACCTTAATGTAAAAGCAAAAAGACAGAGGATAAAGGATTTGTTATGGATCCAAAAAGGTCTCAACCCCACTAGTAGTCAAGACAGAGTCACGTAATGGATTATGGAATTATTTTTTTTCTGTGGTTTTTTTCCAAGACAGAAAATAGGAAATGGCAGATTTTTTTTTCCCAAATACCACATTTCAAGAAATTTAAATTAATAAATTAGGAAATGGCAAAATTAAGAGTTCCTGGACAGCTTTCATTTGACTGGCTTTATGCACAGACTTCATACCTCAGTCTGTACAACACTTTCTTTTCACCCCACAGGATCTATTCCATTTATTGAAGGTACCGAAATGACCTGATACAAAGGAGACAGTGGTTTGCAGGAAAGAGGGACAGACGCATAGCTGAAGCAGTTGAATGTTGTCCCAGAGGGCTACTGACTGAGTCTGAAAGGATTTAAGCCTGGTTCTGCTTAGCACCACAGTGTCCGGCTGGGCTGCAACACTCAGTGCAGGGATGGCTGGTGAAGCCAGCGTAAGCTGCTCTGTAGCATCTTGAACGTTAGCAAAAGAGTAAAAACTCAGAAAATACATGGAGGAGGCATGTTACAGTGAAGACCTCTAATAAGTAACCTCATCAGTCCGCTCTGGACCTGATACTTGTGGCATCTCAGGGTTTGCCCAGAGCCTTGCAGAACATCTCTGGGGCTGCAGCAACTGTGTGGGAACATCCGTCCCAGGCAGGATCTCCTGTTTCACCAGCAAATGGGTCTACCAGTCCCATTGCATGCCATCAGCACTCGGTCCTCTCCCCTGCTCCCTTCTGCTGAGATGCAGCAGCGAGCGGCACTTCAGCTTTCTCCTCTCTGCTGATTCGCTGCTGCTTCTGAGACATTGCACCCCACCACTGCCAGTTTTCCAGGGCCTCACCCTGCCTTTTTAGTATAGGGAACATTTTAGGCTTGGATTTTAAGACTTATTATACTAATATCATGAACTGAGATTCTGTGATCAAATAAAACACAAAACACAGCACTGTTGTGCACTTCAGGAGGTTCCGTGACATTTCAGCATGTGTCCTCAAGAAGTCCTCCAGCAAGTCCTGGCTGCAAAGATGAGAAGTGAACATCCCCACAGACATCCATCTTCTGTCCTCCCCTTTCCCTTCCCACCTCTTTTTGGCTGAATCATTTGTCTCCGTCCCTTCTCTTATACAACATTAATTTGTCTTCTTGCTCCTAATTTGCTTACACTGCAAATGTAAACGTAGTGACTTGAACTTTATAATCCCCTTTCATAAGTATCCTTCTCTAGGATAAGGTGATATAACACACTTTTTGTAATCTTTATTAATTTGCCATGGCATGCAGCAGGCAACTCTGAAACACATTAGTAGGTCAAACAGGTTAATTCATGATGATCTTGAAGTTTTTCCAACGTATATGATTTTCTGAACTTCTCAGCTTACCAGAGACTTGTGTGAACATGACATAGGTGCAGCACCAAGGTGTTTTGTCCACACTATCTGTCCCTGTTTTTGGTTTAAGCATTTTGATATTACAGCTCTTCCAGTAACTGAGAACTGAGGTCATTTTTTTTAGGGAGAGCTACTGTAAAGTTGTACTCATTAATATTCATTAATTATTTTCCATGAGGAAATTAATAATTTTATATTCGCTGCAGAGTCTGAAAGGTACACAGTAATTAAAAGATGGCAAGGTTTGAGTGAGTGTCTACCTTTCAAAGACTGAACGAGATGTGGGTTTTGTAGAAAAAAGTAAGTGCTATCATAAGGACTGTGTCAAGATGCACACTTGCAAGAAGACATGTTAAGACTGCCTGAGGTGACTTCTTTCAGTCACTTTCTAATCTGTATTTGATCACACAATTTTACCATTCCTGTAACTTAGAAGCAACGTTGAATGGATTTTAAAGCATTTATTTCCAAGAAAGGAACATTTAGAGAGATTCAGGTGCCTAAATATAAGAGCTGTCTAATGTCATTTGAGATGTTCTGAGCAGCCCGTCTGGCTTGCAGCTGCTGCTCCAGCAGGTCACAAATCCTTCCATAAATCCCATGTCAAAACTGCCAACACATTTAGATGTCTCCAGCAATTGCCGCCATCTCCAAAGGCATTATGTTTAGGTACCTGAATTTCCCCATTTAAATTACATTTGAACAGTGAAAACAGAGATTCATCAGATAAACTTGGGAATAACTTCAGCCAGGATTTCCTAGCCACAGTGCACATTGCTCCCATTTCTCTATTTCAGTCATTCCTGCTTAGTTTCAATTTTATTGCCTCTTGGGGTCTGCGGTCAATTTTAGTGAAATGGCTTACAAATCAGGAGCGCACAGTCTGAGGAAATGCTTGTCTGCATTCAGAAACTGGCATATGTGGCATTTCCAGTCAGCCCGCTAATCCTCGTATAGCAGGGTTTTAAAGTTATAAACATGCAAGCACTGCCTCCTCTTACCCTACTTCCTGCTTTATGTACGTTTGGGGATTTTTTTTATTATTTTTTTTTGGAAAAAAAATTCATTTCTGAAGTAGACAGTACTCGGAGAAGAGAAAGTGTTTCAGGAGTCTTAGAGCAGGAGTGGAAACACACAGAAGAGACAAAATGATGATGCCAAGGTTACACAGGTACCTTCAATTTTATTCCCATCTGGTGAATATGATCTGTGGTGTTATCTCTAAGTGGTTAATTTTCCTGTCCAAGCAAGACTACGCAAGTACTGCAAGAATACTGAAAGCTCAGAAGCTCCCAAGATATACATAGTCAGATTTAAGGTCTCCCAGTGAAATTCCTTCCATTTGTACGCATCTGCAATCCTTATTTTAACTTCATTTTGAGGCTGCAAAAATAAGGTTTGGCATGTCTTCCCTAGCTAACACATGAGAGTTTACAGAGATAAACTGTGCTAAGGCCTGATCTGCTAAACAATATTTCCACCTAATTTCAATGGTACGTAGTACCTGGTCATCTTTGCGAATTTGGTCTCGAAACCCTGTTATATTACAAAAAGTTTGCTATTGTTTTATGAGAATTGTACACCTTTCTTGTTTTGGATCAGCTCATGCTCAGAAAAGAGGTTTCATGTCAGTACAGTTTGTATTATTACAGTTTGCCAATCAGAATATGCTCTATTAATAAAAAGCTGTTTTATTTGTGGGCTTTTTTTTTCTACAATATAATTTTCAGCACTATTGTTATATCAGGATCTGATTTTATTATTTTTTTCACATTGCTAGCTGCCATCTATGCTGGCAGCACCTTGTAAACGCAGCACAGGCCAAACTGAAGGGTAAACTTTGCTCAGAAAAGCGGTAATGCCATCAGTAGCAACAGGCATGAGAAGGATATCTGTGCTGCTCGTAGACATCAGAAAGCTGGTGAAACATGCTGAGCTATTTCAGATGCTTACCTGGGAACATGTTCATGCCATTTTAACCATTGATCCTTGGTGAAAATCAGGTTTACTTACAGTATCTCTGTGTGGATATTCCAGTGGAGAGACACCCGACATTTCAGAGAATCACATAATCATCTAGGTTGGAAGAGACCTCCGAGATTACCTAGTCCAACCTCTGACCTAACACTAACAAGTCCTCCACTAAACCATATCACTAATCTCTACATCTAAATGTCTTTTAAAAATTTCCAACCACATTGCAAATTACAGGTCAAACAAATCTTAAAGAAAGAAACACCATGTTCTGAAATTCACTGACTTGGGAGTGTATTCCCTAGGAATATGCTTATGTGGTCTGCGTAACAATGATGCTTTCTTCCTCCTTTTTTGGTTGCCTTGTGTGTTTAGACTGTGGGATCCTTAGAGCTGGGTCGATCTTTTGTTGTATTTTTTGTGCAACGTGACCTTTAATTTTAGCTCTTACAGCCCAACATAAAGTGAACTGTGGGCAAGAATATCAGTGTAAACAAGGAAGACAATCTCTGCATGTAGGATCTTCCTCTCCCTGTCTCAGAAACATAGTGCATACCACAGCATACACCAAACACACCACCAAATGCGCATAGCAAACACATGCTCTGAAGGTGAAAAAGAAAAAAAAAGGTCAGTTCCTAACTAGTTCTGTTACAAATTTCTACTTGTGGTTGCCATGGTAATTATACACTGAGCAAGGTAGGCTATAGCCTGGGAAGTTATGTTCTGGCTGAAAAAGTCAGCACCCTGAAGTCACAGAATAAGGAGCCCAAGGACATAGGTGCAAAGGTTCAATTCTTTTTCATTTGTATATTCTGTGATATATTTTCAAACTAGCTTTATAAACTCTCCATTAACAATATTAAACCGTATTCTCTTTCTTTCTTATACAATTGTACAATTGCTCAGAAATTAGGGGAAGGCCTCGGCAGCCCCATGGGCCTTGCTCCTGCTCCAGATGTTGAGAGGACACCAGAAGAAAGGGCTCCACTCTGACTGCCCTTGCAGGACCCCCTCCGACTTCTAAGAAACCTCGCTCGGCTGCATGAAGCTTAGGTTATTCTGAGAAATGATATAAAAAGATAACTTTTCATATCTGCACATCAGATAGTGTTATTTGTGTATCTGTTATCTGGCGTGTTTTCCCCTCTTGCCCTGTGCAGGTCATTCACACAACAAAGAGGGGAGCTGAAAAAGAGACTTCAAAGAAAGCAAAATATAAAGCCTCATAATTTAACAGAGGGGTTTAGAAGGAGGTGAGAAGACAACATGCTTAAAATCTGCTTGCTCTAATACTGCTTGCTTTCATGATATGGGCCTTTTAATATCTGTGATTTTGGGGACTTTTTTATTCCGAGATAAGATCCTGGATTTATTGACCCTGCAGACGTGCCAGAAACTCTTGTGCCTGTTTCGAAGGGAGGGATCTTTCTCATCATGTGATCATGAACCTTATGTATCCTGACTTCAGTATTTACTCTATTTCACCACAATTTCTTACAGCATGTATATAGTCTTTTTTTCAAGTCCCAAATTTCACAGACCACAAATAAGTCTTCATAGAAAAAAGCTCTAAGCCTGTAGCCTCCGGGGCATGCCTGACAGCATGGCAAAATAAAACTCTTAAGAGCAAGTGACCAAATCTGTCCACATCATATCCTTTTTGCTTTGGTCATCCCTAATGGAAAGAGAACTTGGGTTTTGCTTTTTTATAATTGCTTGCCAACTGCATTTCTTGTATCATAATCCTGCTTTACCTACACCACAAGCTCTTGGGAACAAGAATCTTGTTATATCATATGCTTGCACAGCACCCAGCTTGAGGGCCAGCACACTATATGCTATGGAAAAAAAAAAAAAAAATGTTAGAAAGTTAGAGGAAAAGCTCACTGAAATAGATATGAAAGGGGGAGGTAGCAGAACAGCCTCTTGTTATACCAAAGACGAGCATGCAGTGTCTGTATCTGACCTTTAAGAATAAAGAGAAAAAAAAAAAAAAAAAAAAAAAAAAAAAAAAAAAAAAAAAATCTGAGCTTGTTTGCATGATGAATGAACACCAATCTAGAAAAAAACAACGGTTAAAAACCAAGGATTTGACCTCAGCCTGACATGCAGTAGAGAAATTTGCAACACCAACAGTCATTTGACTCATAAAACACACAATCAGCCCAGATAAGAGGACAGTCTTCCCCTTCTTATTTCTTCCCTTTAATTCATTCCTTTCATCTTATTTTTTTGCAAATGTCTCTAGCATCTTGGCATATTGCACTCTAAATGCGCTTCTACATTTAATGAAATGGGAAAGGGAACTGCAAGAAATTGGGAATGACCTGAAAATGCTGTTTCTATTAACTTGTTTAGCCTTTCCAGGACTGAATAGAATAGTCCTGCGGCAATGAACTCTTTAATCTGCATTAATTTCTTCAGTTATGCCATAATGGCTGATGCACTGTAGTAATCACTGATAAATAGACTTGGTTGGTGTAGGCAAATTGGAGCTGTAGGAGCCGAAGAAAAGAAATCTCAACTTCACAGAAAATAAAAAC
Organism: Nettapus auritus; assembly: GCA_011076525.1. NCBI lineage: Eukaryota > Metazoa > Chordata > Aves > Anseriformes > Anatidae > Nettapus > Nettapus auritus. Next base: position 69,201,569 of record CM021768.1, read on the forward strand.
TCAATTCCTATTTATGCCTTAACAGGATGAACCTGAGTTCTGACCAAAAGCATTGTTGTGAACAGGCCACTTTTACAAGAATATGGGCAATGGGAAACCAGCTGAATAAAGTTGGCAGAATGAAACTTCATAAAATTTGTCTGCCTAAAATCACCCGTCCATGGAAAAGGCAACTGTACTTGTTGAAGTGCTGCTCTCTGGTGCTCTCAGATCCCTTCCTTCAGAAAGCTTACCATACTAAAGAGAAGGACAATTGAGAGCTAACTGAAATGGACTATATGAAAATGTAAAACAAACAACAGCTTTGTTGTCATTGCAAATGTTTCTCTTTGGTTGGCTACCACAACTGGCTTTGAAAAAGTACCTGTATACATGATGTATTATTTTTCATATGAATAAAGCACAGTTTCCTTAAAGACTCAGGAGACTCAGGAATCATGCTTCCCAGGTCCCATCAGACTAACCTAAAATCATGAAGCATGCTTCAAGTAACACATTTTGGATATATATATATATATATTTCCTTTTAGAACTTCTAGGTGAAATTGCTTCATGTTTTACATTTTTAAAAAGCTGGAAATGTTACAGAGTCTTTATTCCAAGAATATAAGTTGTAAGAAATGCATCAAAAATCATGAAACTTGAAATTAAAACATGAGACTTGGCAGCAGTGGTGAAAAGTAATTCACTCTTCCAAGCACTTCCTCACCCTTTCAAATAGAAATTGCTAATCGTTAGAAAAAATTCATAAACGCAAATTTGTAAAGCACAGATCCAGCCAGCAACATATAATTAGTTCTTCACTTTTTTTTTTTTATGTTACATTTGGTTTTATTTTTTCACGTTTAAAACCAAATGTAACATTAATTTCACTCATCTAGCTCCAGTTTCCCAGCACTGGTCTGAAAATACATGTAAGAAACAAGCCCAGCTTAGCACCACGATGCCCTTGCCTTGTACAAATCTGTGTATGCAGAGCAACAAGGGATCACCTGGCTGTTTGCATACACATCAACCCAAGTCTATTGACCTCCTCTTCTGTAGTTCTCTCACATGTACTATGCAAAATTCAGCAAGCAGATATTATAATCAGCACATTAGTCACCAAGCGGACACCTCCAAGTTCCTTGTAGCCTCCCAGAGTCACATTCTGAGCCTCAGGCATTTCGGGGAGTCAGCATTTCGTTGTGGGCACACCGAACCAGGACAAAATGCACATGCAACAGACAACTCCTGCTGGTCCTCAGGTGCACATACATGTACTGGTTTGTTTGATCCTTTGCCACCTGCAACAGGGAAGAAAGTTACAGGAGTCCTACAAAGGTTGAAAGGACTATGAAATTCTGATGCAACCTCAATGGAGGAAGCTCTTCTGTGAGCTCTTCTGGAGATGTGAGCTCTTCTGGAGAAAGACCACAGGAAAGGAGACTTCTTGCACAGTTGAGAGCAGTTGAACAAATATTTTTTATTAGCAGACAGACATCCTTTCATGGGCAGTGCAATTCAGACCTCCTAACAGAATTCATCCTTGTATTAGAAAGTCTGAACTGCGCTGAGTAATATATTTTTCTTGCTGATGTGCTCCTAAAATTGCTGGCAGTGTGAGAATTCAGAGCCTACCCACAGTTTTCACTGAAGAGCTTCTTTCTGACAGAGCTTAGGAGTGGCTGTAGCTGAAGCTCCAATGCATTTGCTACTGCAGGATGCAAGCACAGCGCTCACCAATGACTTCCCAAATTATTGTGCTTCAATAATTTTCTGGAGTAGCCATAAGAACTGCAGGCTGAGGGAAAGAGGTACAGTGCTGCAAAGTCAGAGGCTAAGCACTCTGGAAATTTGGAGAAGTCTCTTCCTGCCTTCTGGCATCAGATGCTGATCCTTCTCCCAGGCACAGCAGAAATCTTCTTCCCACCATTTCCTTTTGGTGCTCACCCAGGGGAAGCCAGGCAACAGACTTACAGCTAGAGCTTTTGGCTGTCAGCAGTAAAACATCATCCAACGGTTGCCCCTACTTCTTGTTTTAATTTGACTGTTCTCCTCTTTACAGAGGTACTCCCCAGATGTTAGTGGAGTGCCACTTCCCATGCCTTGGGGACGCTTTTCCTTGTCTCCAGCTGTGAGCTTGTTTGCCAAGGAGAGAACAAGAGCTGAGCACTCCCCTCCTCGTGTCTGCTTTGAGAAGCGTCCTGGGAAATGGTGCCACATTCCTGAATTTGATGGATTTGCGTGAAGGATCCTTGCAAAGTGACGAAGCCCCTCAGGGTTTCTAGAAACACCTAGCTTACTTTCTGTAGTTTTTAATGCTTGAGAGCTGTGCTCAGGGCATGTAGGCAGCACAGGACCAGGACAAATGCCCCCTGCTCCAGCAGCGATGCTGTGCCTGAAGGCAGAGCAAAATTTCTCTGCAAAAGCAGAGAAATGTTGTTAAAATAGCAACAAGTATACCCTTCCTGCTGTTTAAGACAGCTCTAAGTTGTTTTTCTAATATTTATTCTCCAGTCTAGAGTTCAATCCAAAGCAGGTCAAAAGCTCCATTCAGTTTTAATGCCACAGGTTAGAGACTTTATCTTTCCAGACAAGCTGAAATATTTATCTTAAGGTTAGCCACACTGATCTGAAACTTCAGACTTGAGAAATCTGTCTGAAAATCTCTTGTATTCAGGCTTTATTTTTTATCTAGATTTGTGGCACTTCCCGGTCTGTTCTGAGCAAAAGACCATAAAAGCCACTTCTCTTCTCTTAGTACGCCCCTTCCATTGCTAGTCAAAACCAGGAAGCATAGAAATGAGAAAATTGCAGTGTGGGGAGAGTGAAAAGTTAAATTATTCTGGGTGTGTTTTGGTCAAAGATTCAGACCCGTTCCTTCATTCCTTGTCCTCAAGAAAACTTAGAATCAAAGAAAGATCTTTTTTTGTTGTTAAAATAATCCTTTGACACCTTTGCTCTAAAGCTGACTTTGAACAACTTAAGAATGTGTGAGCCTTTTTCCAATCTGGTTTTCACTTAGCTGTAATTACTACTAAACATTTTAGATTCTGATAAAGATTTCTGTATTTTCTTTTGACTTCTGCAATATTTTGATAGCATAGATGGCAAAATGTTTTACTGCAGATAAATGTGACTGTGGGTTTGTGACTTTGCTAATGATCATGAGTCAATAAGTCTCATGATACCTACAGTAGCTTGTTAGATAAAGGACTATACTGGTGCTTATCTCTCCAGAGAGATATAATAGTTAGAAAAGCTTAGTAATGCTGACTGTCCCTCCGCCGTGCATTGCTTAAGCTTATGTTAGGTCAGTCTATAGCTAAATGCAAGTCCAGCTGCCAATATCTGCAAATTCCTTCCATACTCTCCGCCAAAAAAAAAAAAAAAAAAAAAAAAAAAAAAAAATCCTTTCTGAAACATCCCATGCTACTGTCTCAGCAGACTAAATATTGTCTGCTAGCCTAATCCTAGAGAGAAGCGGAAAAGGAGTGCAAAATTAAGTTTTTAAAGAATGTTCCATTTGATTTTAAGAGGCAAACTGTTAGCTCTGGAAATGTGCAGAGATGGACTACATAAGAACTAGAAGCGTGCTTTGTTTTATGGATCATCTGGAGGAGAATCAGGTTTTAGCTGAGAGAGTTTGAAGGAAGGTGGGAGGAGAAGGTATGGGGCATTAAGTAACCCTAAGCAGCCTATACTACTGTGGGTTCATTTAGACATGGATGGGATTAGCTGTGGGCTGATTCAAGGAGACTTTAGAGAAGGAGTCAATGGTGGAGTGTGTAGGGTAAAGGAGGCATGCTGCAGGGGATGTGAGCAGCACTTTGCTGCAGAAGAAGGGCTGTGCATTAGTAGACCTGCAATATTGCATGGAGGTGGGGCTGGGACAATTCGCACCTTTTGGCCATTGGCAATTGGAACTGAGAGGCTGCTTCATGTGGATTTCCTTGAAAAGATTGAGGAGGGGGGCTGGGAAGAGAGTCTGCAAAGGAACCTGGACAGTTGGTGGCCTGGAGCTGTGCCACCTTACAATAACTCACTGGGAACGTACCCCTAAAAAAACTACATCTACAGCAGTTGCTCAAGTTCCTCCTCTGTAATGGGTTCCAAAGGCTGTTGGCCTCCTGCAGTCCAGAGATTTGCATACAGACCATTTTGGTCCACAACAACCATCTCTCCAGCTATTATGCAAATTGGATACCCTGAAGCACCCTGTGTACACAACTGCTGTTGGGGAGTTACAACTGCTGTTAGGAGTCCAGGGAAGAGCCCTCTCTGCATACGATGAAGCTAGCCCTGCTGCGATAGGAAGGCAAGGTGTGCTGAAAGTCCTGATAGACCATGCAGAAGAAGGCCAGGTCGCTGTGCAGGAATGGTCCAGCTTCTGCTGGACCACATCCTGAATCTCCTTAGAAATTCATCAGGAGTGTGTTGCAAATCAAGCCATTTAAAAGCATTAAGGAAAAAAAAAAAAAAAAAAAGGCAAGGAACTTTTGAGCTGACCAGGAAGAAATATCTGTCTTGAAGTGAATATGTTAAATGAGATTTTACAAGGACTTGCTGGAATCTCCTTACTTTTGGTTCACTCTTGAAAACAGCATTGTGTTGTTTATTTAAACTGCTCTATCTCAGCATTGTTCAAAATGCTTAGGCTGGGAAGCTGACAGGGCTGTGCCATGGATTTCTTTTTCCTAAATTGTCTCTTCGTGAAGATACACAGTTGAAACATGTCAAACTGCAGAAATGTGACTGGCAGCTGAGCTCTTGCACATTTTCCAGGAGCACTGTTAGTGGCTGTCAAAGAGAAATCACCTGTGAGCCAGGGAAGCTACAGAGGCGAACTACCAGCAATATCAGAAAGGACATCTTGGGGCTTAACAGGGCTTGCAGAAGACCTCTCATCCTGCAGTTTCTTTGGGTTCTGCTTACTACAGGTCAGCCCTGCTTTGGGATATGAGAAAGAAAAAGAAAAAGAAAAAGAAAAAGAAAAAGAAAAAGAAAAAGA
>CM021768.1:69206571-69255678 GCA_011076525.1 Nettapus auritus
AAAAAGAAAAAGAAAAAGAAAAAGAAAAAGAAAAAGAAAAAGAAAAAAATGGTTGGACACTTTTGTCTAGAAACACCAATGGTGTTTTCCTCTTGGAGACTACATTTTGGTGAATTTCTGAGGAGTTTCAAAAATACCTCCTCCTTTAGATGTTGTACGCTGGCTTTCTGCTGCTGACCCTGGTAAATTTCCCATTGGAAGCAGAGATGTCTCAACAAACTGAGCATGCTCATGTCCATAACCACCTCATATGAGCTACCTTTGCCTGGTCACCTTGGCAATATTTTAGTGATATGCAGGGGCCCATTGCCACAGGGTGACCTTCTCCACAGAGAAACGACATGGGTTTGGGTTTGCCCATGGGTGCCAGGTGGGGCAGGATGGAAAACCAGAGGTATATCACCCAAAATGATAAGCGTGGGTTTGGGGAAGTGATTTGCTTCCCAAACACTAGATGGAGCTGAGTAACTGAGGTTCATTTCCAGCCTTTTTGCAGGCGGAGGTTGCGGGAGGAGGCGGCGGGGTGAGTGTGCATCCCCCTCCTGGGAGCTGGCAAGGGGCTGCCAGAACAGGGCTTGCTTTTTTATCAGCCACAATAGCCTCATACAGCAAGGCTAGCCTCATCCCGACGTTACATGAAATAGGTCAGTATTTGGATAGACAGATTTATTGTGCAGTTTGCATTTAGGCTTAACGGTTAAAATAAATAGTTCTTTTCTTCCCTTGGGAGCTGATGAGCCAGACTCACTTCCAAACCAATGAAGACTTCTGTACTTTTTTGACAAACACAGTTCTCCAATTAAGAACAGTAAATAGGATTATACAGTCTGAAAAGGCTCTTTATCACTAGAAAGTTTGTATGTGGGAAGTGGGGTCTCTCGTTAGTGTTCATTGTAATTCTTTTACAATACAAACTAATGATTTTGTCACATCCAGAGTTTGGGGGTTTCAAAGGCAAAAGCTTCTTAAAGGCAGCCAGACTTCTGAGGGAAGAGATCTGCATCAGTATCATTGATTCTGTATAATATATGCAAAATTAATATATAGTTTTTTATCAAAATATTTAGAATGCAATCTTTGCATTAAACCACACAAAGAAATAAGTCATATCTATTTTTCTTTCAGAAGAGTGCTTTATTATGTGAGGTTGACAAATATATTAATACATATTTATCTTTAAGACAAAATGTAATAAATTGCATGGTCAGAAAAGGCCAAACAGTTTAGCACATCAGGAACGTGGCGTGACAGCTGCCTGCCAGCTACTTTAAAGATACTGCAAACCCATTGCAGAGGAGGTGTAAAATAACCTGTCAATAACAGAAGTGTGACCCAAAACTCTAGTGGTGAGTACCTGGGTGATGTCATAAAACATGAGGGCTTCCACCCTATATCACATGGCTGCAGATGTTCATATTATGTATGTAATAGTCTAATCTCTCTTGACTCTAGAACATCTGTGATAGATTAATTATGCATTGTGTAAAGACAAAGCGTGGTGATTTAATTAGGTTTGTGATTACTGATTTTCAGTTCCATTGGCTCCCTCTCTTGTCCTTGTAACACAAAACAGGATTTACCAGTTTGTTTTCCATATTTTTTTCTTCCCTTACAACTCAGGTTTCCTACCAGGGCAGTTTTCCCTGTGCTCTTCTAATTTTTGCCACTTCCATGTGCCCCTTCCATTTTTGCTATATTTCTTCAAGATTAAATGGCTAGAAATGTAAATATTAATCTAGGTGGAGGGAATACCATCTGTTTCCGTATCAGCATCCTTGGCTTTTTTTCATTCCAGATGCAGAATGATGACATGAATTGCAATATGCAGAGAATACAGTGATGATAGTATTGTAAGACAGACAAATGATGCCCTGGACTTGCTATGGTATAATTTACACTGATGTGGATTGCATTTATGTAATTCTATTGGCAGCAGATATATATATATATATATATATATATAAGAATTCCTTAAAAGCTCAAATAATGTTTATAACTTTGTCATTTAGATAGTTTTGCAAGATTTCTTTTATCCCCCAGCCAGTTCTGTTTTTCTCCAGGGACAGGTACACCTCTCAGAGCCTGTTATTAGCTGGGTTTGCAGCCTCCCACACTTCTAATTTAGAGTCAAATTTGGATTGTTTTCTTCTGCTTGCAAGGTGCCTCAGGTCTGCTGAGCATTGAGATGGCATGGGTAATTCCTCTCTTTTCCTTACAGCATGATGTGGAGCTATCTCGTCTGTTCTCAATTTCTCCTCTTGGAACATTTTGACAAGCATCATTCCAGTCAAATGATGGGGAATAAAAAGTGACAAATAGGAAGAATCAACACGGATTTAAGAAATGTCCAAGTCCAATCACTGTTTAATTTGGGTATCTGTGTACTGCTCCTTGCCTTCTCTGCACTTCCACGCTAGCAGGGAAAGATCTGATGAAAAATGCTCAGGTCTGGGAACTTTCACGGCTCATCTCACACGTGGGAATACATGGGTTCTCAGCACCAAACCAAGTACCTGCATATACATTAAAGAGACTGCATTTTGCCTTTTCACTGTAATTTCCCCATTTGCTTCTACTTGAAACGTGTTGCCTTTCTCAGATAACGGAGACCCGAACCAGACAGGGTAGGAGAGTCAAGCTCAGTGTGGAGCAAGGTGCGTTGCAGCTGCATTTGTTGGAAATACTCTTGCAATGTCCTGGCTTGATGCCCCTGTTTTCTTGGTGCCCAAGGCAGTTTCACACATTTCCTAGCAATCCATCTGTGGAAGATGGAAATGCAGCAACAATGCTCAATGCACAAGCATCAGTCAGGACAGAGGAAGAGCCTTCACTCTCAATGGCTGGGCCCAGTAAGACACTGAGAGATTCATTCAGTTCAGCTGATGCAAGCTGCAGAGCAAAAGGACGTTTAGGAAGAAAGCTTTACAACACACTATAAAGAGCACAGCTGCTAGTTACAGTAGTTGCTAATGTACCTCTGCACCAATACAGATGTGTAGAAAATTAAGATTTTGAAAGAAGAAAAAGTGTTGTTTCACTGCAGGACAGGTTTTTATTTATAAGTATCAGTTGCAATTAGGAAATAACAAAACTGAGTCTAAATACCACGAAAAGCCACTGCTACTCTCTTGGAAGGTGAGTTTTCAAAAGATATGTCCTCAGTGACTTTCAATTACAGTATTTCAATTTCACCTAAAGTCTGTGTGGTAAAATATTTATTCTCACCCTCAGGGACATAGGATCTTGCTATTTTAAATAAATAAAAAATGTGGCATGTTTGCTTAGCACCCAGTACTTTTATAGATGATATATATATCCTTTTCATCTATAATTAATTCCACCAGTGCCTTTCAGTTTTGAGAAGCACCATGTGTAGAAGAACTGGATTCTTAATTTTGCTAGGGGATTTTCATGGAAGCAGGGATTAGACTAGCCAGTATAGGAATGATTCAAAACTATATGCATAGTCTATCTAAAAGCCAGACTTTTGGCTTTTTTTTTTTTTTTCTTTTCTATGAGATTTTCGTCTTTTGAAACTCTACCCCAAAAACTATTCACAGTATATCTATCTTTTCAACAGCATTGACTATTCATTAAGCATTTGGTGTATTCTAGTAAATGCATACTGAGGCAAAGAGCCTGTGTAACACCTCAGTGGTTACATCAGGCCTTTTTGCCATGTGAAATGTGACACAACATATGAAATATATCGGTTTTCTTTTCCCAAAGAGAAAGCTTCGCCAGAATGGGGTTTCTGCATGAGCCACCATTACTGTAGAGAGCTTGATGGTAAAGTATACCCTGTGGTATAAGCCTGCAAAGAGATGACTTCTGGTGCAGCTCAGAAAGGCGATACTGCATTGCTGAAGCATCTTTTGAGGTGCTTTCCCAGCCCTGGGAAGGTTAAGCAGGGCTCTTAGCAGGAAGAGCTCACACAGTTGGATGAAAGGTGGAGAGACTGCACAGTCATGGGAGCAGGAACATTTGACTTAAATCACATGGCTGGTTTTTGAAAAAAAAAAAAAAAAAAAAAAAAAAAAGGCTGAAATAAGCCTGTTGTGATGCACTTTTAACATCTGAGATGAGTGGAAGTGAATGCAAAGTGCCTGTCTCTGTCTGGATCTAGATACTGCCTCAAGCTTGAAATCAAGCTGGTGTCTGAGGGATGCTATTCGTGACGAGCTAGATGCACATCCAGATAGGATTCAAGATGTGTCTGAATTCTGTACAGCAAATACAGAGCATACATGAATCAAATTTCTGAATAGGCTTTTCAAGTTTCTCACACTTCCATAGGCTCAAGGAATTATTTCTGTACACAGAGAGTCAGATCGTCACTTGGGCTGTATGTAGCCAAGATGGGGCTTGCTGACTTCGGTGCTGTTTGGTAGAGTTTTACTGGACATGGGATTAAGCTGTACAAATCACCTGCATCATTTGCAAAATCCCACCACTGTTGATACAATGATCATATTTCCCATAAGCCAGAAAAGTTTTTTTTTGTTTGTTTGTTTGTTTTCATGTTTTCCTGGAAGTGCATGGAAACAGAAATATAATCAACCTCACACCCTTGCCACTTTCTAAAATCTGAGCAATGTTGAAGCAAAAAAATCCACAAAGATCCCCTTCATCTTTTTTAATTAATCTGAAAGCCCACCTGTGAGGGGCATCTTCTGATGCATCTAGAAGCTGTGTGCTTAAAGAGCATTGCAATTCAGCCAGGATATTCTGGCCCCTTTGTGGACAAATGCTCTTACATAGCGTCTTGCACAAAAATGTGACTGAGACTTTGGAGCCATAAGCAAGAAGCGGTATTAATATTGGTGCACAGAATGCATGTTAATGTTGCTTCACATCAAAGGACTTTGTTTAGATATTTGCTACTTGACCATGAAGATCCAGGAATGAGCAGAGCATATAAAATTATTAACTCCAGTGAACCCTGAAATGAAAAGATATTACCTAGCTTACAATCACTGACTGAATCCATAGCTCTTCTTTCCCTCATAAATCTTTCCCTCTCTCTTTGATTTTTTTCCTTTTTCTTTTTTATATTTTTTTCTTTTCTTCTCCTTTTTGCCCCTTCAGGTTTTCCTCTTTTATGCAATTCCACTGTACCAGTAATTAAAACTGTTCTTGACAAAGGTATTTACTTATTGATGTGCTGTACTTGGTTGCAAATCAGTCTGCATTCACATTTTTACACTTGCTGTGATAGGATTCTTTTGAGCAGAAGCAGTAAAGTCATTAACATTATCACCTGGAGCTCCTGAAATGTCCATTTGCCTCCCAGTTCAAAGATTCTTTGCCCTCTGGGGAAGGGAGATGGGAGGAACTTCTTTATTCTCATTTGCATTTTTAATGGACTAGAAAAGCCCAATAGGTTTATTATAATTGCAATGCATTTGGGGTTCCACAGAATTATGACTAATGTTACAAGTTGATTTAAATTAGGTCTATGTGACTGGATTCTGTATGTGTTTCAGACCAAGAGTTCATGCAGGTACAGAGCCCCCAGCACAACTTCTAATATTAAAACGCTTTAAATTTAAAGTCGATCTGATTGTGAGCAGGAATATTGAACTATGAAGTATCGTATGGATCCCCTGAGCCTGCCTATGTGTCCTCCTAAGCAAGCTTCTTAGTATGCTTGTTCCTAGCTATCATTATAGACAAATCTGCCAATGAAGTCAAAGCAGAATGCCAAACTAATAGCTAACACTGTCATTAACTCGAGCATTTGCTGTGATTTCCTCATTGACAAACATGTTTGTTAGAACACATACCAGGCAGAGACATCTTAGAAGCAAAGCAAGAACAAGGAAATTAAGATAGTTTGCTTGACATACAAATTATCATCTCAGCTCTAACTGGATTCTGAAAAAGATACACTCTATAAAAATGACACATGCAGGAGAATATACAGCGGCCTCATTTTATTTTCAGACAACTGCTGTTCCATTTTTTTTTTTTTTCACAGTATTTAAGGTAAAAATCCTCTTTTGCTAAGTATATTATTCAGGATTCTCTTTAAACACAAAAGCTTTTCTCTCTGAGGCTGCAAGTTTCCATCTTATTCATCTTTCTCTCCTCATGCTGTAATTGAATCTGTAAGGCATACTTCTTCTGGTACTGTAATCGGGTGTCATGGAAACTTTGGAGTCAGCGTAAAGGAAAGGGATTGGAAGACTGACAGTCATTAAATAGCGAGAAGAATATTTTTTGAAAACAAAGGTTTAGAAATTTGGGACTTACACCAACATATAGGAACAAATCTACTTAAAACATTTCCCTAGCACATACACACGCTGATATCTTCTCTCAGAGCTTTGCAATGGCCCAGACCAAATACTACCTGGGTTGGTAAAAGTGCTCGCATGAACTAAAATTTCATATCGTCTAACACTTAAGCAGCCACGACTGTTTAGGGTTAACAAGATTTGTCTGAAAAAAAATATTTTTATGGAGTTAAACTCTTCATTACTAAAAAAAAAAAAAAAAAAGCTTGGAAGATGAATTTCAAAAGTAAATCTATAATTCTGTGAAATTGAGCTGTAATAAAAATGCTGTACACGTGTATAAAAGCCATTGTTTCACAAAGAAAGTGATTTGATTTGCATTAGTACAATGGGTGAGAGTACGGCAGAAAAAAAGAGTCACAAATCAATGGCTATGCTTTTCAACAAATTGAATCTTCCATAGCGGCACTTTTCATACATACATATCAGGTATAGAGACTTCTCTACTGGGAAGTAGACCTGAACACAGGCAAGGAAAAATCCCATACCCTCGCACTATAATCTTGGTTTTACATTGATGAAATTGAATGGCACAAATAAAGCAAACAAATATGTCCCCTGAAGAATAAGAATAAGAAACACCAATTGCAAGTACAAAATCGGTGTGCATATCAAAATAATATATTTTGTGGTAGAAAAAGACACTAGAAGTTAGTGTGTCAAAGCTAGTTTTTCTGGGAGGTTGCTTTTTACTGAATAAAATTTCCATTTTAGGCCTTTTCTAACTAAAAGAACATTCCTGATTCTCTGTGTCCTGGAGACCTAAAAATGCAAAACCCAAATACCTCTTACCACAGGTTTCAGCTCTGAACCCAAGAAAAATGTTATCAGTATCTCACTCTGGTAGCAGACAGTTTTGGGAGAACAGGGCTTATTCTGGAAAGAGCTTCATTTCCACCCGTGTGGTGTCAGTACCTCTGGAGTGGTATCTTGGCCTGATAGCTGAGGCCAAAGTGGGATTGTGGTGATTTTCTTGGTTTTTACTCTGGCCTTCAAGCAGCAATGCCACCAGGGTCATCCATGACCATTCTCTGACCAGATCACAAGACCTAGACTGAGTCACCTAGACACACCCATGAGATCCAGAATGAGTCACCTTGACTCACCACTGCTCCAGTCTGCTGGAGAGGGCTTGGGAAGGCTTGGAGAGGGGGAAACATCAGCTTCCCCAGTCTTGTCCAACTCTCCTGCATCTTCCAAGCTCTTTATAAGCATCTCTCAGTCAAAGCAGCAAAGCCAAGATAAAAAGATACTGACATTTCTGTATTCAGATTTTAAAGGAGAAAAAAAAAAAAAAAAAAAAAAAAAAAGCCTGTGGGATCCTCTTTCATTTCTATTCAAAAGGTTTAGTAGAGGCTAAATCCTTTTTTTTTTTTTTCTCGCTTTGACTTAAACGAAGGCCTTGTGTCCTAGAAGGACATTGCAAATGGGTGGAAAGCAAATCTGAACAGCCTGGTAATACTAATAAAAGCTACTGGAAAGCCTATATTTGCCCTTGTCATCTCCATTTAAAAAAGAAAATTAAAGCTTAATTTTGGTTGCAAGTAAACTGAAAAGTTTAATTATTCAGATTGGTATCCCATGGGCACACTTGTGAAAATATGGCTAGCTCAGCAGGTGAGCAGAAGTTTACCTGGCAATTATTTAGGCAAGACCAGACCCAGCCCTGTCCCACCCAGTGTTAGCCCTCCTGGCTGGCAGTGAGGAGCACTCATGAGTGATGCTTTCCAGAGCTCCCTCTTGCAACATTTGAGTTACTTTTAGTAGCTGTGACAGCAGTTTTGGGATCCTGTCCTTCCCTTAGTGATCTTGGTGTGAGTTTTTACTCTAAGTGTAAGTAACACATTTTATTTGATGCATCAGGTGGTAGATATCACTTTGAAACTCCAGCTTATGTTTGCATGCTTCTGTCTAGTGTCCTCTTCTTGGTGGTGATGACACAAGTCTGCTGCAAGCAACAAACTGACACCAGTGTGGCATTTTTTCACTTGTTGCTCTGAAATAATTATGGCATGCATTTGGGCCATCCTTATATCAACATCTCTTTTGCTTTTAGCATGTTAAACTCTGAAATGTGATTTTCACAGCTGACGTTTATGATCAATTGATACGAAGTAACCATCAATCATCAGGTGATACCCACGTATCAAGCACTAAAGTAGCTAAATGGAATTAACACTTCAACAATTAGCTGTGGACATAAATTTAATGCCTGCAATGCATTTGTCTGCAAATTCTACGCGAGAGGTATATTCTCAGAATGAAAGGTCTGACTTTCAGGTTTTACTCTTTCGTAGTTTTTTCTCCTTTCAACTTTCATTTTTGCCATTTCCTGTTCAGACCCAGGAGTATTTTCACAAGGGCAAACTGGCTTTGTAATGTTGCTCAAGTCAATAATTTCTGTGCAACATCCTATGTGTTTGAGCATTAGTCACAGGTGTAAGGCTTTGTGGTTTGGCTCCTTTTCAATGAAAGACAAGGTACCAGCCATCAGTAATTCTTTTCCAGTGCATGATAAAAACCAAGTGCTGTCAGGAAGAACAAATTTACTTTGGAATACAGCAAACAACAAAATGGAATGAATAGGCATGAGGCATCCATGAGACAACAGCAGGCAAATGTTTTATTTCTCCTCTTTCAAAGCATAAAGAAAATGTCCAAGAGAAATAAAATCATGACGCCAAGTGTTCTCTTAGGTAGCTGTGCTTGTCTGATGCTCCGGACAGCACAAGGGATGACCTGCAACAGTAATACCCTGTTTTTTCTCACTAATGATTTGTTATAAGCATTCATATCAAAGGAGGAAAACACCCATAGAAAGACTGTTAATAACAAGGGGTTATCTCTCATACCTGCACTATTAAAATTATTCTCCTTTTCTAGTAAAGAAACAGTAGTGTACTTTATATTTTGATGTGGGTTGAATGTAAATATTTTCCCCAGTTTGGGACAGCTGCATTGTAGAGATATGCTTGATATGGTTACCTGGCTTGTCAGTGGATTCACAGCTTCTTTTTAATTTCTTTTCTGCTGTGGCACAACACAGTTCAGTGCTTCCTCTCTCATTTCCCTGGCAAGCAAACCAGTGTCTTAGGGCTTTTAGGGATAGTCACAGCCCTGTGCAACACAGGCTGGCTCGCTTGTCCCTGCATGCTGGCTTAAAGTCACTCCAACAACGTTACTGTGCATTGTGTATGCCAGCACAACATCACCCTATTAGAGCATTTGAAAGTAATTGTATCTGCCAAGGGAAGGCTCTGCAACATGCAAACTAAAGCATACTTCATTTAAAGTACTTTCTCTAATTGCTCTGTGTGGCCAAAATTCAGTTACAGATGCTGTGAAGCCTGGATTCATTCCTGCAGTCCATATGCAAACAAAACTGTTGAGGAAGGAATTATTCAGTGCAAGGAAATTCACTGAGAGTATTTAATTCCAGCTTAAATAAATGAATGGCTTGCAAAATGCTTCCCTGTTTCTTTTGAGGTCCGGGTAGCTTTTGGGTAGCCAGGTCAGCCTCACTGCTTCTCCTGGTGCCTGGTGGGAAGATGCGGTCAAATTGATGTGAGACCCACACGTGGCAAACTGCCTTCACCAAGGTGGCCAACCTGCTTTCTCAGTACTTAGGAAAGCTCTGTAGTGCCTTCCTAAGTGTAATACTAAAAGAAATATTTTCCTACCATTTGAAGAGGAAAACTTTCTCAGCAATGAATAATGAATATCTAATACATTTCAAATTTGCTTTACAACCACCTATAACTTGTCCCTAAGGATAAGTAGCCGTCCACTTATCTTACACTTCATGCTGTCCACATCAATTCTGTAGTATGTAGGGTAAAGCCCTGCAGAAACAGCATCACTTCAAGTTGGCTTTGCTGGGTGCAGAAGGGATGCTGAGGACACTGGTGCAGGATTTGTTTGTGTTTTGTGTATGCTTGGAGCAATGGCTGAGAAATAAGTGATGAGTAACAAACCGCCTACTCTGGATGTCAGCCTCTCGAGATGGATCCACCTAACTTTAAATAATGCCGTGTGGGGGAAAAAACAAAACACACACACACACACACACACACACACACAAAAAAAAAAAAAAAAAAAAAAAAAAAAAAGTTTATTCACCAAATAGCGTTTCCAAGTGAGTCTCTCTGTATCTACTTGTTTTACACACACTCTAAATCATTCAGGTTTTGTTAGGCAGTATTATTTTTACTAAAATGATATTTTGCATTCCACAGCTTCCCATTTCCTGGAAAAGAAAGCAATCTTAAAATATATACCTAAACCACTAAGCCATAGGCAGAGAGTAATAAGCCAACGCACAAAGTATCTCCACCTGTATAAGCAAGATTTAAAAAAACAAAAGTTAAAAAAAATCCAAATAAATAAAAAGACAAAGCTGGAGTTAGAGCAGACAGCCTCCCTTCATAAACTTTGACATTATTTTCAGTTCCAAGTGTCAGGATGAACACAACCTCTGCTTTAAGTTTCTAGCTCATTCCTTGTAAACCTCTTACTTCTTCCTTGTGAAGCTCTTACTCCTTCCACTGATTTCCTGTCTCCAGAATAATTTCTCCTGGAAAAGTGGTGGCTGGCATAAGGAAACATCCTACTAGAGAATCTCAGGGGCTAAAAGAAAAAATAAACACCCATGGACAAGCATATTCCAGAGCACAAGAGCCTGTTTTTGTCTTTTGCCTTCACTGATTACAGAATCAGCCTCTTGATTTTTCTGACATTTAGATGTTGTTTTCTTTGTTTGCAGCTCCTTACACATGGTTCTCAGTTCTGAATTTGTTGAGCCAGACATCTCAGAAATCTTTTTTTAACATCAATTGTAATTCCTACTTTGCTGGCATTCTCTTCTGGATTTTTGTACTTCCAGCTTTTGCCCATGCCCCAGGATGACAAGAGTCTGAGCAGTGTCCTCATTTTCCATCTCCGAGGTACTTGTTTATGAGGGGTCTCTCTAGTCAGGAGGAGTATCTTCTCCACTTTATAAAAAGGAGATAAAAATGTAGCATCGTGTTTTTAGAAGGCAGTGGATATAACAAAAATGCTGCCATATGAATTGAACATGCAGGCGTGCAGAGCCACTGAGGTCTCCAAGCACTTTGGTGTGATGGCAGTGCGATTGCTGAATTCCCTAGAAATGCTTACAGGAAACCTAGAAAGTGACGGGTCCTCTGCAAGCTTTGTAGCCACATCTCTCCAGTGACCTCCCAAGTTAACGGGGGCTCTGCAAAATCAGCCGCCTTTGGATCAGGCCCTGCTGCCTTCCTGCTGGCAAAGGGTGGTGAGAAACAAAACCCTGCACTCAGCGCGGGAGTCTGCTTACAAGAAACACACGGTTTTCTGTGTGTGAGTGTGTGTGATATGTTCTGCTATGGGAAGTTAGCTTAAACTGGCTTTTTTTTAACAGAATTAAAAACAGAAGGTTTTTCCAACTTAAAATATTTATATGAACAGGAGTACTGTACTATATCAATCAAATACTTGTGGACCGAAGATGTGTTGAAATCTATGTACCTGATCTCGCAGGGAGCCTTGCAAACTGTTTGGAGCTAGTTTATATTAAAAAAAAAAAAGAATTAAAAAAAATGACAATACCAGAGCTTGTTAGTGCTGTGTTTACACTGTGTGAACTTAAGTTACCAGCACGACAGGAGAGGATGTATATTTTAGATAACACAATCTGGTTTCTATCTTTTGTATTTTTAGATTTTAATCCTATCAGTCTCTTAGCCAAGCAAATGAGTATTGAGTTTAACTATTGTTGCATAGAGGGAAAAATCCCAGCTTATCTTAAAAAACAATCGGTTTGAGTATAAAAAAACAGTCGAACTTAATAATTCCACTTAGAAACTGAGTCACATTTCTCAAGCTGCTCTTTCAGTTCATGAACCTCGCGGTGATAAAGTAAAAGGAAAAGGATTTGCAGAATTTTTGACTCTGTTGCCTGCCTTTTTATCCCGTGTGAACAGAAATAGACTCTAAAACTGACTTCTGCAGGCATTATTTCTCAACCATTTTCATAACATTTGAAGTAAAACATCCACTTTTCCCCTGCCTGCCCTGTAAACACCAACCTGAGAGGCAAGCCAGATCCTCTGCTCCTTCTGGCTCCTTCTGCCTGGCCATGGGGCTCAGCGGCTCTGGTGGCTGTGGGACTTTCTGGGAGCACAAACAAGCCTCCGTCATCTGCTACCTTGCCCGCCTGCTCCCCAAAATGACACTTCAAACTAATAAGTTGTGAAGTCCACTTTTGGAGTTGGGGGGTTGCTCTTTACAAGCAGCAGACAGAGGTTATGGTGCTAATTACTTGTGGAAACTCATTGGCTCCATATGGTAGTAATTATGCCCCGAAACCCTTTGATACCAACCGGAAGGATAATAAGGAATTGGCAAAATGCTCTCTTTGGTTGGGACAAAACATATAACTTCGTGATGCTAAGATTACCTCTGTACCCTTGAAAACCAGACTGTTGTCTCAGGAGAAGGGGCAGGCTCTAGAGATAACCTTACCTGGTTGCACCTCATTCAGGGGCTGGCCGTGGCCAGGCAGCTTTCCAGAGCCCCCTCTGCTTCCATATCTGCCATGATAACCACTGCTGGGTGAGCTGTTGGAAGAAGGTTGCACTGTAAATGCAGCCTGGGATATTGCTCAAGTTGATTTCCACCAAGTGAAACCAGGAAACTATAGGAGCCAAAGTGAGCCATAGCAGCCTGCTTGAAATAAAAGGGAATTTTGCCTGCGTAAAGCTTGTAGCTCAAGCCTTTCATACAAACCAAGTCAAGAAAAATACTTTTGATTCAGCACTAAGCTAGCTATTTTAAAAGCTTTGAACAACACCTCTGATGTGGCTGACCTTGAAGGAATTTGTTATTTATGGTACCATCAGCCAAAAATGTTTGAATTCCTACAGAGGCTTTACAGGGTGGTTTCCTAGGAAATTTATAGCAATGGAAGCAAAATGAGCAAAAGCAATTCAGATAAGCAAATAAGTAGATCCAGACTTGCATTTTCAGTGGATGTAAAACACAGAGCTAGAGAAGGAGTGGAAAACTTCTGTTTTACATAAAGAATTGTGCTAATTAATAAATAATATATCATTAACACATGCTTAATTTCTGAGGGACAGGAGATAGTGAATAACTATAGTGAATAACATCCACAGCAGCTTTCACCGATGGGCTTCAAACTGCCAGGAGCACAGACCAGCCCTCTCGGTGCTGTACGGGCTCTCCCCTTGCCATCACGTTCCTCGAG
This sequence comes from Nettapus auritus, assembly GCA_011076525.1. Classification (NCBI taxonomy): domain Eukaryota; kingdom Metazoa; phylum Chordata; class Aves; order Anseriformes; family Anatidae; genus Nettapus; species Nettapus auritus. The sequence goes on from CM021768.1 coordinate 69,220,138, forward strand.
CAGATTGCCTCCCCCTTCCACATGGATGCACACCGGTCCTTTCCCTCTTCACTACAACAGCCACCAGTGCTCCTCCCCAGCTGCATCGCCATTCCCATCACAGGACCAGGGTTTCCCTGCTCCTGCTTCCTGAGCCTTGCTGCAGCTCTGCCAATAAGATCCTGACAGAACACCTTTCTCCCACCAAGTAACCCCTAATCCATCTTCACAGAAAATTTGGAAAAAGGCTCTGCGAAAAAATGGCAGGGTCCCCTTGAGGCTTTATTTATGCATACTCATCTCCAGCAATGTATTTATTTCTGGTACTCCTGCACAAGAGCATCAAAATTTAGTAGTGCCTTAGAAATCACAGGGAGGTTTCTGAATGTGTGCTTTTCCCCTCTCCTCCTACTGCTGCGGCACCACCACAGCCTGATGGGCTGATAGGCAGCACAGGAAACTGTGACGGAGACCAAATTCATGCTGATTCTGGGACATCTGCCCACGTCAGATAATCTCACCGGACATCTGAGCTGACTTTCACTTCAGTGCTGGCAGTGCTCCGCATTGCTCACGGGCTGGCTCCTTTCAGCCCTCTTACTTAATCTGTGGGTTGATTTACGATCTTTGCTCTGTTCAGCCTGATGAGCACTACTGATAAAAAAGTAGGGGCTTTTAAAGAGATGGGTGACTACAGCTGGGGCTCTCTGACAAGCGTTTGAAGACTTTTGGAGACTTCTCTTGAGAACAGTTGAGGGACAGATGCCATGCTGAGAACACATTGACCTAATCACTTCAAACTGTGCTATCAAAGAAAATAACTACCTGAAGCTTTTCCTCATATAGCATTATAAATATTTTGTATTCACGTTTCCATAGTTTCATATTTTCCTGTAATTGCATATAATCTTCTTGGCAATAATAAATATAGTACTTATCACAACTGCGGCTACAAGGCCTGGGAGCATTTTCCAGGACTGACATTTTGGATGATCTTTGAAATCCCACAGTCACAGGGTCTGTCTGTGGCTTGCTCTGGTTTTGTATGTCAAGTAAGGTGGGGGAAGAGGCACTGAGTGGAAGCTGGAAAGTCAGATATCTGGGTGCCTGATTTCCTCTTTCAGCACTTAAAACACCTCTTGGCTTCAGCAGGAGTTCAGGCAATGTTATTTTACCTCTCTTTGTGAATCCTGAAGGTGGTGGTGTGGTGGGCTTGGAGAGGGCCACATCCTCAGGAGACTCAGCTCATGCTGAGCCAAGGGCTCATCTTCAGTATCCTTAATTTTCTGCCAGTTTTCATGCACATCACCCCCAGTGGGTACTGCAGCTTTCCCATTGACTGCAACATCTCCCAAGGGTCAGCAGAGCCCCAGTGCAGTGCTCAGGGAGGTGCCCAAAGCCAGCCTGGATGCACTTGGGTGCAGGTGTGCCCAAGGGATGGGGAGGAGAAAGCTGGGAGACAAAGGCAGGTAGAAATAGAGAAAAAGAAGGGGGTTAAAGGAGAAGAAAAGCAAGACAGATGAATCTTTGCATGAACAGCAGCGCACTGCCCCTCTTTTCGTACCCCACTTACAAAAGGATATGATTTTCTGGTGAGAGATCATGGGACAGATCAGAGGCTAGCCAACGAGTGAATTATATAATAAGCTTATGCTAAAGTCTGTGATGCCAAAACACCCTGTAACAAGGATACTGGAGAACAGTTTTAATAACATATTCCAAACTTCCTGAGGTTGTTTATACCATACTTCAGACTGATGAAAAGCTTTTTCTTACATGTGGACTAGTGTGAAATACCTTGTAGCTAGTGCTAAAAGATCTGGGGGTAGCACATAGCACATGGTTTCTCAGCAAGGACAGAAGATTTGCTTATATACCTCAAGAAAAAAAAGCCAATCACATAATTACACGATTTGGGGTTTATTCCAAAGCCTTTCCTCCTATAAATTAACATCTCAAACAGGAGATTAGATGCTATTTTTAGAGTAATGTTATGGTGTACATGTTTTTCTGCAGCTTTTTCTTTCTCAGACATTAGAATAGCTCAAAGGATTGATGGTAAGAGGTGAAACATCACATGAGAGACATTAGTCTGATCAGAAACAGGATCACATCCACTTCTGCACCCCAGATGTATGCTCGTGCAAACCCCACCAGCAATGGTACAACACTCAACAGATACCGGCATGAATCACACCCAAAGTCATTACAGATTGAAGCTAGTTACTAATGAAGGGCTTGTTTGGTGAGCCATATGAAAAAAGATGGTGTTTTCAGTACAAATCCCAGAAGACAGATGTCCACATTTCAGAAATTACTTCCAAACTGGCACTACTTGGCACTCTCATAAGAGAGTGGGGGAAAAAAGATTTAAAAGAACACTCTAAATCTAAAAACATATTTGTGTCTGAACTATATTTACCCACTATGGCCTGTGAGCTTTTGAAGGAAAGACTCATTCCTGCAGTTATGTTGCTGATTGTGGCAGTCTCTAGACCTAAGAAATACTTTTATATGGCCCAAAAAGCATATATTTCATCTTCTTTTGTTGCATATTTTGCCCTTCTACACAATCATCTCCTCTGCTTGTTTCCAGCTCTTCTGATTTACTGAAATCTCCCCAAGCTGCCAGGTGAGAACCCAGGTAAAAAGGATTTAGAATATCCACTGCAGGCTCAGGCTTCTTAGTCACTTTTCACCATCCTTTGCACAGCTCAGAGACAGAGAAATGTCCTACAAAGAACCCCACAGAGCTACGGGCTCGGCACATAATGAGGCCAGAGGAAACCCTAGTTTTGCCCTGTCCTGCTGCTGAACACAGCCCTACAGGCAGTGACCATGTCTCACCACAGCCTCTTCCTTCTGCTGTCAGCGTGCATCCTTTAGACACTAGCAGGAAATACAGCACAAAAGTGGAGACGGGAAATTGTTTAATGACAGAAATTGGCAAAGACAGGTGTAATCCTCAAGCTACTTTTAACTCGTTTTAGGAAAGAAGCAGGTATTGTTTTGACAGCATCCCTTCAGCATGCAAAGCTCCCACGGTAAGGTGTGGTCTTCCTAGACTGGGCAAGGAAACCCAGTCCCCCTTCTGCTGGAAAATGAAGAGTTCCAGCTTTTTCACAGCTGGGGTGGCAGTTTCTGCAAAATCAGTCCAGGAAAGTGTTTTAAATTTAGCTTTCAGTGCCATTTAGCATCATTGTTAAATGACAGCTATGATGTAGCACAAATTGAAGGAAGTCTATTAGTATTTGCCCTTGGTTTTGCAGCTGCTGTTTAGACATCAGCTTTGCCATTTTCGTACCTACAGCTGCTCTTTTGCTGCAGACTTTGGGCCAGGTTTAACTTTGGTTCATCTCCAGCATCTTCCCTACCTAAGGATTTGTCTCTGCTCTTTTCCTGCCTCTTCTAATTAGCCTAAAACATACTTTTTTTTTTTTTTTTTTTTTTTTTTTTTTTTTTTTTTTTTTCCCTCCAAGAAGCAAATAGTGAAAGCAATCATACATCTCGAATTCCTGGAAGTACCACTTTTAAACCAGGAAGGTGACTTGTGTCCTGGGAAGAGTTTGGGATCCCACTCCTCTGCTGCTCCTCATTTTTTAAGACCCCCGCAGCCTTGCTGACAGCTTCCATGCACAGACACAGGGTAGCTGCAGGGGAAATAAATAAATAAATTAAATTAAATTAAAAAGGACAAACAATCCCCCTTCCCAGCTCTGCACTCACATACACAGTCAAATCCTGCTGGGAAATGACAAGGAGCAGTGAGAGGAAATGGATTTCAGAGGTACAAAATGCTCATCGCCGCCTCACTAGGAATGGATGGGATGGAAGAGGAAGTGTCAAATCCCAAACAGACCCTGCATGTACACCTGTGACTGTGTACACACAGCCATTTGAACCTGCAGGAGACAAAAAGCAGGCGAACAGCTCAACTTGATAAGGCAATCTGTATATTTTCGTTACTGCATGCTAATGACTGCACATAAGCCAGAACATAAACCTGGCCTCTGTGAAAATGGAGGAGATAAATAGAAGTTAATCATAGTTTTCCTGCAGTTGTGTTTCATGAATGTGAATGCTTGAGACTGAAGGCAGTGTCTGGATCTCTTTTTGAGTGTAGTCCTTGAGCTTCAATTTTAGTCAAATTGCTGCTAATTATTAAAGCTCATCGAGGCAAACTGTAGTAGTGTTTATCAACACTTCTCAAGGAGATGCTACTAAATTGAAAAAAGAAGAGAGGAAAGAATATTTTTTCCTGTCAAAGCAAATAGCCGTGCACAAAATACCACAAAGTCAGCAGAATATTGGTGCTTTTCCCAGAGAATGAAGTTCTGGAGAAGGGGCCCTAAAATCTTCAGTGAACCCCTGTGGCACTTCTGTGCTGGCAGCAGAGCCAGGCTGGCAAAGTGCTGGGCTGCCAGGGCAGTGTACTGGGTCAGGCTGCTCTGCCATGGCTTTGAGATGGATGGCATGGCCCCAGCTGCTGGAATCACACCTTTTTCACTGTCATTTGTGTGCAGTGCATTGCTCACTCTCGTAGCTTCAGATACGCATCATACTGTGAAGCAAGAACAATTCGAAAGGTCACCAGATGGAAGTGAAACAACACAGCATATCTAGTGTTGTTAAACCACGCCTTGTACAGCAGTATTTCAGTTTTTACCTGAGTACCATAATCATTTTGCCCCCTAGACAGCTACCAGGGCTAATATGTTCAGCCAGTGAGGAGTACATTGCACACTATGTAAACAAGACAGACTCTGAGTCAAAATCCTTCTCCACCAGCAGGAATCTTTCCAAACTTGTACCAGAAGATGTATAGGGATGAAACAGCACAAGAATATTTTTGATAACTCTTTGGTAATATACTGGAAGCAGAGATAGGAGCAGACCTTCATTTACAAAGGGCTGAGGAGTCATGGATTCAAGACCTGGAGATGGTAGCATGTAGTTGGTGCATTTTTTCTGGTTTATTTTTTATATAGTACCATTTTTTCTCCAGATTTTTATTTCTCTTCTTCAATGGGCAGCCTTTACATATAAATATATAAGTATATGTATACATATTTTTAAGTGTGGATCTATCTGTGTTCCTGGACACTCAGTTACATGCATGTCCTTCAAAACCTGTAGGTTTAAAACCTAAGACCCAGCTGTCATTCAGAGTCTTGCAGCGAGCATAGAGCAAAACATCTGTGTCCTCCAGAGCAATGTGAATGAGTCACAGCACCTGCAGGGAGGGAAGAAGGAGTCAAACCAATTTTCCGAAGCACTGACCACTGACATATCAGAGGGGCGATGTGGCCTTCAGTGAAGGACAAGAAAGGAGAATGGCATAGCTTTTCTGTGTCTTCCTTAATGAGATGTTTGCAGAATTAAGAGGGAGGGAAGCAGGAAATGAAGTATTTATCAGTTGCTGTTTTCAGTGTGTTGCATGCTGTGGGACTTTTCTGCTACTCTCAAAAAAAAAAAAAAAAAAAAAAAAAAAAAGAGAGAGAGAGAGAGAGAAATGAGCTTGTTGAATCCTCATCTGGAGGCTTGTACTGGAAAAAGGACACACTGGTGGCAGAACACAGACAAGCACTGCCACTCCACAGATTCCTGCTCCCTCTGCTCCCCCTAGGACCCTTTTATTTCCTAGTACCCTTTGCTTCTACTAATCCATCCAAAGCAATATTTTGTTCTCATTTCCATGAGAAGTTTTCTCTCCAGAGAGAAACTATGGCCCTTTCAGAAGGAGTTGAGCAGATGTATAGTTACACATCTATGCATTTAGCGGAACCCATTCTACAGAACTACATACAACAGAGGTTGCATGCAAAGGGTGATATGCTGACACTGCATGTCTAGATTTTAGACAAAATTTCAACAAATCTTTTTGATGTAGTCAAGTTAACATACTGAAAAGTTCAGAATATGTTTAACTTTTGCAATAAAGAAATATTATTTTATGATTTGAAGTATTAGTACTGAAGTCCAGCCTTTGAGCACTTCCAATCACAGAACTACTACAAAAAGAAGAATTCAGATGGTTAGCAAAAATGGTATGTCTTCAAAATATGCCTCCTGTACTAAAATGATTTGGCTCTGTGTCACATAAGATAGGTAATAATTGTTTTCCAATTGCTGTTGTTAAAATGTTTTATGTATAGCATTTTGTCACTAAATTGACTCTTCTATCTTCTCACGCTTTTTCCAGATTCATTTAAAACAAACAAACAAACAAAACTTCTGAATATTCCAAAAACTTTTTGGACGGTATTTTAATGAAGAAAAAAAGGGCAAAAAGATGTAGAATATATATTTCAATGCACAAGATTCCCAATATTTAGAGTGCTTGATCATTCAAAGATAGGAGAAGATACAGGCCTGTACATGTTTTCAAAAATATAAACAACTGAATCTCATGGCATCACAACAGTTTCAACAAGGTAAGGCTGTAGCAAATCTATAATTTTTCAGGATATTAGCTCCTGCATGGCTACTTGACATAAAACTCTAGCTAAATGGAAGAATGTGTGGGTTTGGGTGTTGATAGGAGGATCACTTGTCAGCTGCTCAAGTTCAGCCCAGGTGGCCAACAGAAAAAATGACAGTAATGGAACTACCATCGCTAGTACCACCTGACAGCTGCTTGGCTTACAAGAAATGAGGCAGTCGACTAATCTGAAATTTTTACGTTACATATCACTCCAGTATCCAGACAGTACTATACCATACCATCCCCTAGAAGAGAGGGGTCAATGCACTGATACCAGTGAGGGTGTCTTTAGTGATGGTGAATACACCTCACACTCAGAAACATCGAGACAGAACCAAAAAAACCCTCCGAGCTCCAAAAGAGCCCCTTCCTGATCAGGAGCGGGACAAAGTGGCTGCTTTTACAGTTTTCTGAAGTTCTGGTGATTTCCTCAAGGCCCAGTGCTCAACTGTCCCTGTGTCCCTCTAGGGGACCCAGTAATGTCACATTTTGACCACATCATTCTGCAGTGCTCCCATGTGAATGAGAACTGAGGTGTTTTGTACTGGATCATAGTGACAGGGTCTGGTTCTTGCTAGAACATAGAATGTGTTATAGGATGACATTTACCCTGTCCCAATGCTTATTCCCCTGATCCCATTCCCCTCCCACCACATACAGCCCTACGGGTGTCTATCTCAATCAGGTCCAAACTGCTCCCCCTCGCCTCTCCAAAGAGACATCAGCATTTTTTTGGGAAGCTGTCAGGATAACGTATCCTGATCAATATTCCCTGTGGCTGAACCTCTAGCAGCTGTTCCTGTGACAGGTCCCTGTAGCGGCGCAGTCTCGGTCTCCGCGCAAGGTGTCGAAACAGGCAAACAGCTCAGTGCAGGAGGTGGGAAGGGGGCCTCTTCTGGAGGGAGGGGGGAAGAGTGGATTACAACAGGGGAAAAAAGAGACAAGCTTTCTGTCTACATTTTCCATAGTGAGCATGGCATTTTCAGTCAAAAATCTGAATACCAAAATACTCGAGCCAAAATATAAAGTTTTTGAATTTTGGCAGCTCAGGACAGGTTTGGGCTGCTCAGTTTTTGACAGTAAAGCAACATATATTCGCACCATTTTTTTTCTTCTTCTTCTTTTACAGAATGCTGACATTTTCAAACCCATTTTCTCTCAAAACGCAGCTTCACTGAACATTTTCAACAACGCTCCTCATGGTATTTAGTTCTGAGGGTTTCTCACTCTTGGGAGTGACTTCGAGCAGCGCTTGGCCTCCTGTGGACCCTGCTTTTGCCAAACAGCAGAAAGAAAAAAAGAAAAAGAAAAAGAAAAAGAAAAAGAAAAAGAAAAAGAAAAAGAAAAAGAAAAAGAAAAAGAAAAAGAAGAAAAAGAAAAAGAAGGAAAAAAAAAAAAAAAAAAAAAAAAAAAAAAAAAAGCCATGGCCCAGCATCTTCTCAGCAGCTGTGCCAAGGCTTTAGCCAGCCACCTTGCAGCTCTCCCAGCCAGCCCATGGGATGACAACAGCCCCTCATGCTTGCAGCCAAAGGCAGCACTGCAGACCTCTGTGCTGCTACAAGCCTATATTGTAGCTGGGATTGGTGTAACAAGTGTCCCCTGTCCAGTCATGCTGTTTCATATGTAAAGGACAAAGGCAGGCAGCTGTCACCAAAGCCCTGTGCATACATTGGCTGGGCATAGAGCTCTGCCCGGTGCCTCCTGCGTGGGCTCACCAGCAGCATCCCTCCTGCTCTTCTCAGAGAAGCACCACTCAGAAAAGCCTGAGAAGCTCCTAGGAAAGAGAGGGAAAACCTTCATGTTTAACAGAGTTCACCTATGGCCAAAACACCACATCATTTTTATTTTTGGCTACACCTTTCCTTTTTCAGGCCAGCCTGCCTCCTCTAACTACCAGCCAGAGGAGCTCCTGTTGCGTACACAGAGCATCAGAGTATTGTACACACATAGCCAAAACTGCCAACGACAGAAATGGGGAACTAAACTGAAAGCGATGGAAATGTGTTGATGAAATCCCTCTCCCTGGCTCACCCAGCTGATCAGGCTTGGGATGGTGGCTAACGGCTTCCTGAGCTCCTCTGAGCAAACAGCATGGAAATATAAGTTGTGGTTTGGTGCATGCCCAGAGTGCTGAACTAATAACATTTGTCTCACATGTAAGCAGCTGCAAAAACTGATATTTACACAAGGATTCACAGAGCTGAGAAAAGACTGCTTTTTTATTTTATTTTTATTTTTATCTTTTTTAGATTTCTTTTTTTCAGTCTCTGGTTCAGATGGGAATTAATTTGGGAAAACCCTCTGGTCTGTGTCATACAGCATGCCAGGTTAAATGACGACAGCAGATTTTTTTTTTTTTTTTCTATCATTGAAGATTGGCTTTAAAGCATTGCCATCATTCCCACATCAATACAGCAGCATTTTTACCTACCAAAGTACCCAGCATTTTGCATGCCAAATAGATTGTGAGCAAAACAAAATTCTACCTTTTAAAGCAACCAGCCAAAGACCTCACAAAGGCACTTTGTATAAATACAAACACACCCAAACGTGAAAAGAAAATGCTGTGAAGGTCTGGGAATGTCTTTTGTTAGCCCAATTAGCAGAGCTGGAAAATACACTCCAGCTTTAGACACCCAGGCCCTACCTCTAGTCCTGACATGAGTTACTTTTCTTTTTTCTTTTTCTTTTTCTTTTTTTTTTTTCAGCTCTATCAGCTGGTCTAATAAATCACATCCCTCTTTTTACAAACCTTGTGTCACTTCCATGGAGAAATGATAGAGCAGGTGAAGCTCCTGCTGGCAGACTGCAGCAGTGCTAATGGCAGGGTGGGTATTGAAATGTGTGATTCATGAGATTGCTGCAGGATTTAGAATAGTTTGCAAACTCAAAACACTTGAGCCTGGATGCCTGCTGGGGTTTTAGATTTTGGTGGTTCTGGCTCTGTGCATTAGACTGGTTCCACCAGTTTGCTTTTATTTTATTTTATTTATTTTATTTTATTTTATTTTATTTTTATTTTTGAGGTAAATGTCAGAGTGCCCAACAGAGCTATCAGGGTAGCAGGATAGCATAGCAGTTGTCAGAGAAGTTTCCAGTTGCAGAATTGGGGCTATATGTTTTAATACAAAATGTATAATTTTGGCCCAAATACATCCCATGCAATTCCTTCTCTTCCATGATGCTGTTTCAGTTTTCCTTTGGTATGAATAGACTTGAGTATATGTATTACTCTTAGACAGGAAGCTCTTCCACAGGTTTTACCCTACAGAAAAATATGGCTATCATACCCAGGCTAAAAGTCCTTCAGAACGAAATACTTGGAGCTGATGGACAACAAATGTATTCCTTTACCTCCTATTTCTCAAAAGGCTCCAGCTGCTCTGTCTCTACAGTGGCAGCACATCTGTGCTGCTGTTGAAACCAAAAGAGGAAAAAAGATGAGGAAAAGAGGAACTATTTAACAGATTTTTGTCTGATGCTTCCATCTTGTGGCCAACTCAGAAAAGAAATCATTATTTCAGTAAAGGTAATACTAATGCAAGGAAACATCAGAACTTTTAAAGGTGTCCCACCATGTTTTGGACTCATGAAGGCTGGCTGTGCTGAAGGGGGTAGGACAGAGACAGGGCTGGACTGATGAAGCCAGAGGTGCTAAGCCCTGTCCTTTGCCTTGCTGTAGGCATCGGTGCCAGGTCTCCGGTGGTGTATGGGCTTTTTTTCATCTGATGGCTTCATGGGCCAGCCCAGGTCCGGAATACGGCTTTCCTTCTTCATCATATATGAGCATACGAAAGGCTTACCTTTCATTTTCTCTGATCTTTCCAAGGGGTGACCCCTACACACAGCTCCCACACCACCAGGTGATGAGATGTGGCCATCTCACTGAGGCAGCTGCAAGCTCACCCTGCCTCAGGTGCCACTAGGATCTTCCCAGGATGGCTGGGTGACTGTTGCTCCTGAGGGAGTTGCTGTTACCTGTTGGCATAGCAAGCCAGAAGGTTAGCCAAAGGCCTTTTCACCTGCATACGCTGAAGTCTCCCACCTAGGGTCTGTGTAAAAGGCCCCTCCCTACCTTTCCTGACCCATCCTGGCCAGGAGCCCGCCCCTCTTTGCTGCTCTCACCCCAGCTCCTGTCTCCTGGGTGAATGCCTCTTCCACAGGCCAGCAAGCTCCCTTAGTGGATTTTCAGCCAAATACACGCATAGGCCTAGAGAGAGGGAGCAGGACCATGAGCATGACTGCTGGGGAAACCTTGGCTGTGGTCTCCAGTGCAGTGAGAATTTGGGCTTTTGTGCAGGGTGGGTCTACTTCAGCAGGAGGGCTCCCAGCATGGACACATGCACGCAGTCATACCTGATGCAGTGGTGAATGTGTTTCTGCTCTGCAATGGGACAGAAGGGGGCAGAAAGGTATTTGTGCATTCCCCCCTTAATGGGGCATCAGGATTAATAAGTCTGTCATTCCCCATGCCTCACACAAGTGCTGAAGTTGCAGACCAGCAGGCACACAGCTGAGGACAGAAGACATAAGGTCACATCACTGCCGTGACTCTCTCCCTAACCCTTAATATGGTGGGAATTGTTGCGTGTCCACACAGTGCTGTGGGATAAGGAATCCTCTTTGGCAAGGGTGCAAAGGAGAAGTAATCTGCTGTGCCTAAGGCAAGGGCTCAGGCTGCTGCACCCTGCTTGATGCAAGGAGGGGCTTTGCTTTGTGAGGAACTGGTGAAGGAGAAGATGTTAGAAGGAGGGTTCACCTCAAAGAGTGTTTGAACAAAAGCGACTGCTCCCTGGACAGGAGGCTGCTAACATGCCCCTTCTCAGGGCTTCCCCACTGCAAGCCTTTCCCAACTCCTGCTGGCAATCAGGGACAGTTTCCAGAGCAGCTCATCGAACAAGTTTAATTCAGTTTTCAGGCTGATATCATGCAATTCTTCTCCAATTCTCATTCAGTTATATTAATTCCTGTGAGAGCTCAGTACCACAGAACAAAATTCGTTTGGATTTGTAAAGAAGGTTTGTTCAGGTTTAAAAACAAAAGAAAACAAAACAAAAAAAACCCCACACATCTATGGCTAAAGGAACTAAAACCATGGACATTTAAAGACAGGGTCATCTGATCCTCTACTTTCATCAAGAACATAAGACCAAAGACTGACACAAGCCAGTTTTAATTCCTTGTTGAAAACAACCCTTGCATAAAACCCTATACCAGAAAAACCTATACCAGAAAGGCAGAACATACATTGCAGACACACAACAAAGCATTACTGTTTGCATCCCATGTCACCCTTTCCTCAGTATGTGCAGACTGGTGGGCATCAAACCTACCAGCACACAGGGTGCCAAGGCCAGAAGGGTTTCAACTCTTGTGGGGAGCTCATCAGTCATATAAATAATATATATATTATTTATATATAATATATATATATATTATAATATATATATTATATATATATTAAAAAAAAAGACTGACTCCTTATAACCACCTTTCAATAAGTGAGTATAGACCCCTCACATATCCTTAAATTATATATCATTTATTGAAATATAGAGATCTTAATTTACAGGATTTTTTTTTTTTTTCAAAGACAAAATATCAACAGGGGCATTTTGTAATACATTTTGTGCCTACCATCACTCAGGCCAGTTTGCCCTTCTTCAAACATTTCACAACAGCCACCATTTTGGAAACACTTCCTTTTTTATTATTCTAAAATATAACTTTTGGACATTCAAAGTGCAACAGTTAACGTGCCTGTGGAATATATCACAGTAAAAAAAAAAATAAACAAAGGCAGTGATATAGCTGTCATAAATGTTTTGGCAGTATTCTAGAAGTCTATATAAAAATACTTATATACATATTGATGTATAACATCACCATATCTCACGTCCTTCATCATGAAATAGGACCTTTTTTTACAAGTTGAAGACCACACTATAAGGAATTGGTTGGCCATTCCAAATCAAAAGCTGTGTTTCATAGGCTAATGTTGATTGTCATTATACAATTACCCTAGAAAAAGGTTTGGGAATATCTCTTCCAGTGGCTTCTCAAAAATTAAGCCATAAAAGAAAAAGTCGGTACTACTGAAAATGTTGTAAAACTAAAGGAATCATCCTCCGCCTCTCATTCTAGTTTCCAGGCCAGCTTATCTGATTCCACTCTGAAATGAGCGGGGTTTGGCTAGACCCCTGCCACAGATAAAATTAATGTACACAATATTCATGAGAGGATAGAAAGTTATCATTCCCATGCATTGGAAAGTGAGCTGGCTCTGGTCTAGCCCCAAGATGTGTTGTGCAATACAGAATGAAACCAATGAGGGGAAGGGGAGGCCACATGAAAATGTCCTTTGTATTCCAATAACTGGTAAATAAAATGTGCTGGGCCTGATTTTCAAACCCTGAAGAACACTAGGCCATGTGCAAAAATGCAGGTGAAATTGCTTGCCTAATTTGAGCATGTAGTTGTAATGATTACACATGCAAATTAAGGCACGTGTGGTCTCAAGTGGCCATTCAGATATCTGGGATATCCAACAGACAATTTGGGTTTCCTCAATTCATAGTTCATAGCTGGAGGGGAGCTTTACATCATCTTGTGTGTCCTGGCTATATCAAGAGTCTTTATATTTCACAGTTGTCCCCATACAGAGCTCAGTGGCGTGTTTGGCTAAAGCACAGCTCCCAGAAAGACTCTCAGTCTTTGTCGACTGCAGGAAATGGAGGATGCACCATTGCTCTTGGTTCATTCTGATTGTCAGCCATCACCAGGGTTGGAAATGCAGGTGCCTCACTTCAGGTTGTGTTTCCACATCTGCAGAACATTTGTACGTGGCCTCTGCCAGGTGACATTTTGAAACCCAGATCCAGAATTATTTGCCTGTAACACTGACAATATTACATTTGCTTTCATTTGATCCACAACCATCCACAAGTGAAGCCAAGGGGAGTTGTGTAGCTTTCCTTAGGGCCATTTCAAGCTAAACTTTAGTTTGTTGTTTCGATCCAGGTAGCATATGCTGTAGTCACTGCTGGTCCATTTTTCACACTTGCTAGGAAAAATACTGCAACACAAGGATGAACTTACACCACATTTGCACTGATTGTGTCAAGCCAGATGCTGAGCACTTCTGCGAGGTGCTTATCACACTGAATTAGGGTAAAGTGTGAAAGCTGAGCACCAGAAAGTATGGGGCCCTTTGCAGTGATGTACCTTTTTTCACATGTAAGTCTTCCAAAACATCATGTATCAATAACACATTGTATAGTGATAGCAGTAATCATAATACTTTGTTCATATAAGTGGTGTCAAAAATAACTATTGCAGGCTGAGATTAGGTTCATTTTCATGCACCTTCTTCCAAAAAGCACACTTGGAAGCAATTACCATTTGTAATTAGTCTGCAAAGATAGTAAGTCAGAGATTTCTGCTCTTGTTTAAACCTGAAAACTAAGACAAGGATACTTGTTGCAGAATTATTTCTGCTAATTTAATCCGAAGCTTGAGGCTGGGAGAGATGTCTTTGTTCCTTGAGCAGTTCAAATATCAAATTGATTCTTCACAGCTAAACCCAGGATAAGATTTCTTTTGAGTACACATGAAATACTAAACATTGGGATGTTGCTGGTGGTTTACAACAACTTCCATCCTGGAATTTGGCATAAATTTAAATTAAAAAAAAAAAAAATTACTTAATTGCAGGACAATAACTGCTTCTAGTACATCTGATTAGAAAAGTTACTCAGTTCATGATAGAAAACTAAACCTTAGTGTACTATAAGATCCAAATTTTTCTCCGTATTCACGTAGTTTTAGCTAATCAGAGCAATTACCATGCTCTGCACAGCCAGATAAAAGGATTGTTTCATAAAATTTTTCAGGTCAGAATTTTTTTATCGTACTTTATAAAATTTCTTGAGACTGTGCTTTTACTGAAGGACAATGAATTATAAAATATACACTTAGTGTTTCTGAAAACAGTAGTAGTATTATCATGAAAACAGCTATCTTCTATAGTTAATAAAGACTTGCTAGGTTTCTAATACCTATTATAGAGTGTTTTTTTTTTTTTAATTATTATTCTTCTTATTATTATTATTCCCTTTGCATTAATGGTTAAAAGTAACATGTTTTTTAGTACCGGTCAGTTTTTTTGTGGTTTCAGAACCTTTTGGTCCAAAAGTGGTTTTTGCATGTTCTTCAATTCACATGATAGTTCAACAGCAGCTGACATTGAGATTGAGGGAGGAAGTACCCAAAACTCATGAGCAATCTCTTCTAAAATCCATGGAATGTGTTCAATGTGCACCTCAGAAGATCCTTGAGTAAACAGTTATTTACATAATTACAATGGTGAAGTATTGCTGCAGTGGAAATTCTATACATCAAAGTCATAGGAATGCCCTTGAAACACAAAACTGGTCTGTTTGTGGCCTTTTCCTTCTCCCTCCTACCAGTTTGAATGGCAAACAACACTGAGATGCTAATGAAGTACTGCAAGAAGCAACACTAAAAAAATCCATCTTCGACACGTCTCTCTCATTCACACTCAGGCTGATTCCCGTGACCATCACTGGGAGTTTCTCTGTACAAATCCATCTTCTCTTCACATCCTTGACATTGCAATAAAGTGGTTTTCTCTGTGGAGCAGAAGTCTGTAGACAGCACGGCAAGCTTCCCCATGTGCAGAGTCAGAGGATGTCCATGGGGTCACAGGAAGCTGTCCTCTACCAGGTCTGAGGAGTCAATCCCAATGTCATCCATCATGTCAATGTCCTCAATGGTTTCGTCCTCTCTCTTGATAAAAGTAGAACTACTGGAACCAGTTTCAATGGCACTTTCTTCAGATGTCTGCGAACTGGAAGAGACAAACATCTCAGAGTTAAAACATGTATCAAATGTGGCCAGGTAAGTGCCCCAATTTCTAGCAGAACTGAACACCACCTCCCCATGTGCTTTCTGATGCATGACACAATAAGATAATATGACTAAGAAATAGATTAATACCGAATGTAAAAAATAGAGGTAATAAATCTTAATCTCATTGGTGTTTCTTAGAGACTTTGTTTGCCCTGTTACTTAAAACAGTGCAAGAATATCCAAAAATAAGTGTCTAGGTTGCTAATTTTATATACAATGCTGCTGAAAAGGCAGTGGTGAATTAAGTCACTGCCATTCACAGTAGGGGTTAGACAGTGCTGTGCTTTAGTGGAATTGTTCATATACTCTGATTAGGAAGCAGTAAAAGGTCCTGGACAGACTGCTGTCAGTGAAAAATTATTGTAGAAGCTAATGACAAAAACTTCTGAATTTTGGAATTGGTCTCACACAGAACTAACCAGTCCCTTGAGATCTGAAATGCAGCTCCAAAACATCGAACTGCAGGGACAAAAATGTACCCACAGAGCACTCAGACAGCTGCTGTGACTTGGCCAAGCTAGCAAGAGAGTCCCAATGTCACAAAGGAGCACTCTGTGTCCCTCGCAGTCACAAAAGAGCCAAAATAAGGTATTTCGCTTAGAAAATACTGTGGCTAGTCATATTGCCATAGCTACATGGGACCTTCCTAGTCAGTAACTCCAACAGAGCCCAGGAAACTATTTATGGAACAGGATGATAAAAAACATTAATGCACATCACTGAAGAGGACTCAGAATGCTGACGATGGGCCACCTGATCTGAAAATCACACCCACCTGTGCCGGTTCCTCTTGCCAAGCTCATCTTCAGAAACAGGGTCAATATCAGGCAGGGGGATGATGTACCCACTGTCTGCGCTCAGCCTCTGCTCATCAAATCCACTCTCCCTGTCCTTTAGCTTGTCTTCATTTTTGTAGGTGACACCAATGTAAGCATTGTCACAGTCCCCTCTCATGCGTGTGACAGCTGGGTGATCGCTTTTCAGGAAGTCCAGGTGAATCCTCTCATAGCTCTGAAAATATTCATTTCAACCCATTAGATGTTATTCACAAAGACCACTTTTCTTCAGCTGGGTAACTATGATTCATTAACCCACTCATTAATTCATTATTTGCCCTTTGAGCCTGCAACACTGGATGGAAAAGCCCAGCATTTTTAAGTGACTGGGATTTTGAAGTGACAAGTTGGTTTCAGAAGATGCAGGAGTAAGTGTGGGGGCACAAAGCAGTCAAGTAGGTGTGACAGAGGGGTAGGGAGAGAGGTAAGGGATTGAAGGAAGGTTGGGAAATGAAATTAGGAAACAAAGCACTAAATGATGGAGCAAGCAAAGCTTTTACAGAGGTGTTAAAAGTTTGAGAAGAAAACTTGGTGGTGAATGGTGGCAGGGTCCAAGGAGGGAGAGAGTAAGATTGTACATATGGGCCAAGTAATTCCGTTTCTGGAATACTTTCACTGACTGGAAAATCCCGTGAAAATATGTGAAGAAAATCCTCCACTAAAAACCTTGGGTCAGTAGGATTTAATTGGAAATGGAGAGCTCTGCTTCCCCCCTAAAACTGCAGAATTGCTTCTTTTGGTAACCTCAGCTTCATGTCCCCAGGACATGCAATGTCCCTGCCTGAATCATGTAATTCATGCAGGTCAGTCCAGTGGTTCTGATGGCTGAACAAAAGTCACAACTCCCTCTAAAAATATATGCCAAAAACACAAACCTTTTTGTACTCTCCAGGCAACAAGCTCTCCACGATTTCACTCAAGTGGTAAAAAGAGGGTCTTTTCTCTGGTTCACTGTTCCAGCATTTCACCATGATCTCATACCTGCAGATAAGATGGAAACCAGTTTAACTAACTGGGAGGGAAAATGAATTATCAAGTGAAAACTGAAACCAAAACTGTCCAGGCTGTCCAGGCATAGGAAACCAAACACACACTTACACTTCATTGGTAGCATGATCGGGTTTTGCCATTCGGTAGCCACTCTTTATCTTATTGTAGAAAGTAGAATCAACCATCATGCCAGGATATGGTGTGCCACCTGCAGACAAAGCAGAAGAAAAAATACATTGTGTTAACACATGCAACCTTGTAATAAATCACAGCTCATGATATTAAAAATGTTCACAAATCCACAAATACCAATTAGTGTGTGTTTGCTGAACTATATAAAGATGCTGACTCAGAGAAAAATGCACAATTCATTTGCCTGGTTAATACTCCACTAGGGTGAATTTTAAATTTTAGAGTGTGCTGAGGACACACAAGAGTTTAGATGAGCGAGATGCAGCTTGGTTTTAAAGGCTTTTTAAGAACTGCTCAGAGGCCCAGATAGCTATTCCAGTTATTGATCATTTTATGTTTCGTGATATGAGATAAGAACTGTTAATAAAAATGATAGCTAACAAGTCTGGAAGCTGTGTGCAGGCTTGTGTGCCTACATGTACAAAATATTCTTTCCTCTCTGCAAGGGTGTAATTGCATAGAACTGAAGCTTTGTAATTCATTACTTGCAATGTTAAGCGGCTCTAAAGTGGAACCTGCTTATAGAACTGAAACACTGACCTTTTCTCTAAATACTGACTTGCTGCTCAGGCCAAAAAGTGTTAAAGCCATGGTTTGACATGCCATTACAATTAATGAAACTAATCTGAAGTAGACAAAATAAATAAATAAATAAATAAATAAATAAATAACTGAAGTACATGGGCTACATCAGCTGCAATCTATTTCTGAAATGGTCTGATGTGAAACATTGGCCAGGAAAGACTGAAGTGGGAATCGCTTAAAAAAAAATAGCTTTGCACAATTTCTAAAGTGTATTGACTGGGCACAGAGGCTGGATGACACCCAGATTGGGTCATCAGCCTGCATTTGACAGATCTAAGGTCACTGCTATGCTCTGCTGCTGGTTTTCAGTGTGACTTTGGATAAGTCCCTTGCTGTGTTTTGCTTTCCAAGAAATAACAACTTTATTGGGTGCAGGGATGCATGCTGTAATATTTCCTCCAAAGACTTCATCCCTTTCAAAAGGTTTTCACTTAAAAACTAGGCTTCAGACCCTAACTTACAAGCAGGACAATGAAGCACAGACAACTGTGCTTCAGTTCCCCATCTATACAGTGGCACTTCTGTGTCTCCCAGTGATGCTGGTGAATGGATAGTACAATGCCCAGAGATTACAGTAATTGATACCATAAGTAGTGGTGCAATTGCTGTGTTGTTTTGTTGTTTGTTGTTGTTGTTGTTTGATTGATTGTTTGTTTTTTGAGAAGCAGCTACATGACAGCTTATTCTAGAAAACAGCATTAAGCCTGGGGTTGCCATGGGGCAGTAGTAGATACCATACAGGCATGATTAATTCTGCTCTGAGTAAATCTGGGCAAAGCATGCTTACTGAAGCAGGCCAGCCACCCACCCGGGAGGCTAATTAATCAGCCTGAGTCAAGAGCCAGGCTGTTCCCAGCTGGGAACTGTACATTGTCTCTAACTGCTATACGTTGTCATAACCACTTTACACTGCCATAAACCAACTGTGTGAACAGTGCTGACCTGGAAATGAGAAATCAGTGTCCCAGAAGATTGACATTTGTTTCTGTTCAGTAATGGGGCTAAGACAGGATCTTTTGAAATGTATATGAAGAGACTGCTTCAAAACAGCCACTCGGCTGGGATGCAGCCGAGTCTCCCCGATGCATAGGGGAAGCTTGTTCCTCTGCGTTTTGGCCAGAAATTTCATCTTGGCCTGGAGACACCAATATTTTTCCACAAAAGCTTTCCAGTCAGTGCTTTCAGTTTTCTAACAAAAAAATGTTAAAAAGTATCTTGAAAAAAAAAAAAAAAAGAGGAAATATGGACTTCTTACTTAATTAAAAGTTGATTTCATGCATATATTTCTACTGTAGAATTGGAAATGCTTTATGTGGAACAGCTTGAACTGGAAAAGTTTAATTATGGCACGAAAGAAAGTGTTCACAGTACATACCAAGAGAAAATATTTCCCACAGCAGAATGCCATAGGACCAGACATCACTTAATGTTGTGTACAGATTGTCAAAAATGCTTTCAGGTGCCATCCATTTTACTGGGAGAAAAGTCTGTAGCAAAAAGAAATAGACCGCAAAGCACACAGGTTAATCATTAAATAAATACTTCCCATTACAGTTGTTTGATAGCCAGGATCAGCTTCTCTTTTGTAAGAAAACTTGTGTTAACATGGCTAGTATTTATTTTTAATTCCATGTCACACAGAGGTGCTAGGATTAGAAGCAATTAGAGCTACCCTTTACTCCCCAAAATAACTGATTAAGCTGTAACTGTATTCATTTTATTACTAGCAAATGACCAGGCTGATTGGAGATACAGTGCAAAGCACTGATGATCTAGATTTGATATGTCATTGACTGATGTGTTACTGCTCTACGTATCACAGTAACAGTTCCTTAATCTATCCAGTCACAAAACTTGCCAGTTAAAATTTAAGCCTGTGGAGCACTACGTGTGGCCAAGAGCTTTCTAGCTTTCAAGCAGACAGGAAAGTTCTGTGAATTAATGAACTGAAGAAAAATTGTTCTCAGGAGTGCTCATCGCAACAGTCAATTAGTGTAACCAACACTGCTAACCGACATTTAAGGCTGACACTTCTCATTGCCATTAAAACAGAGCTCAGGAGATTAAGAAGTACATACGCTGCCCTTGGAGACATAGTTGGAATCATGCATGATGTCTCTAGCCAACCCAAAGTCACAGATCTTCACAATTTTTCCTTGAGCTAGGAGGACATTACGAGCTGCCAAGTCACGGTGTACGCACTGCACGGAGAGAAATTAAGTAGTTCAAGGACGTGCTAATTCCAGGAGGGCCACTTTCCTTGCAGAGCCCTCTGAAAACATACAGTTCTGTTGGTTTTCTGGGCACAGTCTTAACAAGACCTTCTAATGCACAGCCTTCGTTCCTGCCCTCTAACAGGGGCATGGAGGCATGAGTCCCCAGAAACAGCAGGGGCTCATGTGGGGTTACTGCAGTGGGGAGGATGCCACTCTTTCCCCGTCCACCCATCATGTGCTAGTGATACATCTGTGCTTCTGAGCATGCTGGCCTCTGGCTGCATGGACCTTCCACACAGCCCCTGCCTATCCCCATCTTCTCCAGGACCCTGACTCCACAAATGCCATGGGCTGCAAAGGAGAAAGAGCAGGCTGCTTTGATTTTTCTAACCATGGTAATCTCGATTTCCAGGTAAGTGAGAGAGGGGTCCAGAACCCCAGAAGAATATTATATTGTGTCATGTTTTCAGAATCTAAACTGAAACTCACAGCTGAAGACATTTTGACACTTTCTTACACGTTTTATTTACTTACATTTTTAGAAGCCAAGAATTCCATTCCCCGTGCAACCTGGTAGGTGAAGCTCAGCAAATCCAATAGGCTGAGGCCCTCCGAACTGTCATCTGAAAGAAGGTTTTTGACTTCTGATTCTATTGAAAAAGAGAGAAAAAAAATATGTTTGTGCTGTAGAGTGTGAAAGAAACATTCATTTCCTCCTACCCATCACGATTCTGAGCTGATGATTTTAACAGAGAACCATGACCAAAACAGGCTTTTTACAATAACTAAACACTTTTAACATCTTCATCAGCCACTCACACGCTGCAGTGTGTTAAATATAGGGTTTGTTTTTTCTCCTATCTGCATTTTTTCCACCACAGAATGGCAGAAAAGGGAGAAATTAAAAAGGCCCAATGAAGCTTTATACAAGTTGTTTGCAATACCAAGCATGGGGGTCAAAAATATTTATTTAGAGGTGGTACCTCTGTCAGGTTTTTGTGTATTCATGTACATTCTTATCCATTTACTGTCGCTGAACAATGTTAAGTTTTCCAGAAAATATTCACTGGGATGAATCCAATACCAGAAAAATGGGTCAGGAATTCTATGGCAACAGATTTATTTTTTATGAAAGGTGTCAGCAAAAAAACAGTCAAAACTCGGTGATTCATTTATCCCTGCTGTCCGAGAGCACAATATGAGTGCATTAGTCTGCCTGGTAAATCTGGGACTGGATATGCTTCAGTTCCTGAGGCCTAGGGCCAGAATTGACTGTGCCTATTTTTAAAGCAAAGCATATTTAGTTTCTGAGAAAAGGGACAGGGAATGGGATGTATTCATTATCTTCATTACATAATTCAGGAAAGTATTTGGGAGTGTTCTGCATTTGGTAAGTGTCAGCTAATGTGATATGTAAGTGGAAACAGAGAGATATAAATTACTATTATTATTGTTCATTCCTATTGCTCAAAATCTTGCAGACTACAAGCCTAATGAAATCACTGCCTCCAAAGACTGTCTATAGCCCTGCTGCAGGACACGGTCCCTCAGCAATTAGGCACAGAAGGAAATACGCAGCTCTGTCCCTTCTGCCTCATGAGCATACACTCCTGCCACCAACTGTGACAGTCCTAGCACCAGCTTTTAGCTTATAGCTGATACTCACATGCTTACAGAACACAGCTGAGTGGTTTATGTCCATAACATAAATGGCAAAAATAAGACACATTTATGCAAGAGTTGTTTAAGAGTGCATGCAGAAGGAAAAATTCTACGTTACCTGACAAAGATTTCTTCTTATATGAAGCTGGTCGATCATACGCAGATCTCTGAATATCAGAATATTTAGATCCTTCTTTCCTTTCCAGCATTGGCACATACTGGGTTGTATCAGCTTGTTTCATGTCCATGTACTCTCCAGTATTTTCAAATGATAAAATCACATAACTGAAATTTAAAAAAGAATAATTTATATGTAGAGAGAGTTGTGTCAGCTAGTATTGCCCAGTCTTCCCTGCCATATCCCATGCATCTGACAGTTCTTATGGCATACAACTTTATTGCTGTGAAATACAAGGGTGTAAGAGCTGACTTCTTAATAAAGAATACATAGGGATACTGTATTACAACACAGCCATGTATTGCCACACATGCATTACCACATATTATTTATTACATGTTACCATGGATTACAGTAGTCAAACAAAAGTGCCTCAAATGTATCTTTTTGTCAACAGTCAGATATGCAAACATATATTGTCTAACTTCCAAAAATTCAGCTATTACTGCTTCAGTTGTTTAGTTCAAGGAGTACCTAAGGAAGGATGGAGTTTATTCACTCAGACAGTTTGCATCAAACCCAGTTCAGCTAAGCAATCCCATGCTTAAATGTATGGTCCTTGCTGTATTTGGCTACCAAGTCAGTTGGTCTGTTTGCATGGGTGATTTTTTTAAGAAATCCCCGAAAGAAAACTGTTGAGACTAGCTGGGCCTTTTGTAGGTAAAGGAGAATACTTGGAGAGCAAACTTTGCCAGGTTATTTGAATGGAAGGAGTTTTAGACAGTAGAAATTCCCCAAACAAGGAAACAGAGAAACCAAGTAGTGGTGCTCTACATCTAAAACTTGGGTGCGTAGAGGCAAAAGGACATCTATACAGAAAGGAGGAACACTGGACCATCCTTTCTTAATGGAGGTATTCTTCGGGACCTCAGGATCAGGTAGGGAAGAGGGAATGGGTCTTGAGAAGACAGGAGACTTAACTGCGTTACTCCAGAGACGATGCTGTAACAAGGCAGATATGAGACTGCTGGGGACTTGTAAGGATGTTACCTTTTTCTCTAGATCCATATATCTCTCACGCTACCTTGGGCACAGCAGAATTTGTTTAAAAGGTTTGCAAAATCTGTATGTTGTGCTCTCTCTTGAGTACATGGAAGGCTCTAAGTTGCTGGGGTCTGTGGAGAACCCACAGCAATGCTAGGGCTGTGGGCATCTGCACAGAGGAAGCATGGATATAGGATACATGTCAGGGAGACTGAATAAAAGGTGCTCAGCCTTCCCAGATCAATGAAAACTGATAAATGAAAACTGATTGAGAAGAATTAGGGAGAGCTCTGAATCACAGAATGAGAGGAAAGGAATAAGGGTTAGTAATCACATGCCCTTCTATTGCAGGTCATACATTTTTTCCCCCCTTTTTCCTACCTTCTTGTGCTTTCATCAGCTGGGTTCATCCCAAAGATATCCAAATCTTTCTTGGGCTTCTCTGGGTGGCGGCTCAGGAAATTGTCCCTGTTCTTATGCAGATAGTTCACCAAATCACCATAAAAGCAGTATTCAGTGATGATGTAAATAGGACCTGATGAAATAAGGCAAATTAATGCATCGATGAGTGGTGTCTTTCAAAAATGAAAGATTTCAAAGACAGCAGAAACTAAATTCTAAAACGTAAAAAGTACTGGGAGTTAACGCATTTCAATTTACTAAGTTATGACTGTAACATCTGCCAAATAACAAGCAGGCTTATGAAACCTCTCATTTATTTATATTTTGTGTTAAAGTCCTTTACTTGACATTTATGCTGTTTTTATGGGGCAGCAAACCTCTGCTCTGTCAGCCAAACTCACCTGATTTTGTACAAGCTCCAAGCAAGTTCACAATATTCAGGTGGGGCCCGAGATGTGTCATTATCTTCAGTTCAGACATGAGTGCCTGTTTTTCACTGGATCTAGCTGTAGCTGTTGAAAAAGCACACCAAACACTTAGTGAGAACAGTCGCCTTCTTCACAATAACAAGCCATCTTTCTTTGCTTTCCTCAGAAGAACATTTCTCCCATGGTGTCTTGAAGACTGTGTACTTTGCTTGACAAGATCTCTTAAGGCTTGGAGAAGAGTCCCATATCACTAATAAAGGACTCATTTGATCCATCTCAAGAGCTGAACCAGTCTGTTTGCCCTTTTCCAGGGGTACAGTGGATTGCCTGGGTGACACAGAGGCACTTTACAAGCTGCTCTTTTCAACACAAGAAAGCTCCCTGTGCAAGTGATGCAAATCAGATCCACCCACACCGCAGGTAGGTTTGCAGCTTCAGACAAGGAGAAGTTATTAATATACAAGCAACATTTAAATAACCCCATGGGAACATGCACTGCCTAGCATGGGAAATGAAATGGTGATAACTTACGTTTCAGCATTTTCACAGCTACTTTCATCACTGGTTGAGAACGGCTCAATCCGTATGCAGTCCCTTCAACCACTTTTCCAAATGCACCAGAACCAAGGATTCGACCTGAGCACAAGAAAAAGCATTATTTATTCCAGAGCAAAACAGCAATTAGCCTCATTTCCTGCTGCCATTCCACTGTGGACTGATTCTTATGTGGAATGAGCACACTCACTTAGCCAGACTTAACATTATTATTGTTAGTGTTGTTAAGCAGAAAAGGCAAAAATATTTTAAAGAAATGTTGTAATTAAGAACAAATCCTAAATGAAAGCAAGCAAGTAAACATCAGGAGCACATCTGTACATGGGCACTTGTAGGAAAGGAGCTCTGAGGAATTTCATTTCATTCAAACTCGTCTGCTAACCTGCCCTGCCACCCTCACTTTACCCTTCCTAAACACTGAACTCCCTATGTCTAAGCTATCGCCTCAGTCAGTACCTGACCACAGCACAACTGTGCCTTTTACTTCAAATCAGAACTGGATTCTCTGGCTGTAGTTTCAGGCTGCTATATGTGTGCTGGATATATCTAGCAGCAAGACAGGATGAAGAGAATCAGCAGCACATTTAGGAATAGACAAGCAGGGCCATCAGTGATCTGAAGGAAGCTGAAATACATGTTGATCACATATGAGGGGAAACTCCTCTGAAGTTTAATGTACAAGTGTGCTTCACATCTTTGAATAAATTTTATTGCAAATTTCCAAATGCTATAATGAAACAGCTAATGTTTATACACACTTTACTCTTCCTGCAAATCAATTTAGACAAAAATTTTGGATTATCATATCCTGTCTTCTGTTATGGATATAGTGTGCAGAAGAATTGTGTACAGATTGAGCAAGATTTTAGAGAAATATAAACTGCACATACGTGATCCAAAATACTGTATTTCATAGCTTCCATATTGGACAGCAAGCTCATTAAGGCAACGTTTATTCAGTGAACAAACCCGTATATGAACTCCAGATGACAGGACATTTTAATATTCCCAAGGAGCTTGCTGTTTCATTTCATGATATTTTTTAACTTCCAACACTGGCAGACTAAGTAGTGCCTTTTACTATGGAGATATATGGCATCTTGTCTTTGACGTTCACTTGCAGTTTGAACTTGCCGCCTTTTACACATCTGAAGGTGTTATCTGGCATGCAATACCATATGTTTCTGTTATCCTGTGGCTACAGCCCACACTTTTATTATATACACACTTTTAGAAGAAAGTTTTCAGCCAAAATAAATAAATAAATATCAGCATCATTAACAAGCACAAGAAACGGTTAAAGCATGAGTGGCTGAGTTACCACTGAAGAACTCCAAGATCATGACAGTGTAGTTTGTCATGCACAAAAAAACTATGCAATTTCTCTTCAAACTTCCCGTGCTCCAAAGGTTATTTTTCCCAATCAGGATGTGAGAAAGTGTCCCACTAAATTTCAAACTAATTCAAACAACCTGAGTCTGAAATTTGGCCCCTGAAATTTTTCAGCCCAAAGGTCTGGGAGCCACATGGCAGGATGCAGCCCTTTAGAAAGTGATGGCACTCACTGATGCTCCTTGATCTTCTTGTCTTCACAAGCCAATTCCTCCCCAGACCATACTGTTGACTGAGCACGAGACGTACATCTCCCTCCCCTGCACCTCAGCCGAGCCTGGGCGCATGTGGCGGCGGTGATAGCGCTTCTGGAGCGGCAGGGAGCTATTGCTGTTATTTCCCCTTTTCACCCCTTTCCATATACGTCCCATGTGTCTTATACTTGGAACTTGGAGCCAGGTGGGAGCTGACTGCTTACAAGTTGGCAGCATCTGTAATGCAACCAGCTCTGTCACTTTCTGAATGCCAAGGCTTGCACTGGAGCCCAACATTATATCATGGATTTATTTTCTTAGTATAAAGGCATGATGGGGATCTGCCCACTGGAGGAACAGGACTACTTCTGTGCGACAGAGGGACTGTGTAGACAGCAGCAGCTCAAGGCTCCTCAAACTGGTGGAGGAACTGTACTTGGGGGTGAGAGCTAACTTCAGTTCCACCTTGGCACCCACCCACAGAGCTTATCTGCCAAGACCAACAGAGAGGTGCCACATTCTGCTCTAGGGGACTTGACTACAAAGGTGAAGTCCCAGACACAGCCTTCTCAACTGGGCTCTAATTTGGCTGAAACTGAACTGGAACGATCGTCTCACCCCAAATTGAACCATTATTTTCCTGGCATGTACGAAAAAGCCAAACTGAGTGCAAGCTTTATAATCTATATCCAGCTTCTAGGCTCATAAGAAACTAGGTACCACATCCCTAAGTGCTGAATACTTGAACCTTAACTTGTCTTTTGCAAGATGCAAGTGGGAATGGGTCTGATTCTATGTGTCAGACCAGCATTTCATTTTATTAACTCCACAGTATCAAATGAGTGGTTTTTTTGGGAAGGAATGGGAGCAACTCTGCAACCTCTACAGCCATCCCAAAATCCTGAGATCCAGCAGCACCCAGAGCCCTCTCCTTGAAGCTTCTCAGCAGTGCCAAGAGAAAACAGTGGCGCAAAAGCAGCTCACTGTGTTATCCAATTTCTCATTCTGCTGCACATCCCCTAGTCCTCTGCTGGCTGCTGGCTGCTTTAAACAGAGCACTACCCACATAGTGGAGAGGGGATAACAAAGGGAAATGTGCAGTGTAACCCAAATTTATCAATTGAAACTCCAGCCAGCAAATGTTCAGAGTTGGCATTTAACATTGCTCTGCACTCCAGGCATTACTAGCTCAGGAAAAAAAAAAAAAAAAAAAGAGAGAGAGAGAAAATGAATGCCAGCTGGCTTACTCGGCTAGGGCGGGAAGTGCTCATCTGAATGAGACAAAATGTTTTTGCATCCTCTTTCAGATCCTCCCTGAGCTAAAGGTGCAATTCCTTTGCTGCCATCTCCCACTTAAATAAGAAAAAACTCACGCAGACCAGAATCATCAGGCCCAGAAACAAAACGGTCCTCGTCAGCTGGAGAGGAAGCATTTAATATGGCAAAACGGCCTGTTTGCTAAAAGGACATGTAGCACCCGTGTTTAAAGCACTGACTGTCGTGAATGTACTTGTAAACAGGAAAGCACTGAAGTAGACTGGTGCTCATGAGTCAGAGGGAGACAAAGTCACAGCGGTGGTCTGCTAAGATCTGACGAATCCTATTTAGGCATATAATTAAAGTCGGGGTTGTTATAAAATAATTCCATTAAATATCCACCCTCGCCTAGTTTTCAATTAGCAAGATGAATTTAATTAAAGGATATCATTTCTGAACCAGAAAATTTTTGTGCCTCTTCTTTCAAGAATTAATATCAATTCTTTTCCCGCAGTAGGTGTAGGAGAACTACACCAGGGAAATGCATTCCTTAAACAGTATCAAACTTAAAAACCACCTTTCGGTTTTCTTCTCCTGAATTTTTGTATACAGCTTGGTGCACTGATACGTCCAAGAGAGGGATGCCTTGTGCATTTAAAGCACTACCTAGACAGAATATTAAAATTTTTTATAATCACTACAATTTCAACTGATATAAATGACAAATTGGGCCAGCCCTGAAGAAGTAATTGCTAATTGAATTCTGTATGAAGGCCAATGCAGGCAAAACAAAGCAAAAAAAGCAAAGGAGGAAGGAAGAAGGGCAGTAGCCACAAAAATAAGTTATGCAGTTACTCAGCAATGATATATGCACATCGTGGATTAATAATTTTAAAAATATTTTAATAAAACTACATAACTACTTGCAGGTTTCCCTTGGCCTCTCCACATAAATAAAGAAATGTCTTGCAAATTAATACTGATTTGCTCCTTGTGGATGCTTTAACAACACTGAATGTTGGAACTGGAGTTTTACACTGGCGGGGGCCACTTCAGCCACACTGAGGTGGGCGCTGCACACAGAGCATGCAGAGCTGGAATGAAGGCATGGGAGACACTAACATGAGTTGCTTGAGGCTAACACCGCTGCAGGAGAAGAGGATGTAGAAGGAGAACCAAAGAGCGCAGATAAAGAAAGACTCTGGAGTTCATGGGTATGAGTTACATTGCAAATGGTGGTACTGAAGACCTTAAAGTTGTCCTTAATTATCCTTCTCCCACAAGAAGGACTGGATTAGCCCCTTAGAGGAAACTTACCAAGCACTAACCCGTCTCGAGGAAACTCCCATCTGGAGTCATAAGGCAGTTGCATTGGGTCCACATAAATGTATTCATGGCCATCAGGGCTAATAGACTCAATGACTCTCCATCTTATCTCATACCTTGGCTTCTGCAAAACATATTGAATGCAAAACCAATCATTAGTCCTGTGCCTGACTTGAGATCAAAACCCAGCCGGGCTCAGCATCCAAAGTGAAATATTTCTTTCTTGGTTACCTGTTTCCAGATGATGACCAGGACAATCAGTGAAATTATCACAATCACTAATAGTACTAGGACTGCAGCAGCCACCGTCAGTTCTGATCGCAAAGCTGTGGAGTAACGAAACAGACCATATTTTCCTCCTGAGACATGAGGAACATGACACATGCACAAGACACCCCTCTCCCGCACCACCACAGTTCCCATGTCTTACAGATGTGGCAGGAGCGCTCCCTTGGGCTGGTGACTGTAAAGCCTTTCCAAGCCCAGAGCTATGCTGCCTTCCTGTTTCAAGACCAAATGCAAAGGTTGGCTGGAATAACATCCCATAAACAGTGGTAATAAAATGATTAAATGAATCATGGAACCATGTAATAAGCAAAAAACAGATGCACCATAAAGACCTGTAAAATGCCTCATCCTCAGATGTCCCAGGGTGAATAAAATCAATTTTCATTTATCTTTATTTGCAGTAGTTTATGTTTTTATCTCTTGAGCATTCTTCCAAACTGAATTGATGTGTTAAAGAGAGTTCAAACTGGCTGCTGTAATCTGACAGAAGGACAAAGCAAACTCACTGGGAGCCACAAGTTTCAGTTCCCGAGTAACAGCACCAAGGTCGTTTCTTGCCACGCATCGCACAGCCAGGGTTTCCTCTACTTTCTGGAATGTCACCTGGCTTTCCACCATGTTCTTCTCATCCAGATGGGCTTCCATGTGTATATCAGAGATGTTGTTAGTCAGAAGAGTCCATGAAGTGTCATTGCTACATCTGCAGAGAAGAATAACAGTGGAAACAGGGTGTAGGCGTGGATAAAGAAGAGTGAACTCAACAGGAATCACCTTTCCCTATAATCTTCTTCTGGCAATGATCGTTTTAAAGACCAGAAGCACTTAAGACCACCTCACTGAAAAGCTTGCATCTTTCTTCCATCAGAATAATTGGCCTTCTGATGCTCATTACTGCTGCCACTTTGAAGGCCTGATAATGCAGCCCAGCAGGTCCGGTGTAGACAGATCTTGGTGTTGCTATGTATCCTGCATAGTTATAGTAGTGGATGGATCTCTACTTCTCCCTGAATACTTCATGGTCTGAAAGGCTTCTTGGGGCAGGGCTAAGAGGACAACCATCCCACCAGGCAGGAGGAGACTTTATCACAATGAGAGCAGAGCACAGCTGAGCCATACCCAGGGCTCCTAGCCTCCTTTCCATGTGTGGTCTCCTTCTGCATGCTGCACAACCTCCCAGGGACAGCCGAGCCTCCCAGCAGCTACAGCAGGAATCATTCTAGAACCAGCAGGGTAACTGCTACATGTCTAGAATACTTTGAAGGTGAAAATTATAATTTGGGGGGGGGGGGAAATAATTACAAGTGAAAATTTAGAAGCACACAAGAGGGTTGATGAGTCAGACCGAGCTATCAGTGAAACAATAGGAACTCCCTGAAAGGAGCGGCAGGTACTCTTCAAGATCTGCTACATTCACTTATTGAACACAAAGCTTTTATCAGAGCTAAATCAAGGCATCATGTATTCTCCTGCAGGATATGATCACTAGGAAAGGTACTGACAACCTCTCAAAATTAAGCAACACGCTTCTGAAAAGACAAATCAGATTTATAGCTTACATTGGCCTTGATGAGGACAGTGTGGTATAGTAACTAGTAATGTTAAGCTAGTCAGTGAGAAAAACAGTCATATTTTAGATCACAAAGCACCCCTTCTTACTTTTTAATGTCCTTGCAAACCAGCCATTCCACATCAGGAAGCGGGGTCCCCTCTGCCAAGCACCTCACTGTCTGTCCCCCTGCAGAGCCATGGTGGTCATCAACAAGGTCTAAAATCAAGGCTGGAACTGGAAAGGAGTCAGGAGTTTGTTAAAATATTCAGAAAGGTCTAGAAAACAGTTTAAATTTTCAAATAGAACAGGGTAGGTATTATTCGGCCAACAGCTTAGTGGCAGCTGGAGTCTGGGACTTGCCCAGGAGGTCCTTGTCTCCTGAAGGGCAGAAGGGATCCTAGACTGGAGCAATGAAAAGGAAGTGTGGCGGGTATGCCACGTCCTCATGTCATGCTAAATGAGCTATCATCCCTGCTGTCAGCTGGAATAACTTAGGCGGGAGGATAAAGTTTCTCTCTGGCACAACGCCAGTGCAAAAGTCAAAGCCAGGATCAGCATACAAGAGCTCCAAGGACTCAGCACACACTCCTCCAGACACCCTAATTCACTCTTTTCTTATCTCAATAGTTCAGGCAATCCAGTGCTCGGTGTTGACGCTGTGTGTAAGTGGATCAAATCTTTTCTGTGGGCCATCAGTTGTGGTGAGCAAGGCTTTAGGACTCCTTACCTTGTATTAGCAATGAGAAGGTGTATCTTTTAATCTCATCTTCATTTTCAGCAACCAAAGTATAATATCCACTATCTTCTTCCTTGGCCCGGATCAATTTTAGTATACTTTGAAACCTGAAGAAATGGGAGTTCTGGTTTGTATTTTTTGTGTTTGTATTTTGTTTGTATTTTTAAAGCAGGCATAAAAAAATCTGCTTCAATGCAACATATAATCTGGGTATGTGGAGATTACAATGTGCTGACATTTGGCATTCCTAGCATGCTTTTGCACTAAAATCATTATTCAAACAACAAATATCTACCAAAATACAACTGAGTAACAAGTGGGCATTATTATATTCTGCATGGCTCTGACAAAGACTCTGATATTATTGGAAGTAGCTAGAGATTATTGGAATGAAGATTTCTTGGAGGGACTGAAGAGGGTTAGTGCCCAGAAACCAAAGTTTGTATGTTTTGGAGATGTTAATGTTATCAAGGGAACAACAAAAAAAGGCAGAATAGGCATCACTCTTTAGAGCAGAAAACAAAGGTTTTTTAAACATTACTTGAGAAAAAGCAACAAACTGAAGTAGAAAGAGAGAGCAGGAGTAGTTCTTAAGTTTCTAGGGGAGATCGGCAAGTAAGATTCATGAGAGTATTTTTACCTTGTTTCCTGGACTCTGCTTGAACTAGTAACAATCTCAGTAAGATTTTCAATCAGAGTCACATTATCCTTCAACCAGTACATTTTTGGAGCTGGGTATGCCTGCACATCGACGACAAAATTTTTTACTTCATGTAGATTGACAGCTTCCAAAGGGCTAAACTGAGGCTCTAGATGAATGAACCCTTTGTCTGGAAATGAAAAAGCCATGCGTGAACAACGCTGTGCAGCATTTTTCAAGAGTAGTGTTTTCCAACACGTTAATAATTTTTGGACACTGAAATCAGACTATACCATGAACTGTAATGACTACTTTCTTATTTTCCTTAACCTCCTTGGTTGCATGCCGAGCAGTACATTCATAATCCCCTGTGTCTTTCACTGATGCCTCAGGAATGGTCAAGGTGTAAACCAGCTTCTGCGATGGGACTTTGATATCATCAAGTTTTATCACACCTTTTTCTTTCTGTAGTTTGGAGAAGGAAAAAAAAAAACCTTACTTAAGTAACTAAGCTGAAAGTAGACCATTGAGGATTTATGATGCCCCTGGAGTGAGAGTAACCATCTAAACCCTGTATGGCAGAAGACTTGTTTATTCAGTCAAGGATATATTTTCAAGCCACAGACACAACAGATGTGTCTATAAAAATACGTCCTTCAGGGGGCAGTTACAGAAGGGTGAGGAGATTTAGAGCTCCTATTTTGTTCACTTGAAACAAAATACCATTTAAAATTTGGGTGAGCAGTCTGAAAGTGCATTTCACTGCTTATGCTACCTTCTCCTCAGACAGAAGACCTGTAGGGTTTTATTTTGAATTTTCTTTGTTCAGTTCCCATGAAGTATAGGGTGAATTTTTATCCCTTCCACCAGACGAAAAGTAACCAGTTACTAGATGATTTGTTCTCTGTGCTCAAAAACAAGAATAAGTTACCAGCAAGGAGAATACTCTTGCAAGAGTAAGGATGGTGAGAATGGTCAACCATGTTATGAGAAGCTGGAATAAAAAATACGTTGGAGATAGTTTGGAAAGATGGCATATAGTAGGGGCTTTAATGCCTAAAATGGAAAATAGAACAAAATCTCAAATATTTTTTTTCTCTTGGGGTCTTAATTTACTTAAATAAAAGCTGCAATTTGGGGTCACAATTACGCAGTCACTTCAACTACTCCATGCCTTCAGTTAACAGACATTTTAGATGAGATATTCTGAAATTTTGTTTTGTCAGGATGCTAACCTATTTTCACTGAATAATATTGTTTTTACTGCAGGTTTGAAAAGTTCTGAGGTTCTCGGAAAGTTTTAAGGTTTTCTTACAACTTTTTTTTTCTTATATATATTTTTTTTGCTTTGAAGTTCTCATTAGTGAGTAATTATATTGACTGCAAGAGTCATTTTAATTTACACCTGCACATCTAGGAACAACTAAGACTCTGAACCTCATTCTCCATCATCCTTTATTATGCCAAAGAAGCCAGGGTTTAAGAGAGCCATCTTTGAGGTTCGTGCCCTCAGCAGTAGCACTATGCACAGATGTCCGACACATTCCTAGATCTTTCCATTTCCACAACATTTCTTTTTTTGAACTGGCACAAGACCTGAGAGGCAGCATTCCTCCCTTAGTGTGTGGACTCCCAGTCACACCTCACCTTCCTCTCATGCTTTGCATACTTACTAACAACAAAGTCTAACTTTTGGTACTGACTTTCTTTTGTGATACCTTAGAAGTAAAAGAAATTACTTTGTTTTTTCCCCTCAGCTGTCCTCATTCAGAGAAGAGATGAATATTTCACAACCCCACCTTCTTCCCCAACAAGTAACTACAAACATGCAGATGGAG
Source organism: Nettapus auritus (assembly GCA_011076525.1). Lineage (NCBI taxonomy): Eukaryota > Metazoa > Chordata > Aves > Anseriformes > Anatidae > Nettapus > Nettapus auritus. The sequence continues at coordinate 69,253,780 of CM021768.1, forward strand.
AAAAAAGAGAGAGAGAGATTTACCACTTTCCCAGGATAATTCCACTGTAAATTAACCACCTCGTTGTCAAAGACCACACAAGTTACTACGATGGTCTCGCCTGTTTTGTAGACAGTTTTAAGAGCTTCAATTTCAACCGGCAGCTGTGAAGTAGCTAAAGAGAGAGAGAGAGAGTACAGATTTAGTTTAAACCTGTATGCAATTTTCACAAAGTGTAATTTCAGGGGGAGATTTCTATTTCACTTCCTCTGTTGAGGAATTACCTGGAAAATTCAGTGAAAGTACTGCTGATTTATACTGATATAAACATTGTGTATTTAAATTATGAAGTGTGCAGGCACTGAGTTTAATCAATTTAATTAGGAAAAGATCCATGCATAAAATTTCAATTAACAGTTCCTATCTCAAATGCCCCTATGAGATATTTTACTCACTGCACTTGGGATAAAAGTAATTTTCCATTTTGCTAATCAGTGACTGTCTTTGAAAATCCACTACTGGTCAATAAAACCTTGTTCTAAAAATATTTGAATTGTGTTGTTTTTTCCAACTAACTAAAGTTCTATCATTCGAATCCACTGGGGAACACCAGGCTTTTAAGTTCTGTTTCAACAAACAGGATGAAAACAAATGTCTTAGAAAAGACTTTTGCAACCATTTCAGAGAGGAGGTAAAGTTAAGGGTATTTTATTCTCATCAGAATTGTATACAAGGTAGTTTGCTAGGCAAACTAGCAACTAAGTGACTAGCAATATTGCCACAGGATCAAGGAGCTCATCATAGGGGTAATATCTGATATACCCCATGATGCGGGTGCTAATATGACTCGACAGTGTGAGAAAAGAGCTGGGCTGCAGATTATTGCTTTTTTTTTAATAATGAAAATAAATAAATACCTCTTAAAATATAGATGAGGAATGCATCGGACTTGAACTCCACACCATTAACTGTTGTTTTGCATGTGTACGATCCCGCAAGGAAGTTTCCTAAGAAGCCTTGTTTGTTGTCATAGAAAGCATAAACAGCCTTGTCTAAACTGTTAATTAAAGTCACTTGAGTATTTGGGTCACTTGTCCGACAAGGGATAATGGTGTGATCACCTTCTTCTACTAGGATGAACTGGTCTTCTGGTATGGAAGGCACAAAAGGCATGTCTGGGTCTGTAAAAAACAAGAGGTACGTTTACACTACCTTGCTTGTAGGAAGTCCATATGCAAGAACTGGATATCAATGACCACCTACAGGTCTTAACTGAAATCAGTACAGTTCATGACTCCACTTGTTCAGAGACTGCAGGTGAGGCATGCTAACAGCATCTCGGTTTTGCTTTCTGGTGTGTCATGTAGCAAGACATTTGATCTAAGCACAAAAGAGGTAAGGTCTCGGGCTTCTTCCTGACAATTCAGGATGCAGAATTGGAAATGCAAGTATTCCAAGAGAAAAAAAGCTAAATATTATTCTTCCCATTAGACCTGGTTCTGATATATTCCTACAGTGAGGGCAAAAGGCTATTAAGTGACACAAAGCATGAAAAATAACTAATGGGTATGAAAACATTTATGCAGTTTCTAGGGATTAAATTAAAGATGACTTCTCTTTCTCTGTCATAAACAACTCTATCAAGACATACATACAGCAAAGATCTTAGAGATGAATTTGGACTTACATATCTAATTTTTAGGAAAAAAGATTTTGTGCTTATGTGCAACTTTCACTGCAATAAAAAGAAATATAATAAAAATAAAATAAAATTAATGTACCAATAATATTTTATTGGAACAAATCACTCATCTTTTTCAGTTGGATTTTTTTCTTTCTGTAATAGTAGCTGCCCCATAACCAGTACACAAAGAAAAGAAAAAAGAAAAGAGAAAAAAAAAGAAAAAAGAAAAAAAAAAA
>CM021768.1:69255778-69309008 GCA_011076525.1 Nettapus auritus
AAGAAAAAGAAAAAGAAAAAGAAAAAGAAAAAGAAAAAGAAAAAGAAAAAGGAAAAAAAAGAAAAAGAAAAAGGAAAAAGAAAAAGAAAAAAACACTTGATAGCAAAAAGTATAAATCAATTTTGGTGTTGCTTATGGCTAACACCATTAAAGCCACATTTCATCAAAAATAATTCAGGATACTTATCTTTATGCATATCTAACATGTCCAACATTGCAGTTATGAGACATAGTTAATTATGGTCACAGCATGTGGTTTCCAGACTATGGTATTTGACCATAAAAAAAGCAAACAAACACCTGGTAGTTTTAGTTCTTCAAAGTCAACAAAATGCATGCCAACTTTCCTATCCAGCCAATCCAAAGTCTGAGTTCAAAAAATAATTACATAACATATCAAACATAAAAAAAAAGCCCTTAAATTATCTACACTTGGCCATTCGGAATAAACAAATAATCTCTGCTAGCCTGAAGCTTCTGTGCAAAGCTTTATAATGAAATTTAATAAATAGCAATACAAATCCCTCCAACAATAGAATTTATGCTGCACTGGCAGGCTCTTTGTAGCAATAGTCCAAACACAGCCCTCTACCCCAAACACACTGCCAAGTCCATGTATTCATTTTCCCAATGTAATTTAAAACAGACCCGGGATTCACCTAGTTTGGTTTTCTCTGTGCTTTTAGTGAAACTGGGATATTGCGTGAAGTCTCTGAGTAATTCTCCTTGGCCAAAGTGGGTTGCTGCCACCCATTGCCCTCCTAATTCATTGCAGGAAAAACAATTGTAAAGACAAAATTTATAGTGGAAACAGAAACATTCTCTATAATTTGGAGAAAAGGATATGTTTCTGCATTTATGACATCCTAATGTTTAGTGAGTGGAAAAAATTACAGGGTGTCTCTGCTTTGCAAATGTGGTAGGCTGAAATCTAGAGGCATTTCAAAATCAAAACAAAATGCCCTCTTCTTGAAGAAATCTTCTGTCTTTTGCCCTTCTATCCTTTTACTGAATGAGTTACAAGCCTGTTTAACAGCAAGAAAATCTTTTGGTGATTTGGCTAGAGCTGGTTGGAAATTGAGATACGTGTGCCAAACCCCACAGCCTCTGCTGAAACCTCTTAGTGCTTCAAGAATGAATACAAATGCATGAAGTTTGTTGTGGGAAATGTAGAGAAAGTCTTGGAAGAATCGCTGTACTTGAACCACACATCATGAACTGCAAAGAATTAATAACAATGTAAAATAGCCTTTAAAAAAAGCCTCATTAGTCTTTCCTGCCCTTTTCCCCTTCCACAGTCCTCCCTGCAGTTTCAGGCATCATCTCCTTCACAACTTATTTTAGGTTTTCAGGATGATTTACAATCCCTTCTTTTCTCCTTCATTTCCTGCTCAGACTATTAACTGCAAATGTCATGACTTGGTCTTCTCTGGCCCTGCTGTTCTGCCACTTATCCCCTGAACACCGAGGAAACATCCAGACAGCACTTTGCCAACGCAGCCAGCTGTGACTCAGTCTGTGGTGCCTATTTCAGCCACAGAAAAATAAATAAATAAATAACTTGATGGATAACATGACAATCCTTTAAAGGGATTTTCAGCCAGAACAAGGGGGTGGGAGGGCAAAGTTGGTGATAGGAACTTCTGAAGAGAAAGGATGTCATTTCTTCTGCGTCCAGCAGATTTTCCACCACTACAGAGAAAGGTAGCAATGGGACTGGGAAGGCTGTGTTTACTTTGAAAATTATAGGGCACTGCAAGAAATGCTGTGTAGAAACACCATATTTTTAATCTTGTCTCAGACTGGTCAGCAGTAGCATTTCTCGTTTCATCCTCCCTTGTAACTGCCACCTCAGGACAACTCTGCTGCTTCCTGCTTCCCGGGCCCTCTGCACATGTGAGCTTTTCCCCTTTCTGTTTAAACCAGGTTAAAAACAAAACCTGGCCTTCTCCAGCTGGCGACTGCTTTAGTGTCAGACGTGGCACTGGTTTGGGCAACACATGTCCCAAAACATCCCTCACAGTCACCCCGGAAAGTGGGTCAGTCACCCTGTGGCACCCCCACTTACCAGGCACATAGATGTAGATGTCTCTCCCCTCCACTTCCCCATCCTCCACTTGAGTGTGGTTGTAATAGCAAACATACAGGCCCGTGTGAGCGGCTGAGGCATTTCCTACTTCCAGCACTGTCACGAAGAGGCCACTGTTGTTCTCTTCATGTCTGATGTCTATCCTGTGGCTTCCCTCGGTCACTGGGTACTGCCAGCTCACTTCACTGTCTCCAGAGCATTTGAGTGTGAAATTGGAATTGAGCTGCACAACCATTTCATTTCTGTTGGGAACAATAGTCGGCAGAGGAAGCTGGCAAAATGTTATGAACGGGCCTGGAAAAAGACACAAATAAAGAGCACATGAACACACAGCCCTTCCTCAGCACAGGAACGACAGAGGGTGCAGAGTGGATCCAGAGCAGGCATCTTTACGGCCATTTCAGACGTGCTGACATCCCAGGAAATTTGCCCTTGTTAAAAGCCAGAGCTGTTCCCAGTGGAGGGCAAATGGCCTCCCTTTGAAATGCTAAGCGGAGAAGTGTTTGCTCGCTGAGCCCTGTTTGACAACTCCAGAGGTGAAAGACAGAGGTGAAGTTAGGGATGGCTCCCAATCCACACCTCAGCTTCCCAGCCCCAAGTCCCAGCCCCAGCCCCTGGCTACCAGATCATGGACACCCTACAAGCCAGGCTGCAGGTCCTTGCAGCAATGGTGAGGAAATCAGCAAGTCTGTCAATTTTTGAGGAAGCTCACCACTGAAAGTTGGAAACCACTTCCCAAGGCCAACACCTGCACTTTACATCTGGCTTCTATTTCTGCAAAGGGCTGGGGAAGGGGCCTACATCCAAAATTTGTGCATCGGGTCTACCTCTGGCCAAAATGTACAGAAAGTTTATAGCCAAATAAAACTGTAATTCACTGAACTAGATGTTGTAGATGGCACCACTTTTCAGATGCAATCTACATTTATGGGGTCAGATTTGCAAGCCTAGGTAATTTGTAGGTGGGCTGGTGCAGGTCCAAGACTCAGAAGGAAAATGAGAGGGCCCACACCCTAAGCTCCTGAAAAAGAAAATGGGGAATTCACCAGGAGAACACTGTGAAAGTGGGCCCTGCACAACAAACCAGCAGTAGGAGCCCAGGTTTCTTTGAAACCAGTTTCTCACGTCTGCACGTGTTATCTCAGCCCGCAGGGCCCTTTCTATATTTGGCAGCCCTGTGGCAAACCCTGCCCTCCCCTCCCAGCGCCATTCGTTCTGCAGATGTGGGCAGCCCAGCAAGTGCGGTTATGTGGTGGGAAGGGGGAGGATGCTGGAGCCCACACAGGCAGCCCGGCTTGCTCCATGCTGCCGGAGGTGCTCCAGCATGACACGGGTGGGATAACTGTCTTTGCTAGTCCTTGTCTTGGCCTACCAAAGGGGAGGACAGAAAAATAGAGGCTGGCAGCAGCTGGCCAACCATTTGCTATTGTGAACACGACAAAAGGAAAATTAAATATGGGTTTATGAAGGAGTAGGGATGGGGAGGCTTAGAGGACTGAGGAATATTACCTGTCAGGAAACATCCCAGGATCAGGAATGTCCTTGGGGAAGTACCCATTGCTACCGACAACTGAAACAGAAAGAGGGCAACACGGAGCCAGTTAATAAGCTGACAATAGATACAAGAGCTCACAGAACCACTCTCCAACAGTGCCCTTTGCTTGCACCCTGCTGAGGGCAGGAGCACCCCCAGGACCCCATTTAACACCCTCATCCTGGTGAGACACCCACCCATACCACCCACATGGCACCTGGGGCCACAGGCAGACCACCAGCACAGGGAACGCAGCCAAAGGACCACAACCTCTTCTCCTCACTAAGTTCTGACCCACCCTGCTTTTGAATCTCGAAAGTTACACAGAGCACAAAGCTGGCACTTGCAGCAAAGAACCTGCAAACAGCCTGCTGCAACACCCAGGACTGAACCCACACTTTCATTGGACGCTGTATTGAAGTCAGTGTGGATGTAATGGCTATATGCAGTAAGTTCTGACCTTTTAGCAGCTTGCAGCTTTTTTTTTGGGCGGGGGGGAGTGGGGGAGAAAAAGCATATTTTAAAGCGACTTTTATTATAAATCACACAATTGTGAGTGATATTTTTGTTTGGCCATTGTACGTATGTATATATATAGCTTACTGAGCACAATACAATACAATAGTGTTTATTGCTTATTTAACAAGAATTCCCTTGATCAAGAGACATGCTATTTAAAACATATGCTGAAATTTTCTAATGGAATAAATACATGACAGACTGTAGGCCAGCAATGCCATTCACTGAGTGCCGCTTCTCTCCTACAGTGTGAAAATCATAGGCTATCTGTGATAATTTCAGCTTTCAAACAAATAATCAGAAGGCATCAGTTGTGAAGAGGCAGCAATGGCAATAAACAACTCTGAATCTTTATGCTATCTAATCACATTTCTTCTTAAAACTCTCAAGCAGCCCGCAAGGTAATTTCCAAAAGAGAAGCTCCTACAACCCCTGCTCTCATTGAGATCAATGGACATTTTTTGTTGACTTTAATAGCAACTGGATTTGGCCCAGAGCCAACATAGACTAAAAAAGGACCGTACAGAAGAACTCGTAATATGAAACACAGGCTAAGGAGTAAAATAAAGAATGATGTGCCAAAACAGAGACTAGTTTTTCAAAGGTTCTGGAGAGTTTCTATTCACCCTCTGCTCCCAGTTCTGAGATAGGAAAGCACGTAGGTGCATCCAGTTATGAAGGCTATGCTGATGCCATATGGGAGCTAAATGATTACAACATGCCATGGGGTGTTTCTGAACCCATCCCTCTTTCCTCCTGCGACGTGTGGAACAGACGGTGCTCCTTTGCAAAGCGAAAAGTATTTGATACTCCAATCAAACAAAAGGTCTCAGAAGCAGGATTAGATGACTTACAAACTACCAGCCCCAAAACTTGTACAAACAACCTTGGAAATTCAGCTGACAACTTTCCAGCAGAGACAAACCATTTTGCCTTATTCTTCAATTAGCAATAATTGCCACGTGTTTATGTATCTGTCTCCTGATGATAACAGACTCTCAGACATCAAAGAAGTCCATTTGTTTCAGCCTCCTTATTCATTTTTATCACATTTATATTCTGCAATATTTTTTCTGATAAAGTGACCCATTAGCTGTAAATCTTTAAAGAATTCTCATCATCTGCTTTATTGATCTGAATCCTAAGCTCCCAAGACAATGTTACCCCACTGCCTACCAAATTTCCTTCAGCCTTTTCCATTTGAAAATAGGGTCTCTACCCCTACTGTGTTGTTTTCCAGACTATTCAATGCAAGTGACACAACACAGAAAAACACAAGGCTAATATCTTTTACACACCAGACTGCAGAAGCTCTGCTGAAGCGAACTTATACTGCTGCAAAGCTGTGTGAGGACTGAAGCCTTGTGAATAAACTGATCTAAATAGAGGTGATGGCATTTCCAAAGTGTTATTTGGAATTTGTTGCCTTAGTTGGGCTGCCATAGCAATCAGTAAGAGCTGAGTGCCTCAGTCTACCCTTGCAGTTTTAAAAAAACACGAGGATTTACTAAATCTGCATTTCCCAACTGGCTATTCTTTCAGAATACATAGCTTTGATCTTTCCTCAATGACCTGTTAATCTCAGCAAGACCCAGAGCAACATTTACGCACTGTGAAAAACAGAATAATGTACTAAGGACTCATCATCATTCATACTCGAAAACTGTTTGAACTGGATTTAATTACATCGTGCATCTGACTTTGGCATGCTGGAGTCAAGGTTTAACACAGAATTTAACACCTCTGTTCTGGGCAAAAGATAGTTTACTCATTCACAAAACACCAAGCATTTGATGTTTATTTACCATCACCGTTTTTTTTTTTTTTTTTTTTTTTTTTTTTTTTTTTTTTTTTTAATGCACTTATTTTGCTTTTTAACCTTATTTGTGGCAGAGGAGCCCTCTTTGTCCTAAAACACCCACATCTCAGCCCTGAATAAATACACCAGGTTCAGCTTCTAGCATCACTACATCAAACTGCAAATTGGTGTAACCTCTGCAAAGCCAGTAGATTTATGCAAGTATTAGTAGCACGCATACAACGTAAGTTGGAGCCAATCTTAATTCCTTGCATACCTTGAACAGTGCTAGTTAAAATAGAAACTTGGGAGTGCATAGTGAAAGCTAGATGATGCCACGGGGGGGTTGCCAAACTCTCTGGAGTGGAGGTTGATTGCCCAGGGTAAAACAATCATCACATCTCATCTAATCACTGGGTTTTGAAAGGAACTGACTGAAAATTCGGTATCTCTGTTGTGTGCTTTAATGATAAAAAAATCAGGAAAAGAACATCAGAAGAACTTTTATCAGCAAGGAGCCAATCTTCCAAACACTCACTGCCAAGCACTGGCTTCCAACCAAGAGGGGTTTCACTGACTGCAGAGCAGAAGAGACAAAGTAAAATCAATATCCAAAAAGCTGATGGAAATGTGTGTTTAGAAGATGATGATATTCCTAGGTGATTGCGTGACCTAGACAGAAAGCGTGGTGGCGGGGTAAAAAAGAGCCATCCGTATATGTTTTTCATACTGCTGTAAATCAAACAAAGAACTCTTTCAAGATGGAAAATCGTCCCATCTACCAGCTGCCTGGAGACTGACAAACTCGTTTCTTGCCAGCTAAGTAGTCACTGCACTTCGTCCTCTTGGCCACAGGATGGCAATGTTGATCCACAGCTCCCTTGTCCAGCAGAAGGAAAGGCTGGTCTCCAGCGCGGCAGCTGGGACCTAAGCTAAGTCTTCTAAATCAACTTAAAATAAAATTTCTGATGTCTTAACTTCATGCGAATTTGCTGGGTTTTCTTCTTTGGGGAAGAAAAAAAAGTCCCAATAGCTCTGTATTTATATAAATTATACAATAGTAGGTGGATTGCGAATCTTGGCACATAATGATGTGATTATCCTTGTTATGAGAGGGCTGGATAATTTCAGTGGAGGTTTTGTCTGAGTGGCAATCCGTCCTTCTGGGAAAGCTGATCTTTTCCAGCAAGAGCGAAGGCTAGCCCAAGAGACGAGGACAACTCTTCCTCCTTGTGGTATATGTTACTGGTTGAATGCAAATGTTCAGTCAGGACCTCCTGAAACATTTCTTGGTTTGCAGTTCCCAAATTACAAACTCAGTTCTCCACAAGAGCAGAGCAAACAGGAGAGCATCTGATGGCTTCACTGGGGAAAGGCACAAACAACATGAAAAAAATTCTTCTTTGAAAAGTCCAGCATAAATGTTCTCCTAAGGAGCATTTTGTTCCACGTCCCTTTGCAAGTTTTTGCATCTAGCATAGCCTGTGTGTCTCTTCTGGGCTGTGCGGGAATAACTACACAGCAAGCTGAGTCTGCTGGGGCTCCTGCAGTGGCTTCAGGCTCTGAAGGACACCTAGTGATGGCTGCCACCCGTCAGACTTCCAGTCAGCTCCAATTCTTCAGCCTAACCCATCAGGACAGACCACAGGACTAGGAAATTAGAGATAGAGGGCAATTTACAAAGTCTAAATTTACTTAAATGACTTTCTGGTCTATCCCAGCAGACAGAAAACACAATGGGTACTTCCAAGGGTACATCTCACTTGGGTTCTCAGGATCAGGTCAGGAACTTCAGAAAACATCTCAAATCCCAACTTAGGTGCTCAGAAGTGGTGGATGGGAAAAAAAATAATAATAATAATAATAATAAAATAATAGTAATAAAAAAATCCAATTTCTGTTGACCACAGGAGCTAGGAAGCTCAGCCATTGCAGTCTGTTCCCTTGGGTGTCTATGCAAAGCTTTATTGACTTGAATAAGATGAGTCAAGCAGGAGAGCAAGGCAAGAGGGAGAGAAAGGACTGCTTGCTTACTTGCTTGCTTCTTTTAAATTTTCAGCAATTCTTGCCAGCACCAAAAAAATGACCTCTCAGAAATCATTCTAGTCTTTAAAATGAGTGAAGCAAACATGTTCTACACAATTTCCAGTGTTCACGTGCAAGAGTAACACCACTGCAGCCGTGATGTAAGGATACAAGCGAGGCAAGGTTTCTATGGGGTTATCCATTTCACCCCTTTTCAGACCAACTGCTGCTGTTGGAAATAGCCAACAGTAGGTCAGTAATAAAATAAATAAATAAATAAATAAATAAATAAATAAAAAGGTCTGGGCTGTGCAAGTCTTTTCTGTCTATATGAATTGGACTCAAATCCAAGCTTGATACTGCAGTACTGCAGAGAGGTATTTTATTAAAATATTTATTACTTCCTGCTTTCTTGAAACCGAATACCTATGTATTTCTCTCCCAGCCACATGAAGATCCCCCATACATCAAGGAGCAAATGGGAGCAGAGATGGCCCCGGTGCCCTTCACAGTCCTGCTGGCACAACTCTGCCCGTCCCTGCCTGGGGAGGAGTACCAGAACAAGGGGGCTCATTTCAAGGCAGCGGGAGACCGCCTGCAGGCTGGGAGAGCTGCTTTGCTTGTAGACTCCTATGTCCCAATGCTTTGTGCGGTCTCATTTTTCTTCAAACTTTTTTTTTTTTTTCCCCCAAGCTTTGAGGTTGGCTGAACTGCTGTTTCGCTGAGGGTTCCACAATGCTCTTTGTTAAATGGAAACTGAAAACGAAGAGCCTTGCTGCGAGATCTTTCTCTATCTCCTCTAGAAGTAAAAGCCAGATATCCACAGCTCGGATTTTGAGTCGCTGATGGCAGAGGGACCTTTGACGCCTCTCTCCTTGCTTTGATCCTGTCTCTGGCCCCAACCGGGGAGACTGAGTTAATGCAGCCTAGCTGGGCCCCCAGCTGGGCCCAGCCCTGGCCCTTGGAGATGCGGAGGGCAGCACCCCAGCATCCCCCTGATGGCTGCCCCCTCCTCACTGCTTCCCCAGGCAGCAAAATCCAGCGGGAGGCTTTAGCGAAAGGAGGCACAGTGAGGACCCCGTCGGGGAGACAGTGGGGACCCCATTGGGAACCCCATAACCAGACAGGACATGGCTGGGGATGGAGGAGAGGGGAGAGGGGCACGTTGCCACTCTCCAGCCCCCATCCTCGGGGTTTTCCTCCCTGCTGCAGGGAGCCTGAGAGGATGGCCCCGAGGGAGAAGGAAGAGGGGCAACCCCGAAGCCCCCCCCAACTCCCCAGCTTGGTTTTTAGCTGCTAGAGCCGCTGCCGATCAGAGGCTGCCTGGGACACCGAGCAAACCTAGCAGAGACGGCAGCTCCCAGCCACTCCGCTGTTTGTCTAGGAAACAATAGGAAAGCCTTTGCCAAGCTGGAGCAAATTTTTTTTTAAAACGCGAGGTAACCAGAAAAAAAAAAAAAAAAAAAAAAAAAAAAAAAGGCGGGATGGGATGGGGCAAAGCAAAGCCGTGTTTCCCTCCAGGGCTGCTCCCCGACGTGAGCTCCGGGCTTCTTCTCCTACCCGCTTCTCCTACCCGCTTCGCCGGGTGAGGCACAGAGCGCTCCGTGTCCCCGAGGGGGCGGCCACCCGCGGGGGGACAGCGGCTGTGCCCCGTCCGGGGCTGTGACAGCGGCGTGCCCGCAGCCCCAGGGACGGCTCCGTCTGTCCCAAATGCCCTGGGCTTGTGGTTTTGGGTCCCGGAGGCTCGCCGGGAAGCCGGAGCGTTTGCGAGATGCCGAAATGCCGTCGAGGGGCTCTGGGTGCGTGCCCCCGGAGAGGGAGGGGGTCGGGGCAGCGGCCCCCGCAGCCCGTCGGGACGCGGACAAGCCCCCGGGGGCGGCTGCTGCTGCTTCGCTGGATCCGCCACTGCTCGCATCGAAAAAGGCTGTCCAAGTCCTGTTCTCTGGAACGGCTCCTGGGCCGCTGGGTCCCCGTCCAAAAATGTTGAGCAATGCCGCAGCCAGCCAAAAAGCCATTTCCTACTCGCTCCTAGGACTTTTCCAGGGGACTCCAGCCTGGCAGAGGCTGGCGAGCTTGCAGCCTCCGCTCTTGACCAAATCCAAACGGTGGCCGCGAAGACTTCAGTCCCCCCCGAGGGGCCAGGTGGCGGGCTCCAGCCGTCCGGCGGGGCGGGTGGCGCTCCCGGGGCGAGAAGGCCGCTGTACCCTCGCCCGCCTCCCCCCCCCCGCCCACCGGAGGAGATGGGGTCGCCCGCGCAAAGCGGGGGTCGTGCGTGTCCCGTCTGGGTTCTCGGGGGTGGGGGGGAGGGGGGTTAAGGTGGGGAAGGGGACCTGAAAAGGGGAAGGTGGCGAAAAACAAAGGGTGGAGGAAGGGAGAGGAAAGCGGTGGGGTGAAGGAAGTAAGAGCAGAAGGTGGGAATGCGAGAAGAGGGGGAGCCGCCGGCTGCCACCCTGCCCTGCTTCCCATCCTCGCTGCGCGTCCCTCCGCGCCCCCCGGGCGGGCACCGGGGCTGCCCTCGGAGCCCCGGCGGAGCAGGAATGCGGCGCGGTGGCCCCCGCGGTCCCAATGTGTTTGTCATTAGCGCTGCCCGAGCTGCTCCCCGCCGCCGCCGCCGCCGCCGCCGCGCCCCGACGGCCCGCGGAGAGCCCGGTCCCAGCTCCCCGCCGGCCCCCGGCACCCCCGCGGGAAGGCGCCCCCGGAGCGGCTCAGACGGGGAAAAAAAAAAAAAAAAAAAAAAGAGAGAAAAAGAAAATAAATAAAATACCAACAAATGGATAAAGGGAGAGAAAATTAAAAAAAAAAAAAATGGGAAAAGAAAAAAAATATTAAAAATGGGAAAAAGAAACGGGGGAAAAAGAAGGGGAAAAAAATTGGGAAAAAAGTGCCCCTCACCTCTTACCTCCTCCTCTCCGACCCGCAGCTATCGCCCCGCAGATCGTAAAATATCCAAAATATGCCCCCGTCTTTTGTGACTTTCCCCGCTCAGTCGCGCTCCTTCCCTGCCGCTCGCCCTCCCTCCAGACCCGACTGCACGGGCTCACAACGCGCGGCCCGTAATTGATTCAATGTTAGGGTCCATCCTTCCCAAACCCATCATTTGCTTTAAGTAAATAGCTGTCAGGAAATGAAGCCCCCCTCCGGCCCCTCCGCAATAAGAGCCGCCCTGGCTCGCCCGGCGCCCCCAGCCCCGCGGCCGGAGGCGGGCGCAGGAGGGAGGCTCTTACGGAGGCAGGGGGGCCGGCCTCAGCCTCCAGCTCTCGGCGGCCTCGCAGGGGAGGGGGAGGCTGGCCATATGGCGGGGGGGGGGGGAGGGGGGGGGCGGAGATTTGGGCGCCGGGGGGGAAGAAAAAAAAAAAAAATAAAGCAAAAAAAAATTTGGTGAAAAGTCGGAGGGCTCCCAGTTTCGTGAATGAGCCTCCTCCCTCAGCCCCTGAAGGCCGGCGGGTCACGGTGTGGGGTTATGGACGGGGAGCTGGAGCTGGACACGAGTTGGCGGCTTCCTCGTGTCCTTTGTGCACTCCTGAGCGTGGACGCGGGGCGCAGGGCAGCACGGAGGCACCTCCAGAAGCAGGAGGCACCGGGCGAGAGGGGCAGAGCCGCGCCGCTCGGCTTTATGAATGAACGCCACAACGAAAGGCAGCCGTCGCCGGGAGCCGGCCGCCCCAGACCCTGCTGCTGTGCCGGGACCGGGGAAGCTCTTATCCGCTGTGCCCTCACCCGGAGCCTCGACGGCTTTAGCCGGGGACCTCCGCTTCGCCGCGGCTGCCGGCGGTGGCCGGGGAGGTGGCCGGGGCTGCTCCCGCGCCCCGCCGCGGGGTCCCGGAGCCGAGCCCGGCGATGCTGCGGCCGCGGGAGAGGGGGCAGTGCAGCCCCAGGAACCGAGCGGGGACGGAGGCCCCTGCCTCCCGGGAGGGCTCCGGCCTCGGAGCCGAGCCCTGGGGCTTCTCCCGCTTCCTCCCTTCCCGCTCCGGCCCGCCTCCCTCCCTTTTTTTCTTTTTTTTCTTTTCTTTTTTTTTTTTTTTTTTAATTATTATTATTTTTTTCCGTTTAGCGCCAAACAAAAGTTTCGTCCTCAAAGTGAAGCGACGGGATGCGGTGGTTTTTCTCCCTCCCCAAACCAAGGAGAGCTAAGCCTCCGGAGCGAAGATGCCCCGAATGGAGCGGGGGCAGGCAGGAGAAGAACAGGGTGCTCGGGCCGAGGGCCCTGTGGCGAAGCTCGCAGGGTCCTCGGGCTTTTTGCACGCCCTCCGCTAGTGCATCCTCAGCTCGGGTGAGTGCACAGCCCCACTATTGCTTCCACATGTTCCTGCAGGAAACCAGCGGAGTCAGATCCCTGGTCGGAATGCTAACAGGATACCGTAATGCTTGTGAATAAACAACAGGCTGCGAGTGAGTCAAAAGCACAATGAGAGAAAAAAATAATAATAATAATACTCAAAAAAAAAAATGAGTACACCCGGGTGTTCTCCACCTGGGGGGCGAGCACAGGCAGCAGCCCGGCCCCCCGAGGTTGTGCAGGACGAGCCCCGACGGGAGGGGCGGCTCCGGGCAGGGTTCAGCGCCGCGAAGATGTGCGGGTGCCGAAAATGCGTGAGCTGGACCGTGCGGGGCTCGGGCTGGCACCCAGGAGCCTGCTTTGACGGGTTTAAGGGTGGAGGCGATGCCTGGCGAGGGACCGCCAGCATCAGCCGTGATACCCGCTCAAAGAAAAGAGCAAAAGGAAAGGGAGAAGGCGCTCTCTGTTTGCAATTACCTGCCTCATTTGAATAATGCCTTCGTCGTGATCATTATCGAGCATTCGTTAACGGCTTCCACGTGGGATCTCGCAAGAACGAGCACAGAATCAAACCAAATCGCGGAGCCGGGACGGGCAAAAAGCTGCGGGCGGGGACCCCGGCGGCTCCTGCGAGGCCGGGCCGGGGGCAGCGGGGCCGCTTTCCCCGATGTGGCTCCCCCTTCCCCGCCCCGACGGCAGGGGAGAGGGGCCCCTCGCCCGCGGGAGGAGCCCGGGAGCCTGCTCGGGGCCGGTCCCCCCCTCCCGATGCCGGCGGTGCCTGGGGGGTGTTTGAAACAACCCCTCCGGGACGGCTCCCGAGCACTCCCCCCGCCCCGTGTGGCGCAGGGGGGTCCCGTCCAGGGGCTCGGGGTTAGCAAGAGGACAGGCTGGGGGTGGGGGGATTCACACCACGGCAGCCCCCTCCCCTCCCAGCGCCTCTCCCCTCCCCCGGAGTGCTGCAGCATAAGGCATCCTGCCTGTTTATGTGGCAACAGATGGAAGCCGCACGTCTTAAACAACTCGGGATGCAGCCTCTGCCGCCTGTTTACTCTCCCAATCTGCAGCCCCCCAACGACCCCCAACACCCTCGTGGGGCGGTGGCGGTCCTGGCCCCCTCCCCGGTTCTGCAGCGCCCGCAGGCTCCGGGCAGCTTGCACCGACGGGCGGCTCGCTGCGGCCCGGGAGCTTGCGGGGGGGCTGGGAGCTGGAATTTGGGGCTGGGAGGGAAGGCAGGGATGGGGCTGAGAGCCATCAGCCACGTTTTAGGGATGCTCGGTGCCGGCTGAACTCTCCTGTAGGCACAGCGCCCTTCAGGAGGACCGCGACACCTCTGGATGCACACCCCTC
This sequence comes from Nettapus auritus, assembly GCA_011076525.1. Classification (NCBI taxonomy): domain Eukaryota; kingdom Metazoa; phylum Chordata; class Aves; order Anseriformes; family Anatidae; genus Nettapus; species Nettapus auritus. Next base: position 69,269,367 of record CM021768.1, read on the forward strand.
TGCTCATTATTATTTTTCTGTTTTTCTATTTTTTTTTAATTTATTTTTCTAAATATCCATTCAACGCCCAGCTCTCGGGCCCGCCCGTTTCCCGAGCAAAACACCGGCCTAAGCCACAACCCCCGCATCGAGAAGGGCAGCCCCGGCCCGGAGCAGAGCCCCGACAAACCCCGAGAGAGGGAGAAAACCGAGCGGGCTCTCCTCGCTTGTCTCTGTAAATCTGTGCCCCCGCCTGTCGCGGAGGGAGAACACAGCAGCGGGACAGACGGGGACAGACGGGGGCACAGCCGGGCTCCGCCGAGCCCAGCCCCGCCGAGGGAGATGCTCGGCCCCTGCAGACATGTCGCGTTGACAGCCACGGCGGGGATTTTTTGATTTTTTCCCTTTTGCCACAGCTCCCTCGATCTGTTCGTCCAACATCGTCTGTCCCCGTGTCGGTGGGCGAGCAGGGAGCCAGACAAAAGAAATTAACGGCTGCTCCCCGCCGCCGGCCTCTCCTCCCCTACCTTTATTTTCATTCACCCCGGGGTGGTTTAAGGCAGTGCCCTGTGCCCGGCGAGTTCCCTCTAAGGCCTCTGCTGCCCCGACATCGAGTTGTTTTTCTTTCGTTGTCACATTTGGCTCTCGACGTTAAAAGATGCCAGGACAAGCGTGGCAGACTTACTCCTTGCGGTGGAAAAATATATATATATATATATATAAATAAATAAATAATTGTTTTTCCTGCCTTTTTTTTTTTTTCCCTTATTTTTTGGGACTGGGGCAGCACAAACAGGCTGCTCCGGTCCCAGTCCGATTTAGGGGTGGGGTAATGGGGCGAGAGCGGAGGCAGCGGGCGGGACGCTAGAGGGCACCGCAGCCCGCGGGAGGAGCGGGCACACGGCTCCCCCCTGCACCGGAGGAGCTCTCCTTACACAAATCCTCCCCCCCAAAAAAATAATTAGCAGCCGCCCTCCCCGTTAGCCCGCGGGAGAGGGCAGCGCCGGGTGCGCGCCTGTGTCTTGCAGCCGGGGCGTTTTCTTTCCTAAACATAACCCGCGAGCCCTAGGAGGAGTTCGCTGGGGCACGGCACACCCCGCAGACGCTTGGTTTCGCTGTTCGCAGTTAAAGGATAGGCAGGGTTTTGGGGAGGATGGGGAAGCGAGGAGCTGAGCACTGCATCCCCGCGGGTCCCGCACCAGCCCCGTGGAGAGCAGAGCTGCGAGCGCAGGTCCTCCCTGCCACAAACGGGGGGTTTTCCCCCCAGAAAATCAAACAACCTCCTCTGGTGATTCAACCCAGGTTTGATTTCGATCCGTAACTCCTCAGACCATTATCTTTGCCTTTGTTCTTTCAAACCGCAACAATTAATGGATTACAGCAGGGCACAAACACAGACACGCCAGGCGGCTCTGTTCCTCTGCCTAGTTACTGTTGGTGCCAGCTTGACCCCTTCGGGCCGGTGCCCTGAGATCTGCACAGGGCAACTGGCTGGTCCCTGGGCCACCCAGGACAGAGGTCACCAACACCCGTGGCATGGTGAGCACAGCCAGCCCAGGTCCACGCCAATGTCAGTCCCCACATATGCACGGGCTGGCCATGTCCTCAACACATTGCTGCCATGGGCAAGGAAGAGTCAAAGTAGGCTGAGCATCATGAGGGGTGCTCAGCTCTGGAGGGACCCCACAGGTCTGTCCAGCGACCTGAATTGCCCATGCTCCAGACACGGGATGTCACTTTTCTGCTTCATCCCATGATAGGTTTTCCTTTGGTGCGTAACATTTTGACAACACATCCCTTTGGAACAATCTGCTGTAGAACAACTGAAGCTAAGGACAGGGTTTCGGAAATTTAATTGACTATGCAAACGGATCCCTCCCTTCCCTGGAAGTTTTGTGCTTTGAAATACCATGACAAACAAAGCACTGTCCCTCTGTTTTCGTGGCACAGAAAGATCCTGAACAGGGGTCTCACTCATCCCGCGATTAAACTCGTGTGATCAGTTGCTTTCTTTAGTCGGGAGATAGGAGGGACCGACACACTGAGCCAGGGGAAATTGTTCTTCTCTTTTCTGTCGCTTCTATAAATGACTAATTGGGCTTTTCCTTTTGTCTGAGGTCAACAGGTTTTAGCCTGTACCTCATCTCATTCTCCAGGGAGTACTTGCTGCTTCAGTTACATGTTTATTTGCCTGTCTATTGTCGAGAGTCCTTTAGGGTACTCAGTTATTTGCACTTCACTTGAGTGGGGTGGCCGCAGAGGGAGAAACGAGAAAGTGAAATGAGAGGAAAATACAGGCACAGGTCAGTTCCCGGCAGCTGTGGACAAGAAATGACGGCTCGGGACCGGCTCAGACCAGGGAGATCCAGCGTGACTCAAGAACAGGAATCGGGGTGGGTTTGGGTCCTTGTACTGCTGGCTGTTGTACTCAGACAGCCCTGGTCTTAACCTCGATTATCTTTCGAAAAAAGGGTCTAATGTGGAAACCGGGACAGATTCTGCATCGTGTAAATCTGGTGTAATTCCAACTTCAAGGGAAATATTCCAGATTGAATCTGGTATAATTAAGATTAAAAATTGGCTCTGGAAGTCTTTTCTTTGGCAATAAAGTTAGAGAAGCACTGTGAAGAAAAATAATTCAAACCAGAACATTGTTTCAGTGCTCTTTTAAATAACATATGCTATAGGCGCTTTGAAGGCATTTGTTCTCCATGGCAGCAGTATTTTAAAACTTTCACTTTGGCTCCACTAACTGAGTTAACCCTTGAGAACCAAGTGTGTTTAAAATAGGCTACGTACACAAACACCATTTTGCAGGACATTCTCCAAATAACAGTAATTTTAAAATATCTTTTAGAGTGATATGGTTGCTGCTGTGGCAGTGGCAAGCTTCTTAGTGTGGGCAAAGCCATGCACATACAAAGCAGGCAATGCAATGAGTCTGAATTTACACCTTACTTGTCACAGTGTTGTTTTTTCTTTTTTTCATGGTGAATATTTTGTTATCAGAATATTAAACTCAACACACCAAGAAGGAGCAACTTCAGAAGGCAGTTGTTTAGTGTCTCTGGGAAGCAAACTGAACGGAGTCCCTAAAGGAATGGAGGAAAACTGAAGAGCCATAAATTACTCGGTATTTTTCTAGCTCCCATGAATAAGATGACAAGCTCTCCTCTAATAGTCACTGTGTCCAGTGCCACTTCATTTGTGAGGCCTGTGTCCCCAATAGAAATGATTTCACCATAACTTCATTGCAATTGCTGAGGAGGTGCTGGTGCTTGCCTTGTGTAGCTGGGCAATTTTTCCAGGTCTGGCGTTCAGCCCCAGTGAAATCACGAGATCTGTCATTCTCATAGTGGTCCCAGATTTTCACCACAGGTTAATCAGATCTTTCTTCAGGGTGTGGAAAAAAAAAAAAAAAAAAAAAAAAAAAAGAGAGAGCGGAAAAATAAGAATCAGCTGTGCCTGTCTTTGATTCCTTGTGGCATATAAATAATACTGTCTTGGAAAACGCTTTTTCCAATTTTTAAGTGGAGTGGGGAAGTAGGAGGGGTTAAATCTTTGAAAAGCACAGGAACATTGAGCCTTGTCACCTCTGTTTTTTGCCAGAGGACCCCTTGCTGAACCAGCAAACGAAGATCTCACAATAACACTGACTCTTTCTCTGGGTAATCTTTCAGGCTGCTTGATGAGCAGGTTCGTAGAGCTAGGGAGCAGTGAGACATGTCCTGCCCCAAACCTGCTGCTGCAAGGAGCTTAGCAGCTGTCCTCCCACCGCCTTGCATGGGTGCCCCAGAGGGAGGCAGGGAGATGGGAAACAAGCACAGGAGAGACCAGACGCAGCCCCAAATGGATCTGCAGATGGGGCCCATCTGAGGTTTCTTTCAGAGAAAGAGAATTGTGGGATAATCCCTCACCTTTCTGGCCCCTGCTCCCATCCGTGTTTTGCTTCCTTTGTCCCAAGATAACAGGCTAAGTGCTGAAGGAATAGTGGTAAGGACACACACAAAAAATGCCTAAATCAGAGCAGTGCTCTTTGCTGACTTTCTTTGTCTGCCAGTCGAGGACACCACAGAAAAGGAGTGGGGTAGGAACAGGTCACTTCACCCCTATTTTCTATTTTCACTGTCAAAGGGAGCAGAAACGTGCTCTCCTCACTGTCAAGAGAATTCAGAATTTCCTTTCCCTCTCGTTTTGTGATGGGAGAAAACATTTATGCAGCCAAAGTAAATCCAAATAAATTCTTGCAATTCCTATCCATCACCGAACTTCTATTTTCTCTTCTTAGTTATTTTTCTCTCAATGTGCTCCACACTACTATAAGAAAAAAGTGTTATTTAAGTCCACACCTCTATGAAACCTTGCTGGGATCACCTCATTAAGAAAGCTGCAAGCAGAGTCTCGGGAAGTCCGAATGAATCTATGATGCCTGCTATGATTACTCTTTTCCGAAACATAGTAGGGTTTAGTCAACTTGACATCATGAAGGGTTTGAGGAAATGCTTTCCTCCAGAAACATCAGCAGCTGTACAGCTGGGGGCTGATCAAAACAGCACTCGGAAGTATCACTGCAGCCTCTGCCGTGAACGGGGAAGTCAGCGGCACGCAGTTCTGCTTACAGGAGGTTAAAATATATAGGTAGTTAGACAGCTTGGGTGGACAGAAGCCATTGTAAATATCTGAAGAGTCGAGTGCCTTTTTTTTTTTTTTTTCTGGGAGACAAATGGTCCCACAGCCCACTTAGCACCTGCCATTGCCCCTCGGCTGCCCTTTGCCCCGTGGGGTTGCTTGTTCTGACGGCTTCTAAAGCTCTGACGCCTTCAAATTCCTTCTCCGTATGTTGGCTTTTTTCTTTGCTGCCTATCCCAATATTGACTTAGGAAAGAAGGAGAGTTAAAAGTAGCCAGCTCCCGTGCTGCCTACAGACCTTCTGCCTAGCTTTGCTTTGGGCCCCTGAACCACAAACATTGGCTTAAGCTACCATTAGCATCTGAATAGAGATAAGGGTCGCAGGAGAAGCTAGGGTAGGCAGCTACCTTGTGCAAGCATCACCCCTCAATTACTTTGAGGAGTGGGAGAGAAGCATGATCACAGCGGAGAATGTTTGTGTCCCATTTCAGCAGCAAGGGATTATTTGGCATTAAGGAAGTAAAAAAAAAAAAAAAAAAAAAAAAAAAAAAAAAAAAAAGTTGCATTCCTGAAGGAGACCACTGGAGCCTGAGCAAAGCCTGCTGTCAGTGACGGGTAGCTTCAGCTCCTTGCTTCTCCTTGTCCTTGCCCCTGTGCTGCTCTGCCTGGCCAAGCCCAGGGAATAGGAGGGGAAAGGGCAATGTGGGGCATGTATGGGTGGCACAGGTTTATGAAGGTCAGTAAACTTGGGCTCCATCAGACCACCAGAGAGAGTGGGTTTCCCAGCTGGAAGCACTCAAACATGTGGCCCTGCATGGAAAAACACCCTCGCTCCAGCCTCCAGGAATGCATCTCTGCCATGATTAGTAAAAGTGTCCCAGAATATCTCAGCGTCGCAGCATTACACAAGAAGACAGCCAGACTCCACGCTCAAATTCGAGATTAAAAACAACTGCTGGATTCCCACCCAGAAGCAAAAATAAAACAAGTGTAGGCTGTGAGCACAGGCACCATGGGCTCCCTCAACCCAGCTCCGCAGCTTCCGTGGCATTTGCTGGAACCACAGCAGAAGGAAGACACGGCAAAAGCCAAACCCAAAGTAGACTGCAGTGATGTGTCCCCTGGGCAGAAATTTTTTGGATCCCTACAAACACTAAAACACGCCAGGAATGGCTGTTTTGACCCTGTTTTCATTCTGAGAGCAGGTGGTGGATCCCAAAATATCCTGATACTGTGGCTTTCTTTGGCCAGGCGTCAGCACCAAGAGAGATCTGATGTCATCTTGATGTCAGAGCTTGAGTGTGATACATGGATATGTCAACACAATGACTCACCCCCTGGGACGTGGGACTCTACTGTTTGCAAAGGAGACCTGAGGACCAGCCCAGCCACACAGTGAGCCTGCAGAGGTAGCCACAGAGAGACAATGGTGACACACTCAGGGATGTGTCTGACCAACTAGATGAAATTCATCAGCTAACTATGTAGGGAAAAGAAGACCACATGCTCCAAAAATGCAGTGAATTCGCTGTGATGTGTAAATGAGGGGCAACTGTTGAAATCCACAGCATTACAGAATCGTGTTACAGGGATGAGAACTGGACCAAGAAGATGAATATTTTCCTTGAGACCACCATGATCACCAATGATGTTTGTCACATTTGGAAAATGCAAGAAAACATAAAACCCTTAAGGATAACATTACGTGCAACAAGCTGTTATCTGCAGGAGTCTGCTAGATGTCTCCGAGAAAAATCTGTGTCCGAAAGGTGGGATTCTAAGGAAAGTTTCTAGTGTTTTCATTTCATTCACTTGATCTAAGTTAAGAACACCACTGAAATGGCTTTGCTTTGGAAACACAGAAAATAGAGCCAACTTTCCACTTCCAGCATCTCCCATTCAGAAGGAATGTGCAGAAGACCTTGATATGATATGAATTAAAATGATTATGTCTTTGCCAGCCCTAAATTCCAGGAAGCGAAGCACACCATCCTCATCTGCCGTTCCAGGCAACATTTGCTTTTACTCTAGCCTAAATACCAGACGGTTTCCTAAATCCCCAGAAGCTGACCGTTCGCTCAGATTCCTCAAGCTCTCCCAGCAGAGCAGTGTGCTCTCCAGGCATTTCAGTCACTCTTGCATGCCATCCAAAATCATTTTCTGCCCCCCAGGTTTTTAGAGGCGCCTCTTCAAGAAAAACAATGGGCTTCCACAGCACATGGGGCTGGTAGAACACATTGCCTGCACAGAGGCCCCTTGGTGGTACCTCCTGATGGGGCCAGGAGAGCCTTTGCTCTTTGAACCCATGCTAGCTCACAACACTGTAGGAGAGTGCATTTCATAAAGGAGATTCATTGCTTCGTGAAATCCTTCCATAGGATTACTGTTTGCACTTATTGCTTCTTTGATTCCTCTCTAGCATCTTCCATTACACTATTTTCTATGCATAAGCAGCAGGTATCCTACCCATCTAGCACATCCTCCCAAGGAGATGTAGAAATTCTCTGGCCTTGAGTAGACGTTTCCCATGTAGATCTGAGTGCTTGGCCACCTCTGTGACACCATGGATGCCTCACCTTCAAATCTTACTTCTTGGTCCAGGGAATCTGTAGGGAAGATTATAGGCATTGGAAGGATTGAAGCAAAGTGATAGGGTTTGTAGAAGATGAAAAGAAGTGTATCTCATCTGACACCTATAGTAACCATGCAACCTGAGCATCCCAGGAAGGTTTTGTTTTCCTCAAAACCCCAGGAAATCTCTATGTAGAGGCAGGACAATCTCTCAGCACATAATGCTACTATGCTTCACCTGGCCATAGTCAGGGAGGGGAGTCAGGAAGGGGAGAGATGACAAGGTCTGTGGGTTAGCTTCAGGGGTATGAAGCTCTGGCATGAACAGAGGAGCACGTTTGGTGAGATGGCCCATTTGGGGATTTCCTCCTTCCCAGCCCTCAGCCGTGGTGGGTATTACCTAGCCAGTCCCTAGCTCTGCAAAGGAACTGAGCTGATGCTCTCCGAGTGTGGAATGCATTATGCCAGCAACATCTGATGCTCTTCAAAGAGATTACAGGCTACATCTGGCGGAGGAGCTGGATTTGCTGCTGTCATGTAGAGGAAGGATGCAGATAGAGAGGCTCATGCAGTAGCCAGACAGCTATTAAAATGTACAAATTTTGATCCAGGGGACAATAAGGTCAATCAAAACCTTAAATTTGTTGGGATTCCTATGTCTGCTGTGTGCTGGTAAATCACCACTTTGCCTGCTCCCCCCTCCTGTCACCAAAATCTGCTGGCTTTGGTGTCCCAGAAGTGCAGGGCTGTAGCACAGCAAATAGTAAAGCATGATGAAGAGTGTGGGGTTCCTACTAGTTTCTACTGAAGTAAGATTTTAGAAAAAATCACAGAAAAAGATGTAACACTAAGTACTTTACTAAGTATTTTCTGAAGTTGCTGAGGGATTTAAGTAGTGAATAACCAATTATGTTACTGAGGGGTAGTGTAGTAGCTTTTAATCCTGAAAAAATAATTAATTAGACAAAATAGCATATTTTGACAAGCATTGTTCTTTCCAAAATATAAAAATAATGTTTTTATTGCACCAAATACATAAGAACTAGTCAAGGACTCTGAAAGCATTTGGTCTAAAACTGCCCCTCTGTATATAGTATATAAAAATCTTTCTATAAAAGACCATACTGCCTGAGTTAATATCCATATTCTCATATAAGGTGATTAAAAATATTACAGCATGCTATACATGTATGTACATCACTTAATGTCAGAGGTCCTCTTTCTGCATCACAGTGGGAGGAACTCAGGACAGGGAGTGCAGCTGAGCAGGACGGATTCAGCCAAACACCCCTCTGCAGCCAAACAGCGTGAAATCACTGCTCGAAGCGGGCTCCTGGCAGCTGCTAACGTAAACGGAAAAACTTCAACTAGCCAAAACAGGTCGCTGCTTTCTCCTGGAAATTTGTAAAAAGCTTTAGTAGGAGTTTTTAGTTTTCTCTGAGAAATCCCTTCTCTCTTTTTTTTGACAAAATTATGAAGGCGCAAATCCTTAAAACAGAAAGATCCATATAAAACACACACATCTGCATTTTTGATGGGTTTCTTTTTCTCTTTCTCCCTTTTTATTTTTTTCTTTTCCCCAGAACATATAGAAGAAGAAGAAAAAACAACCAAGAGAATGACCGAAGTCCCCCTGGAGGTGTGACTCTCCCTACAAATGCCAGGGCTATCTGAGCCCCATGCTCTGTCTGCGCCTGTTTACTTCTCTGTGCAACGATGCAGCCCTGCTGGCTCACCTTCCAGCTGTTGCAACAGACAACCACATCCTGAGACTCTTCCTCCATCTGCCTTACTTCAGACTGAAGCACTTTCCCGCTTACTGGAGTGGGGACAGGGGAAAACTGGGTCAAGAGAAAGTACAAAGGCTTCGAGCCATGCTGGCAACACGGGCAGACCAAATGCTGGGTGTAGCTCTGGACTGAGGCAGGGGTATACACCCAAGAGAGAAGGAGATCATGATGGGTTTGGCCAGTATACGGGTCCAAGACTTCTCTAAGCAGTTTTGAAAACAGAGAATGGTGAAATATAGGGATGAGGCCAAAGAAAGGCAAGGAGCTCCTTTCCAGCTCCTCTTCCTTCTGCTACCTCCTTGTCTGGTTAAAGCTGCTGTGCAGGACAAGGCTTCAACAGGCAAGGACTGTCATCCTAAGTGTTTCTAAGGTGCATCAAAAGAGAGATTAAAAAAAAAAAAAAAAAAAAAAAAGACATAATTTCATTAAAATATTGAGGAGTACATGGTATGCTGTCTCAAGAAAATGAGATATGCAGTATTTCCAGTAAATCAGATAACATTCATACAAGAACAACTTAGAAGAATGTGACTATACTAGATATTTAGGCTGATTTTTACTATGTTTGACAACTGCTTTAAAGATAAATCAGCATTTTAGGAAGATTTTTCACTTCCTATATGCATAGCAAAAGGATTTCGAGGTGCAGAGCTCAGTCATTTTTTTAAAGGGTGTGGTGCTATAGATCAAAATGTTATATCATGGCATTAAATATGTTTCATTGCAAACTTAATCACTATCAGGTTGTTGTGATTCCTATTGGAGAAAAACTTTGAAAAATAAACCAAGTGCTGATAGCACAGTTTTGAAACACTATCTCTGGCATTTCTTTTGAAATACTTTTGAAATATTTTTGTCACATAATTTGCTTTTACTAGTTTGTTTTCCTAACCTGTGAGTTTTATATTATAATTAGGGTCTTTTTAGAAAAAAAAAAAAAAAAATCTGAATAGCTTCCTCAGAGAAAATAATTCACCAAGTTTGTATAGCATAACATATACTGCTTGTCACTTTGCTGATGACATGTTTTGCAGGCACAGGTATAATTTCAAGTTGGCAGCTCAACCTTAAACTTCGATTTCAAGAATGTTATTTTATTAACATGACCTGCCAGATTCCCATAAACTAACAATGTTGTGCAATGCTTCTCCCATGCTGCCATCACTTTGCACAGATCTATTTAATTTTTTCTTTTTTTGTTTTATTTCTTTTTTTTTTTTTCCTTTTTTCCTCCAGAACAGAATAGCATTGCAGCATTTCTGTATTTTTTATTTTTTTTTTTTTGTAAAATGATATAGGTAATTTTACAAAACACATCTTCTAGAGAAAGATTACCATAATCCATTATTTCCTCCTATAACTAATCCAGGAAGTGTCAAAAGCAGCTTGATTTACTGCTTAGAACAAATGAATGAAAAAAATAAAACATAGAGAACCCTATGAGTAAGCTACTTACAGAAGTTGGTCATTATTGAAGTTTCTGTACACTATGTGAAAGCATACTTTTTCCTGCAACTTTCTTAATTTCTCTAGATTTTCATTTACACTTGTTTTGTTGATTGTTTCTTTCCAACAATTCTTGGTTTGTTATTAATATTAATATTAATATTATATTAATATAATTGTATCAATATTAATATTAACATCCTCGGTCCCTGAGAAGACAGTAGAGCCAGGTCTGGTTCAATCACTGTGCAGAGGTGAGGTTGCTCTGGCCCTGGTTTTGGTCAAGGATTGGGTGCTGCTGGACCATGAGAATCAAGGGACTCTGCTCATGCAGTAGCAGTGGGTGTGCACCAGAGGATGCTACAAAGGACATGACGGGATTCACAAGGAGACATCTCAGTTAAATGAGAAGTTTCTCAAAATGTTAAACTTAAAAAAAAAAAAAAAAAAAAAAAAGGCAAAATCTGGGATTTGTGGCCAAGATAAGAATGGAAGAACAGCTGTACTGAATCAGACCATAGGCCCATCCTGTCTTTGACCATGTCCACTAACTAGTAACAGACTAGTAACGGCAAATATGTAAAGCTGCTTTTCTCAGAGTATCAATCTAGACTGCAGTGATTTGCATCTCAGAGACTGCTGGAGCCAAGGGTTTGTTTCTTCATGTTTAATAGTTCTCCATGTCCATGACTTTTTCCAGTTGCACTTTGAACCCAAGCAGTGTTTTAGCCTCTGGCACCAAGGATTTCCCTGGACATAAGCATTAGCAGACCCTTAGGAGACACAAATACCACTGACAACAGTATGAATACTAGCAAGGTTGGAGAGGCCCAAAGGCAAAGTCAAAATGGGGATATCAGGCTTTAGAAATGCCACTAAAGAGAAGCATAAATTAGAGAAGGCAATAAATAACAGGGAAATTAATAGGAAGGGTCATCATAAATTTTATAAAGTGAAGTACAAAAAGTTTAAAACAAACAGCAAGGGATTATTCACCTAAAGACAGAGGGTTTCGTGGAAAGAATTGGGGGCCCACTGGATCATGAGGAATGAAAGGGAATATTCAAAATAAACACACTATTGAGAAGCTGAGTACTTTTCCTTCATCATTTTCTATCATCAGAAATGTGGAAATATGCCTGCCCTGAACTTGGTCACTTCCTTTAAGAAACACGAGATCTTCTTGGAGATTAAAATCTTGGAAGAAACCAGAGTTTGCAGGGAGTAACTTCTGCAGGAAGTTTACTTCTGTATAGAAGTAAATATTGATCATGCACATATTCCATGACATTTTGGCTAGTAGTCAGAAGGTTTCCAAGCAACAGAAAGAAGGGGTTAGCCCTCTCAGATGGTGGGCTGGTCAAACTATGTGACAGCCCAAGAGGTGAGGACAGGAGAACACCTAACTTTGCCATGGGAAGAAAGGATCTCTTTCAGCCTTCATCTCAAAAAAACATGCTCCATATAATCCTGAAGACCATGTATTTTACCAGAAAGTTGGGAAAGCCGAGACATGTGGGCATTGGAGATGTTATATCTTATTCCCAGCTTGTGGAACCCAGCTATGAGCCATTGCCTTCTGTTATGTGGTGGAAACATATCCTTCACCAGTAACATCCTCTCTATAGGCACTGGTTCTTCCCTTGATAGTGGGAACTGAAGTCTGATTTTCCAGAGCTTTTGGATCCATGGAACAGGCAGAGATTTGACCATACTGGGAATTAATGTTGAATTCTGACACTCCAAAAACCACTGCAGTTTAGAAAGAAATTTCTTCGTTATAATATCTAAAGATCCTGAATAAATGAAACCATTAATTACCCCAATGGATCATCAGACGGTTTGTCAGAACTCTGTCAGAAGTCCAGAGTTTGCTCGGAGTTTCCTAGTTTATTGGGCAGGTCATCAGAAAGGCTGAGGGAAGAGGCAGAAAAAGAACAGGATTGCAACCCAGACTGCAACCTGTTAACTTCACTGAGACCTGGCACGCTTCTCTGAGAGCAGCTCAGCACGGTGTTAGGGTGTCAGCTTGTGAATCCTCCCTTCTCACCATACAACCCTCCAGAAGTTGGCTGGAGATGACAGCGTACTGCAAAATACCTTGGCTACGTGATGAATCGTCTTATTACACTACCAAGAGTAAAGGGAAGATATTAAGGCAGGCATAGCTGGAAGCTGTATTTGTGAGTGTGATCTGGACCTCGTGTTATTTATATCTGTAAAGCAATTAACCCTTGCACTCTTCTTTCAACACATCAGCTCTATTTTCTTTTTAAAATTATACAGAGAACCAAGTCTGAGGGTATTGCCTAAGTAACTCTGTATGTGGCTGCCATCGTTACTTGCTCTTGGGGGTTTATCTCTCTTCAGCACTCAGATCTAAATTTCTTCAAATAAGTGCATATAGGGGCTGGGGCTGTGCCAATCTCCTCTCACTTGTGTATGCTCACTGCCTCTTGGTTGCTGAGAGACAGAGAAGCAAGATTTCCCCAAGGTGCTGGGAAATATTTCCTTCTGTTTGCTCAGAAACACAGGGCAAATGCCACCCTTACTCTCTGAGTTTATCGCCTTGTCTCTGCATCCTTTTTCCCTGCTGCTTCCACAAATCAAAACATTTTGCCATATCCCGAACTTTTTGCTATACACTGTTATTTCTTGCCAATGCCAAGGGAAATGCCTGTTTTTCTTTTCTCTAGCAACCAGCCCCCTTTTTTTTTTTTTTTTTTTTTTAAATTAAGCTTTGGTACCTGGACTGGGATGCTGGTTCACATTTGTGGATGTATGATTCACCCCCCCAAATCTGGGGAGACAGTCTGTGGTTCAGGGCGCAGAGACCTGTACTTTGAAGCTGAAGGATGAGATGATTTCTAAACCTCAGTTCTGTGGGGTTTAGAAATAATTTATGTCAACTGTGTCCTCAGTCTGTGCCGCATGGCTCCGCTAACCACCCCCCCCCCCCCCCTCAAAAAAAATCTATTAGAAAAATACACTGGTTGATTGCATCAATTTAAAATGTTGCATGTTTCCTGTGGAGTGACAAATTCCAGTGTGAACCAATGGAAAATGAAGTCTCTGTATCAGCACACATGGAGGCAGGAGGGGATTAGAGTCCTTTCAATAATCAAAAATGTATAAAGTTGGGTCTTGGTTCAAAGCCTGAATCAGAACCTATTGAATTGGCTGGAACATTTCCAAAGGCTGCAGTCGGCTTTGGACCACTTCCAGGCCGCAGAAAATAAATAGGTGAAATGTAATATCCCAAGATATATGGGAGCACACTTTGGATGAGCTTGTGATTTCATTTTACTTTGTGCTTCTTGTCAAGTCTGAGGCTTTTTTAGCCTCTTAAAAAAAGTTCTAGTGTGAAGAAAACACAAAGTAGACATCTACACTAAGCAGTGGGGCATGATACAGGGATCCCAGAGCCATTGCTGCCTGCACGCTGTCCCTTCAGCTGCATGGCACTGTGCCCAGGCTAATAAGACATGCTGAGCAACAGAATTTGTTAGCATCAGAGTAGCTTGGCCTTTAGAGCTTCTCATCTCCTCTGCTCCTTGCACCCATCTCCGCATGGGCACTCCATTAATTTCTGTCCTGTCTGCTGAGCTGCTTGTGGGGTTCTGATTTTTCTCACAAAGTGGGCCAGTTTAGCAAAAATAATGTTCTTTAAATCGATTAAGTTAACCTGGTCCATCTCTGCCGACTATAAAAAGGGAGGGGTTTTGTGGGAGCAGCTCCAGGGACAGACACAAGCAGCAGGGAGATGATGGGAGGGTAAGGACAAAAGCTGCACCAAGACCTCTTCAGTCACCTGCTGCCACCAAAGTGTTGACCCCAAAGATCTTACCCAGGAAGAATCACTGTGGTGGGTTGTCTGAAAATGTCTGTGCCTCTTACTATCTCAAAAATACTATACCAAAGCTTGAATATCTTATTCTATAATTCCTGTATCTATTTTGTTTACTGAATTCTTGTTATTCCTTAACTTTTACGGGAGAGATAGGAAATGTAGAAGGAGAATAGCATTGTTCCACCTGTTACTGGTTTTAAAACAAAAAACTTTCCTATCATCATAAACACAGAGACAACAACACATTTTTCCCATACTTCTGTTTTGTCATGAGCCTTATTCCCTCTTGAGACTGTTCATTATGTTTCTATGAAAAAAAAAAAAAAAGGGGGGGGGGGGACTATGACTGCATCATTTCTGCTAGTGATGCACATTCTAAATATTAAAAGCTAGCAATGACGATCTTACTGCAAGGAGGTGTGGTATGTAACATTTTCCCATCATATATTAAAGCTGCTTTTAAAGTGGAGCGAATCAGCACTGTTTTCCAAATTATGCCAGAAAAAGACTATAACTCTTAAAAACTCTGGAGGAATGGAAAAAACAGTTGGTCTTTTTAGTGAAGAAAACTGTATTACTCCAATAATTAATCATTTGAAACATTCACACAGCCTATTATAACAATATTTTAAATCAAAATGTAAGGGAGTTAACCCCATAAATCTGAAAACAGGGTAAGCCCTCTGGGAACTACATTACTGTCTTGATAGGCCAGATTCTGCCTCACTGAAAGCAAGAAATAGTTTTGCTTTCCTGGGGAAGAAAAAATAAAAAAAATAAAAATAAAAATAAAAATAAAAAAAAAAGAATTTATGCTGTGGAAGTTTACCCTATTGTTTTAGATGGTAGCAACCCCAACAGAACATACTGGGTGTTGTATTACAGGCATTTTCTCTCATCAGTCAAAATATTTTAACAAGCAGTTTAAAAAAATGTTTTTCACCTCAGCATAAAGAGGTCCCACAATTACCTACAGAGGTGCAGATCAGGAGGGGTGCCATGGCACTAGTTCTATGTCACTGTGCGTCTGCCGTACGAGAGGAGAATCAGATAAGAAAATGAAGCAGATGTATGTTACCTGCTATGTAACATAAACTGCTCCAGGAAATTCTTATTCATTCAGGAGACTTCTGAAACTAAACATCAGTTCACATTAATTTTATTCATTCATATTCTATATAGTTGAAAAAAAAATACTATATATATTTATATATGTGTGCATTTGGTATTTTAAAATACAATTTATTTCCATTTAAAAAGGCATCGGTCTTAACCATCACAAGAAAGGTTCTCTTGTCATTCCAGCCCTGATTTCTGGTGCACAATATGGGTTTCCCAACCCTGTGGTGCTGCAGAAGTGCTACATGAATTAGCAGTGTTTAGGAAGAGGATGCAAAGAAGGCCAAGAAGTCTACCTAGTCTGGAAAATACACCAAGAGTAACTCTAGGACCCAATACAGAAACTTACAAAGATGACCTTACACTGAGGTCGACATGAACATAAAGAAGTACTGACACTAATAAAACTGCATTTAGCATTTTATGCCCCGTGTGCTACCTCCTTCTAGAGCTGCTCTGCATCATGTGAGAAGCTAAAACCTCACAGAAGTTAATGTGTAGTTATAAATAATACGTTATTATGGTACTACCCCCTCTTTTTTCTTATAAAGCTGTCAAAGTAATATAATAGATATAAATCAAATTTCTATGGTTTTAGCCCAGTCCTGGCCTCTTTGCTGAGGCTGTTTGAGCAGTGTTCCTGCCGCAGCACTTGCTTCCTTGACAGCGTGAGCAGAAAATCCCATCCACTACTCTGCCATCACACACCTGCCATACAGCAACCTGACATAGCTGCCCTATGAACTTGCTCTGAAGCACACCCCACACTCTGACAGGCACTGCAGAGGTGGGACAGGGAGGGAAAGAGCAAGGGGGTTGACCTCATATTTCCCATGTTTGCCTATGAATGCATTTAAATTTTGTCTATACGAGGACAAATGTCAAGTTATGCATATGCATCTGTCAAAATTTGCTATTCTTAAGTCAAAACTATTTCTGACTTAATGTTAGAACCCCTGATTCAAAATAAAGCCCCTGTCCACTGTAAGGAATGATCTTTCCCAAGAACCATAAAAAGTTAATGAGCAAGAGCGATACTAAAAATATGGAAAAAAGGGAGGGCAGGACTAGGAATTGGGACTTCCATCCACATCAAAAATAATAATAAAAAAATCAGTCCAGCCATATTTTAGGGCTATACCCAGCAAGAAGGAAGTTAGAGCAGCCAGCTCAAGCCATCTACATGCAGGTACTCAGGCTAAGCCAGCTGCCTCTCCATTCAGTGGGAAGGGAGAAGTGTCTCCAGGGAGTGATTTAGTAAAACACTTAATCACATGCTTAACCTTTGAAGTGTGTATTGAATTCTGTAATTAAAAGCCCGGGTACTCTTCCAGTGTGTAGCCACAGTGACGAGAGACAAATCAATGAATATGAAATACTAGGAGCATCAATCTTGCTTTCCCTTATGTTGTGTATTCATTGCAAGACTTCTCTTGAGAGCAGATGCATGCAGTGCCTTCAGCTAAACCCAGACTGCTTCTGGACTACTGCAGGCAGGGCATCTCATGGAGGAGAAGCAGGATCAGGTCTGCAGAGAGGAATTCAAACCAGAAAGTCTTCAGATTCAAAGTGATGTTGGACTTGGTTCCCAAGGGAAAATCCCTGTCTACTGATGAGTGGGATTAACAACACCAACATCATGTCTTCTTCCAAAATGAAACACTACAAATGAGATGGCTCTTTGTGCTCCAAGTAAGAGAAGTGTTTGCTTATGGTGGAGTTTGTGTGATGTCTCCTTTTCTCTCCTTTTGGAGTACTTCAAGCTGAAACCTCTATGCAGCATGACAATGGTGTTGCTCAAAGAATTTGAGTACAACAGGTGAGTATTCTAGGCACCTTCAAAAATAATATATTCCCTTCACAATGTCATATAATTGATTGCAACACCTATATATTATATATATATATTTAAAAGATATATGTAAATGCCCAGACATGCTTATATTTTATAATCATTATTAGAGCAGAGAATGGGAGGCTGCCTTGTTTTTCATGGGTCTCACATTTCTGTAATCTGGGTAAATATGAAGCAACAGGAAGCTCTGACACCCTCTAAAATAAATAGCACAGCCAATTCTTGAACTTTTGTTTTCTTCTGGCCAGGGAGGGATTCATCTTGCGTTGCCTCAGGCATGCAGTCTAAGCTATTTATTTAAGCAAGCTATGATACAGTCCATGGAGGAAATAAGTGCACTGAAGTGGCTAGAGACTGTATTTTATGGATGTTATTTCACTTGTCCTTGAGTTGTTGTGCTTACAGTAAAATTGGTTTCAGATGTGTGCTTTAATTATTACCATTAAATATTAACCAAAAATAGTGTGTGTACGTATCTTCATCTAGAAAAAGGAAAAAAAAAAAAAAAAAAAAAAAAAAGATTTTTTTTGAATTGGTGGAAAGTCTCCTGCATTGCTTTCACTGTTGGGTTGCCCACAACATTGCTGATGACATGCTGTAGCTGGACTATGAATGCTGTAGCTCCATTACCTGCAAGCAGCTAAAAGCAATCAAGCATCAACCTCTTCAGATTTGCATTCGAGTATAAACTTCATAGATAATTCATTTCAGTTAGACAACAAACTGACAACTCCCGCCATTTTATAATATGTGTACGGAGAATTATTTTGCCCTAATGTTGTTGAACAGCATGAATGCATTATGATCCATTCAAATAAACAGCTGCATTTTTTTCAGTCCATGGCTATTCCTTTTATTCCAAATCTATTCCTTTAACCCAGAATACTGATAATAGATTGAAGATGAGATCACTGACTATACATTCATGGTGGGCGGCCTCCAAATACCATACTAGCAGAAGGACAATAGGGTCCTAAGAAAGGCAGCATTTTTTGTTTATTAAGTACCAGAAAGCATTAAAAAATGCAAATGAGGGAAAATGGCTAATTCCTCTGGCATGGATAATTAAAACAGAATTATACAAATAGCTTTTGAGTTAGACTGAAAACTCAATTAAGCCCTAAATTTGAAGCTATCACCCACGCTCTTTTCTTATTCTTATCTGTACTAAGAATCTTTATTAAAAACAGTATATATTACTCTACAAACTTAGTCTGGCCATATTTCCTCCCGTAAGTATCTCTCAACATTGTCATTTATTTAATAAATGGCACATCATGCTGGGATTCCGTAAGTGTCCTGTTAAGGTGCCAAATGCACCTATAGGAATCACATATCTTTTAACCAAATTTTAACAAACTCTTTACAAATTTGGATGTGCTACAGAAATATACCATAAAGAGCTAGAAAATCACCTAACTGGAGAGCCTTGGCTTGCATCCTAGCTCCTACTTTCTTCCAGTGCTGCTCCAGTCCCACTCTGTCTTTGGCTTTGAGACTTCACAACCCTCTAATAGTCCCCAGGAGCTTTTCCCACATGGACCTATCTGACTCTCTCTGTCACTTACTCCTGGATTTGCATCCCACTTCTCTTCCAGCTGGATGCAAAACAAGGAGGCTCTATCTACAGCCCAGCAAAACCTTCCCAGTGCTTTCCCAGGAGGGTGGGAAGTGGATAACAGCATGAAATGTTCCAGGCAAATATTACCATCCTGCTTCACTTTCTACAACAATTAAAACAACATTTTCATGCTGTTTTCTGCTCCAGCTAGGCAGTGTGTTTGAGCAAACTACGGTTTGCACATACAGACCCTGCTTTGCATGTGCAAACACACTGCTGCTTGGAGACTCTAGGGTTTGTTTGTTTGTTTGTGGGTACAATTGCGTTCGCACGAGTCTTAGCCAAGGCACAGTTTGATATATTTGTCCCTGGACTTCTTCTGCTGAGAATAAACACAACACATCTTAGAAGAAATTCTGCTTTTTAGAGAGCTCATTGTGACTGGAAAAGGCTGATAGAGCAAACATTTCCTTAATCACTGCCATATCACTTTCATGATGCTACAGAAAGGCTCAAAGATGTTTATTGATCAGCCTCGATGTAATTACAGTGGAAGCTTCTGCTCTTCAAAGATAAGTATTTGTTAATGTGCTGCTCCAGAGCTACAAGCATGCAGGCTAGCAAAGAAATCAGCAAATTCCACAAAGTAAAGAGCCAAAGGGTGGCAGGACCACACAAGTGTACCTTGTTAAGACGGTAATGGGTCAGCTGTGTGCCATTCCCAATCTCATTTACAACCATCACCACTGGGATGGATTTGTGGTGTGCCATTTGCTGTTCTGGCTACAAGAAGAGTGAAGTTTTCAAATCCCCATCAGTTCTTTGATTTGATGGCTGTTCCTCTTCCCTGTTATACAATTTGACAGCATGAACAGTAAAATTGCAATGAATCCACATGCACCTGCTTGCAGGGAAAGCTTTTGTTCTCCACTTTGTCTTCCTAAATTTCACCCTGTGCCTTCACCACACCTTCTAGAGAGGGTCTGGAGGGAACCAACACCCAGCTGCCCTGCCCTACCCTGAACACCAATCCTCTCCATGGGTGAGCTGGGCTGTGGTTGGGTTTCTCCATCAGACAGCATTCGTTCAAAGTCCCTCTTGCATGGCCAATTGTTCCAATGGCTGTGCTCCTCACCCACGTCCCCCCTGGAGCTGGCCAGACCATGGCTTCTCTCACTCCTCGTCCCAGCCCTGGATGTCTCCCACCCCCAGAGCTACTAATTCTGTAATTCTTGCCAGCACCCCCTGCCAAAAACTTGTCATTTGCAAATGTATACATTTTTTTGTGTGTAAATAACCTTTTAAAGCACACAATTTGCTGTGATTTGCTATAACTACTTACTGGGTGTAGAAAGAACTGTGCATGTTTAATAGAACTTCTGTGTTTAATAGAAAGCAGATGTACAAAACCAACCAGCAAGCTTTCAAAGGGGAGAAGTGTTAGAAGGTGAAAGGGAAACAAGTGCTTCCTTATCTCCTTTCTAAATGAACCCCTTAAATGGCAAAAGGGAATAAAGCAAATCTGCAAAACTATTTTTTTCTCCCTGTAGTGTGCTGTTAGTCCTATGAAAGGCAGTGTTACGTAGCAGAAAGGCTAGGGTATAATGCAGCCTACTTTCTCCTGCAAAAATAAATAAATAAATAAATAAAATACATATAAATATCTTTTTTTCTGCATAAGGTGACCTGGGGGATTCTCAGGTTCCTTCAAGATAAACTGAAATGGGAAGTCTGAGGTGTGTGAAGACAGACAGACGTGCTGGCAAGGAGCGCAACTTGCCAGAGTGCCTGGGGAAGCTGAGTGTTCAAAATTAACGTAAAACAGGAATAACTCTCTAACATTTATGTCTCGTGTTTACATTTTACAAAGAAATTTCTCCTTAGCTTCAAGCGTCAGATTTCTTCATACGCCCTTGAACTTGCCTTAGAGGAAAAACTTTTAAAAAGGGGGAAAAAAACAAACAAAAGTAGATATCTTCCACTTCCATTCAGAGTTATAGGAAGAACTAAACACAAAGTTATCAGGGGAAAGAACAGTTATGAAAACAGCAAATCTGTGCTGTTGTTTGCTCCAAACAAGCACTGTGTTTACTTTCTCCTCTTCCTGAGGTTTTTATGCAAGTTTTTTCTTTGCATGTCAGAACCCCCTAGCTGTATGGGCAAAGGACCCAAGTTTTTCAGCTTTACAGCTCCAGGCACAGCACGTTTCTGCTGATATTCCTGTACCTCCAGCGTGGTAAGAGTCTTCTTTCAGAAAAGCCTCTTACAAAAGCTGCATTTACAGTGAAGATTTTTTAAGTGATTTCAACTTTGACCTAGCAACTCTGGGAGCACAGCTTCTGCCAGCAGCTGATACTGTAAACCTCATTTTCTAGGGAGGCTAGATTTATGAGAGCAGTCTGCCCATCCCTCCCTCCGTCTGTCTGTCTCACAGGCTTGTCCCACCCACTCAGCTCCTCAGTGAATTCTGGATCTGTTAGCCAGCATCTGGAAAGGAGCAGAAGTCTTAAGGAGATGGTGGTGCTCTGTCCTCCCCTTTGGGTGCAAAGCTGTAAACGGGATGACCAGACTGCAAATTCTGTTTTCATGTGCTTCTCAGAAAAACAAGTGAGGGCAAGGGTATCAGTTTCCATAGAAAAGAAACGGGAATAAAGGATGGGACAGCCCAGAGAGCAAGAGATGGGGAATGATGGGAGTCAAGAGCCATCTTTGCCAGCAACTATACTGCCTTCTTTCACAAGCCTCCAACATGAACAGCCTATGCTCCTCATGATTTACTTTCACAGGTCATCCCTCAAAACAAAAAGTAGCATCTTCCCATTTGCTTTTCTGGCCAGTGCTGTCAGGATGGGGAGCCCCAGCACTGCTGCTCCCATCTCAGCAGCATCCATGTGGCCATTGAGGTCAGCCCCAGGTAGGATCCAAACATCTCTTGCCCCGTATATACCAACAGCATATGGCATACAGATGCACTCCAAGTAGCAAGGTGACTTTCCCAGTCTTGTTCCAAAATATTTCTAAGAACATGAAGTCAGGAATCAAGCTATTCAGAGGACTCCTCACCTATTTTTGAAAAATCAGAACTTGAGAGCTGCTTCCTGTGCAGGCAAGCACTGGCTCACATCTAATAGCAATTGTGAAAGAGAGTGGCAAAAGCCCACCTTGACAACTTTACTTTTTGTAATTTGACAGCTTTTACTGAAAACCCAGTGGATTGAACTGCCACAATCTATTAAACTGTACCTTGCCTACGACCATTCAGTCTCGCATCAATTACAAAAGACAAATCTGACTTTGAAAAACATTTTCTGTCAAGAAAGAAACGTGGTTACAAACAGAACAAAAGAAAAGGAAAAAAAAAAAAAAAAAAAAAAAGAAAGAAAAAAAATATATATATTATAATCCTAAACAGCATTATAATACAATGAGTTTAGAGGCGGTATCTTTTGCCTGGGGAAAACTGACAGGTCCTGCTACCTGGGGAAAAACAAAAAGAAAGGAATTCAAAAAAAAACCAAAAAGGTGGGAAAACAGGAAAAAATTACAGCAACATGAAAATCGATTCTGTTTGCATCAAAGAGGATTCCTTTTCCCTGCTACTGTCCCAGCTGCCCCTAGGAAGTATTGCACTTTTTACACAAGCAAGACTGACTTACAGTCACAGTTCACCTGAACTCTCTGGAGTCACCCAAATGTCTAACAACTTCTGGGTGTCTTTACCGTTATTAGTTTAACGAAAGCCAGCATAGTAACCCTGCCCATCCATTCGAGAACATGCCTCTAAAAAAAAGGCCTGATCTTTTAGGGGAACCAAATTACAAAGCATCTCGTTTACAGTACCCACTGGATGTCCCTACTTGCTTTTCTGTAGTCACTCTGAGAATCTGAAGCCACGTCTGGCCTGATCACTGCTCTAGGAGAAAGGGATAATTGTGGTAGGTTGGTTAAATTTCAAGGTTACTAGTGAGAAGTTAGAATATCAAATTTTCATTCAAATGCCCTGCATGTCTTAAACTAAGCGTGCTTCTTGGCTCCGTGCAATTTGTATCTTCCACATGCAAATTGACCAAGTTCTGTCGTAAACTTCCTGCTATTTTGAGAAGAGTGGTTGCATTTGCAGCATAAAGACATCTTGAGCTCTCTCCACCATTGCAGCCTCCTACAGAAGAAGAGGGAAAGCTCTGGTGTTTGTGTCCAGGGTTGCTCTGCTGGTGTCTTAAGCCAGAGTTTCTGTCTGTTATCTACAACCTGGCAGGGCTGGGCCTGTGACACCTACACAAATAAGTAACAGGGACCGCTGTACACACCAGCCAACCAACACAAACCCACGTACAGTCCCCAAATGCATTTGTTGGGCGCCCCCCGCGGGGGGGGGTGGTGGTGGTTGGGTGTGCGGGGGGGGGGGGGGTGGACCTCCCCTTTGCATAATTAATATATTCGCGTTTCCTCCCATCCTCCCAATGGGCTTGCCAGCTGCAGGGCCCCTGAATAGCAAGCTTAATTGTGCTTTGTCATGCAGAAGACCTCCCTTTTCTACAGCAGGTTACAAAGGGGGCCCGGCAGCGGCTGGACGGCCCCGCACCACGCAGGTAGCGCCCTCCGCCCGGGGACCTCCACCAGGACGCAGGATCCGACCCGGGGCCTCGCTCCTGCTCTGCTCGGGAGCAAATGGGGGTGATGGGGGTTAATTGGCACTGCCCGGCCTCAAAGGGGCTTTGCCATTATAGGCTAATCAGGCGCCCTCCACCCGGTACAAATAGCAGGGGCCGGGGGGTGTCGATATTCACCGCGAATTACGGCTAATTATTATTTGGGTCCAGAGCTGCTACTTCTGCCCGTTGATTGGCACCGTCGCCTTCAGAGTATCTTTTTTCCCCCCCTCCCTTCTTGTTTCTTGTTTTGACAGTTTTAATCCAGGTCTTCGCGATGTAGAAAGCTAATAAAATCCTCATTTCATTGTTAATCTGATTTCATCGCAGCGTAGGTTTTTTACCCTCACACCTGCATGGCGGGGTGTAATTCCATTAATAATAATAAAAAAAAATCAACATATTCATTGCGTGTCTTTTCCCCGATGATATATTGTGAGCAGTGTGAGTTGAAAAAGAGCCATTTATTCTCACCGTGAATGAGTCTGCCTGGAACTGAAGACTTCACCTGCCTTCTCAGTCAATTAGGAATGTATCGAAAATTCTACCAGAAAACGAGTTAAATTAACCGTTAGCTAATTTCCTTGTGTCCCTCCTACATAATCCCCCCTTTTCAGCTTGCCCCAGAAATTACCACATGTTGCAAGGTTCAAATAGTGCCTAATGAAACAGTGACTAAATGGTGCGCTCCAACCCACAGCGAAGCCCTTTCGCTGTGCCTTCAAAGCCTGGGGGTCTGCAACGGTCGGGGGTCCCTAGCTTAAAAAAAAAAAAAAAAAAAAAAAAATCGATACAGAAAGGAAAGAAAACCTTGGTTTTGGCAGAAAACCCTGCCCCGGGAGCGCTTTGGACGGGATGCAGCATCCTGAGCTGGGGACACGGAGAAGGTGTCGCCCCCCCGGCGGAGTCCCGGATCTGTTGCTCTGCGTGGGCACGGACACGCGTGGCACCTGCTGGTGGGGGGGCAGGCAGCTGGGCGTGAACTCCCGGGGCTGGAAACCTCCCCCCGGGTGTGTGCGGGTCCCCTCGGGGCAATTCTCCCCCGTGGGATGTGGCACGGAGCACAGCCGGTCTTTTTTGAGCCGAGGGGCCAAGTAAACGGTAAAGCTGGTTTTTTTTGTTTTGTTTTGTTTTGTTTTGTTTTGTTTTAGCTTGTTTAGAGTGGGCCGGGCTGAAAAGCAAGCTCGGAGCCCAGGAGCTCCGTGCTGGGAGTTTCGCCCCGTGGTTACGGGCTGCGGTCACCGCCCAAAGCAGCCCCAGTGAAGTGTCAGCCACTCAACCCCGGTGAATTCCGTAAAGGGAGCAGAGTCACTTATTTGAAACGGTGAGGCTAATACAAAGTCATCAAAGCACTATGGTTCTTGTCTTTAAGTGACAACCCTCTTTATGGAACTGTTTGAAATACGCCTCCCGCTTTTCAATGTCTCTCTATCCATCTTTGTCTGCCCCGCAGAAAAGCAGACAATATAAAGCAAAGCCTGGCGAGCTCCCCACGCTCTGGCTTGGGCAGTGCCAACGTTAGCCTTGAAATTGTCACTCCTTCATTAATCTACAACTACGTCTTTTTTTTTCTTTGCAGAGCACACAGCACACGCTTCTCATCCCATCCCTCGGGGCTCCCCGAGGCAGCTGCCCACGGTTTTCCACGGGGGATACCCGTGGGGCCGGAGGCTCCCCACGGGTCTGGGGTCCCCCCACGGGTCTGGGGTCTCCCCATGGGGCCGGGATCTCCCCTGGCACAACCTCTTCCAGGGCTGCAAGCCCTGCCGAGGGGTTCTCCCGAGCATCTCCCCGGGGATGCTCGGAGGCTGGCGCTCCCGCTGAGCCTGAGAAACGCAACCCTTAACTTTAAATCCTTAAAACCGAACCCTTTTCGATCAGTCTCCAAGGCTTACATAAATAAATAATAACATATTTTTTTTCTAGCACAATTGAGCCGCCTCCCCCATCCGTGCCCATGGGGCATCCGGCTGCTCCCGGGCAGTGCCCCAGCAGGGCCAGGGGAGGAAATTAGGGGATGTTAGAGACCCACAGACACCTCTTTCAGGGAGCTATGCCGAGGCAAGGTTTCAGGCTCCTGCCCTGTGGGGGCTCGCCTTGTCCCCTGTTCGCACCCCAGCAGCCTACACAGGGCTGCCCGCAGCGGGACACATGTGGTGGGGATGCCGAGCGCCGGATCCGCAGCTGGAGCGTGTCGGGGCCGTGCCGGGGTCGTATCCTGTGCCAAAGAGCGGAATAAGGCTGGGAAATCGTCTTGAGGCTCGCGATGCTGGGGCACGGCGGTAGCAGCGGTCTGCTCCTTTCCGAGGCTCCGCTCCCGGTTTCTAAAGAGAAGCCAATTCATTGCTCCCACGGGAGCGCTGAAGAGAAGCTCAGTCATGTTTCCAGCGATCTCAAGCATCGTCGTGACAAGTGCCAAAGGAAAAGAAGAGGGTAGCATTTGTTTCTTATTCACCGCACTTGCAACAAATAAGGCTTGATATCGCACTGAGGCATAAAAGGAACAAGCTGGTTTCTGGGTGCTGTCCTACGTCCCCCAGCCTCCAGCCACCTCTGTCGCTGCTGTGCCTTCCCCTGTCGCTGTCACTACCCTCCCTGCTGGGTTATTTCCCCTGTAGCCATCCTCTTGCAGCGGAGGATTCCCTGACTCCTGCCCCCCGTGGATGGCAGCCGACCTCCCTTCTGCACCTCTCCCTCGGTGATAACCCCTCCACCTTGATAGAAAACTCACAGGAGCTCGACATCTCCCGGCACCCCGGCACAGCCGTGGTCACAGGGATTAAGGGTGAGGAGGGAATGAGGGGAAGAAACAGGCAGATAAGCAGAGCAATTAATAATTCTCCCTGCCTTGGAAAGTCCATGGTAAGAAGAATATTAGTAGGAGGCTGAACACTGAATGGGGCGAGAACTTCGTGGGGAATGAATAGAAAAGGCTACCATGGGAAAAAAAAAAAAAAAAAAAAAAAAAAAAAAAAAAAAAAAAAAAAAAAAGAAGAAAAAAACCGTAAGCCAGAGCACAAGGTGAATAAATTAATTTTACAATTTTATTGTGTTTTTGTTTTCTAGCTGTTGGGTGCTGGACATTAAAGCCATCCATTAACTGCAAGTTAGGGCACGCACAACTTCCAGCACTGTCACGCTGCTCCTGTCCTCTCCAGAGCTTTGTTCGGGTCAAGCCTTTTACCAGCCTTCTGAGCTGTGTCAGGGCAAACCATCGCATTATACCTCCATTCCTAAATGGGAATGATGCAACCTCTTTTAACATGAAATATTTACTCTGGAAACATAAATAAATAAATAAATAAATAAATAAATGTGGTGATGATACCAACTGCCTCAATGGCACAGCTTGTGTGCTGGAATTGTATGTCACTATTTCCATTCACCCCCAAATGGTGCATACAGACAAACATTCATTACTATGAGTCATAACAACTCATTTCACTTCCATTTCATTTTTAGGAAACTGCTAAATACTGCAATGAAGAGATCCCTTCCCACAGATCTCTAGAGGAGGCGAATTCCTGAAGCAGAGAGAAACTCATTTATCCACTGACTTATTTCCACAGCATTACACTGAGAACAGGTACACTGTCAAGCAATGCCTTTGCAGTTTTGGTTGCAATACCAGCCAGGCTTAGATTTCATAGAATCATAGAAGATCCCAAGCTGGGAGGGATTCACACGGATCATTGAGTCCAATTCCTGGAAAATTTGGAACAGTATGATGCCTTCCCTGCTGCAGGCCTGTGGACTCACTGCAGTTACTGGACTGGGATGGCACTGCCAAGGGGGCAACTGGGATTCACTCGGTGCTAACCAGCACCAACGTTTCCAGAGAGGAAAAGCCTCAGTGGGATTTGAGGAGCCATGGGGTTCCCCGTGAGGAAGTCAGAGGGGCCATGAGCAGGCAGACAGGCAGCTGGGGGCAGCCTGGGCAATGCGGGGACTGCCACCTGGGGAAGTGATGTCCCCATCGCTCATCTCGGCTGCTGGCCTCTGCTGTGAAATAGTCGTGAAACAAGAGAGAGATTTTGTGGTTGCTTTCCAAGCCCAGGCTAGAAACTTCCTTCCTGTCCATGCTGTACCCTCCTGGAACGCTCTCAGGCTATGCCTCATGTTTCTGCAGGCTGTGGCCCGCTCCAGGTCCTCTCCTTCCACCCCAGCCCTGCCCACGGGCCTGGTGTCCCCTCCTTTGGCTGTGCTAGGGCTGCTCGCAGCCCCAGCACCCCGGGCACTAGGGCAGCTGACGTGGAAGAGCAGCAGGTTTACTGCTTGTCTCCTGATGAGGGAAGATACGGGACCGACCAGCTCCATTCCCCTGTGCCTCTGCCCTTTGCGGGGAGCTCAGGCCGTGCTGCTTAAGGCAGAGGCAGGATGGGGCCCGTGGCCAGGTGCTGCCCAGCGCAGGCTGTAGGGTGCTTCCAGCCCAGCAGGAACCAACACGAAAACAGCGCCGAAAAGACTGCACATATCGCCCCGGGGTCTGAGAAAAATAAATAAATAAATAAATAAAAATAAAATAAAAAATTTCCCTGCTCTCTGATTAACAACACGGAATAAAATAAGCGGACTTTCTGTGTACATGTGGTAGGAAAGGAATGGGGTGTCCAGAGAGCAGCTCCTCGCCCCCCGTTCCGTCCCATCCCGGTCCCGTCCCTGTCCCCGTGGCGGTGTCGCCGGTCGGACGCCGCCAGCCTGCGCTGCCCCCGGCTGCGGTAGCACAAAGCTTCATTTGCATTCCCCGCCCGAGTCGGAGGGGAACAGAAAACGTGCAGGAGGCGATGGCATGGGTCTGGGGTCGGTACGGGGGTCGGGCACACGAACCAGAGCCTGACCCGTACAAAGCGCCGCGAAGGAGCTCGCCCTGTCCCAGCTTGGGCTAGGCTGGCACTTGGGGCAAAAATAAATAAATAAAAAGAAGAAGAAAACTAAATTATCGTCTGATCTCATTTATTTAAATAAATATAAATATAAATTTTATATAAAACTATTCACAAACAAACCGACGTCCCAAACCCAAAAGACTTGAGCTTTATTGCTTTTCTTATTCGCGTTAAGGAGTCCGTCCGGGGGGCTGTCAGCCCTACAACTTTCGTGTTTGCTTTTCAGGTTCCGAATACGCTTGTTCCTTCTTTTCTTTCTTCCTTCTCCCTGCAGACCGCCCCGGGAGGACCCCTGGGCAGTGTGGGTCCCGTCCCGCGATGCGAGCTCCGAGGAGCAGACGCCTGCTGCCGGGCGCACGGGGTGGCTGGCGCATCGCCAGGGGAGCACCGCCGCCCCAAAAGACGGCTGATGCCACGGGGTGGGGACCTAGCGGCCCCAGGTGTACCGCTCTGCACCCCGGGGGCTCATAGCGGGGGGCTCATAGCGGGGAGATCTCCTTCTCCTCGGTAGCCGATGAGGGGGATAAAGACTCCTCGTCCTCCGACCTGGGGTAGTGCCCCTGGCCGGTGCTGCACTTGCAGCCCCCGTGGGAGTTCCGCTGGGTGCCTTTGCCTTCCTTCTTGTGCTTCACCCGGCGGTTCTGGAACCAGATCTTCACCTGCTTCTCGGAGAGGTTCAGGTACGTGGCTATCTCGATCCGCCGCAGGCGGGACAGGTACATGTTGGAGGAGAACTCCCGCTCCAGCTCCAGGAGCTGGGTGCTGGTGAAAGCAGTCCTCATCCTCTTCCCGTTTTGAATTTGGCTGGCGTCGGACCCTCCTTGACGGGAGAAGAAGCGACAATTGGGGAAAAGGGGAAAAGAGAGACAATTGGCAAGACGCCCTCGCCGGAGGCGCATCCTACGCCTGGCGACCCGGGGGGGCAGCGGGTACCCCTGGGACGCGCCCCCCCCCCTTGTCCCACCGCCCCCCTCCCGACCCTTCCTTTGGCCGCAGGGCCCCTACCCATGCCGAGGCAGTGAAACCTCCGGGGGTCGCTGACGCTGTAGGCGGTGGCGGCGCAGGCAGGTGGGTGATGCGCTGGGTGCCCCAGGGCGGCGGCGGGCACCGCGGGCGGCGGGTGCTGAGGGGGGTGCTGAGCGTGGCCGGCCCTCGGGCAGCACTGCGCCTCGGGGGAGCCGGAGGCGGCGGGGAACTGCCCCTTGAGCAGGGGGATGGCCCCGCCGCCGCCTCCTCCGCCGCCGCCACCTCCAGCAGCACCGCGGGAGGAGTGCAGGTGCGAGGTGACACAGAGAGGGCAGACGCAGAAAGCGCCGCTCTTGCGGGACGGGCAGCCCGGCCCCGCCACCGACATGACGAGGGGGGAAGGCATGCCGAGGGGGATGAAGAAATCCTGGCCGTGGTGGTGATGCTCGGGCAGGGACGGAGCCGGCCTCGACGAGTCCTTGATGATGAGCGAGTCCACGTAGAAGGAGCGGGACATCGCGGCGGGGCTCGCCGGGGCCGCTCGACCAAAGTTGCCGCTGAAGTCCCGGCGAGGCGAGGAAGGTGCTTATGTTCGGGAGCCGAACAAAAGGGTCCCTGGAGAGGGCTGGTCTTAAAGTCCCCCCGCCTGGCTCCCCTGCGCTGGGGTTTTATATCAACTATTTAAACACGTGATGGCTGAAAGCCTCGCAGATCTAAATCTCCTCGGCTTCCCAGGCCGGCAGGAAAGGCTGCCGGGGGCGGGGAGGGGGCAGAGAGGGAGGGAGGGGGGGCACAAAATGTGCGTGCTCTTTCGCTGCCCGCCGACTGCAGCCCCGAGCCTCGGTCCCAGATAAATTGTAGGAGCGGGGAAGCCGGGGGGAACACCCCCAGTGTGGCTCTAACCCCGGCGGCACCTCCTTACCCCGCAGGTGATGCTCTGGAAGAAGCGGGGCATCGCTGCACCCCCCGCCGCCCCGGGCAAAGCTGGGGGGCTGAGGGACGTAGGGAGGGGGGGACACGAGCATCTCCCCGCCGGGGGGAGGTCCTTTGGCACCATGGGAGCAGATAGAAAGTTAGGGCTGGTTAGGGAAGGGGTGCTCGCATCTGCACCTAGGGCTTTTTTCGCCCTCCCCATCCCGGCCGAAGCGGACAAAGCCTCCAAATCTCTGCGCCCTCCTTACCCAAACGGTGCCAGAACGGCAGAGTTCCCAGGGGACTGCCCCTGCCGCTCCGGGGTCCGCGCTAATGAAAGGCGAACATGTCAGGGAGGGGTTCTTTGATCTCCACCAAGCCTGCTGAAGCAATCATTCAAAGTAAAATTGGATAAACAGCTAAATACGGTCGGTGGCTCCCGAGCACTGCAGATTGCGTGAAAAAAAAGCTAAGGTATTTGCAGCACGTTACGCGATTTTCCAGTGACCTGTTTTAGGGCGGTTGAAGAGGAGACTCGGCGGTCAGAGCAGGGCAGATGCGAATGCGTTGAGAAAGGACCGCGTACCCAGTGCCACTGGGCTGGGGAAAGGGAAGCGACAACTGTGCTGCAAAGCAGAAAATGCGGAGCACGCCTGATTACCAGGGGCTGAGCGCAGGCTGGGAAGCGAACCGGGAGCGTTACCACGGCTAACAGCGGCTGTCGCGCACAAGGGCCGGCCCGGGACACAGTCAGCCCCCAGTTCCCCCTCTCGCACTCAATCCCCTACTGTTTAAAAAAAAAAAAAAATTGAATAAAAAAAAAAATGCCCAACTTCTGGCGTTTCCTAGCTGCAGTCCGGCCGGGCTCTGGGTCCCCATCTCCCCCAGACAGCCCCGGCCGGGCGCGATGCGTCCCAGTTTTAGGGACACCCCGTAGCCGGCGAAGCTGAGGATTTATGGACGGCAATTAAAGTTTTATGAATTGCAGCTGAGGCTGGTTATGGAGCTATTTGAATGCGATTAGAATTCAATTAGAAAGTGTTTACCGGACGGCGGGGCTCCGGAGTGTAAACAGACAGCAATTCCAGCAATGCGCTAATCCCGTGTCTTGTGACAACAATTAGGGCTTTAGGCGGGTCAGCTCCCACCTCACCTACTTTCCCCCCAAACTGCTGCCGAAACTCCAGCAGAGGCCACGGAACACAGGCCCTGAACCTCGGGAATGGGACCAGGACCGGGACCGGGAATGGAGCCGGGGTCCCGGGACACGAGGGCTGCCCCTCCTTGGGGCTCTGCCTCCCGGCGACACCTCAATCACGGTCGTGGTGCTCAGCAGCGGGATTTCGCCCAGTCCCCCCATCTCCCCGTCAAAACGCAGTTCGGCCGGCCGAGATTTGAGTTCACCTCTTTTTCCTCCTTTGATTAATTTATTTTTATTTTTTTTTTTATTTTTTTTCCCTGTAAGAGGCCCACCGGCCCGGATGGAAGACCCGCTGTCTGCAGCGATAGAAGCGGACCCAGGGAGAAGCTGTCGGACGGGAGAGCAGACAGAGCGCGAGTCAGATCAAAATTGCGGTTTGTAATTGTTATAATAAACCAAGCGCAGTGATAAAAGAAAAGAGGGAAAAAAAAAAAAAAAAAAAAAAAAGGCAAAAGAAAAACCCACCCCGGAAAGCGGGAGCAAGGAAAGAAGTCATTTGAAAGCAAAGATATCCCAAACCAGGCGGAATGATGCAAGGCGTGCGCCCACATCACATCGGCCTCGTTACAATTTTATTTTTCAATAATTCTGTCCGATAAAATTTCATTGTCCATTAAGTAATCCCCGAAATGAGAGCTCTTATGAGCCTATAATGAGCTCTAATTGCTACGACTGGGAGAGCCACGTGGAAGGATTTAGAAGGTATTAAGCAGTTGGGTACAGAGCACAGGCTGTTACCTAGCCATTACTTTCATAATTCAAGGAGAAAATTAGTCCTTTTAAGGGAAAATCCTTTGATTCCCTTCATTCTGCTCGGGGTGACAGAGTATAGCTTTGTCTGCCTTTAGTTCAAGACAGTGTAACAAATGAGAATGTAACGAAATTGCCCCCTTTTCAAAGTGGAGCGCTTCAAAAAGAACAGCAGAGCCGCTCTCCCGGGCTGCGGAGCGCAGGACTGGGTTCTGGTTCCTCTTTTCTTCCAGATGTCTCGAACACCTTTATGTAGGGGAGATTCACGGCTCAAACGACAAAAGCAACGCTTTCCCTTCCCTCCCCCCCCCAGCCCTCGCTCGGCTCCCGGCCGCCCGGCGAAGCTCCCAGGCGCGCCTCTCCGCCCCGATGCGGGCAGGATGCGGCCCCGCCGAAAGCAACGCGCCTCGGGGAAGTGCTCCCCGGCGGAAAAAAAAAAAAGAAAAAAAAAAAAAAAGGAAAGAGAAAGGGGAAAAGAAAAACTTCGCAGGGCGGCCGCGGTTTTGCCAGCATCCCGCGGGGGCCGTGCGATGGCTCCGGGCAGAATGCTCCAAGGAGACCCACGCGTGGGTAGCCCAGGGGCCAAGGGCTATCCTGCTCTTTCTTCTCTAACCTACCATCGATTTCGGATTAGTTTTCAGAGCAATCGGCGATGTCGGAGCCGGGTTTTGTGAAGGGAGCGCAGGCAAAAGACAGGACTTGCCCCCAGCTCCCGTTAATGAGGTCATTATAAAAGCGTGAACAAGTCTATTAATGTTTTATTGAAAGCGCATCGTTAACTTGTATCCATCCTTTTCTGAAAGTGGCATTGTGATATTGCTGTCTGTGGCACATCTTACCCAATATAGCCCGAGATTTCTCCATTATCTGTAACCAAGCAACACTTTCTGAATACCAAAAATTGAAAAGAACCGCTTAGTCTTCAAGAAAGTCCTCAATAATAGTGGAAAAGAACAAAGATCCAGGAGACAACAAAATGCCACAGGGGTGACTTTTCATGAGCAATTATCTCTCATTAATCAGCAGAACAGCTGCAATATTAATTTCCTCTCTTTCTTCCTCTCTTTTCACAGTCCCCACCATTTGAATAATCATAAATTTTGATTTCATGGAGCACCAACATCGCCGCCGACTCCGGGACACAAGCTACCTACGCGGGGCGGGTGCTTTGCAAAACAGCTCCCATTTTTAAGGCTGCCAAAGGGATTAAAAAGAAAAAAAAAAAAAAAAAGTAAAAAAAAAAAAGTAAAGAAAAGAGAGGGAAAGTTGGGGCCGGGCCGCTTGCCCCCCTTCCCCCGGAGCAGGGATGAAGGCCGGGAGCCCCAGCAGCCCCAGCCCTGCCTTCTTCATCCGCGGCCAGGAGCGGGGAGCGCACCGCGCGCTGCCTTCAGGCGTGGGAGTTTCAACAACCTCGCTGTCCATTTAACTTCCAAACATGAAGCCAAGCGTTGTAGATCTGTCCAAAGAGACAATCTTGGGGCGTAACGCGCATTGTGCGACATCAAAAGGCCCTGGCGTTATAGGCACTCAGAAGTGCTTTCAGGGAGGAGGGTGCGATGCCTTCGCTTTTCAGGGGCTCCGCCGCTGATTGTTTAACAAGCGACGTCGCCGAGGCAAAAACCCGCGCTCCTTCCAAATATAAAGATGTAACGTTCAAATTTTTTTTTTTTTTTTTTTTTTTTTTTTTTTAGGGATTTCAAAGAATCTCATTAGCCGCGCTTTTGGGGACGGGAGCGGGGAGCGCTCAGCGCTGCCCGCCCGGCTCCCCGCTGCCCGGGGGCTATCTCAGAGTCCCGGCTGCGACCCCGGTGCCCCCCCCAAGCTCTGCCCACCCCCAGGCACCTGCATGTCCCCGCCCGGCCTCGGGGGACCAGCAGGGAGCAGCCAGCGGGCTCGCCCGAGGCGTGCGGGATGGCTGAGTGTTGAGCAGGGGGGAGCCTGTTCCCCAGGGGCCCTTCCCTTCTCTGCAGGAGTTTCTTCGCCCACAGCCCCCGTCAAAGATGAGGCAGCCTTAACCCCTTCTCTTCCTTCGTGGCTTGATCCTGCATCTTCTACTTTTATTATTATTATTTTTTTTCATTATTGATTTTGCAAGGTTCTTCCTAAGTGAAGCAGGTCTTCTTCCCCTTCAACCCTCTTAGAAAGTGCTAGCTCATTGCTTCAGGTTCCCTTCAGCATCAGGATGCAAAGGAAAATTCTTGTTTGTGCTTTCTTGCCATGGTACAGTCAACATCTGTGTTTTTGCACTGTCATACAGAGGAGCCAAGGGAGGAAATGCCCCATGAGATTACTGTTATCCACAGCCTTGCCTGGTACATCTGAGCCTGGTTTTGCCACATCCCTCATATACTACAAATACAAGACAACATTGTGCCAGACACTCCAGTCTGGGTCCTGGTTTCAGTAAATGACCTTTGCTTTGAGCTCTAGCAGCTAAAATTGTTGCCATCCACAGGTGATGACACATATGAGGGGAAAATGTGCTGATGTGTCCTTAATGGTGATAAAGCTAAATCTCTGCAACAGCCTCAGAGGGGGTTTATGGGAAAAGATGGAGCTGAAACCCCAAGTTCATGTGAGTGAGCACAAGGATTCAAAGTGCTGCTGTGGACTGCAGACCACAACAACCGTGGCCAGTTTTGTTTTTACACTAACATATCACAAAGCCACACAGGAGCATAACACTTTGTACTGATCCAGAAATGAACAGGAGCTTCTGTGTAATATTAAACATCTTATTTCATTTCCAGCCTTGAAATTCCACTGTCACATGTTTTGATCCTTGGAGGTCATATTTGGCTTGAAGTGATCTGCTTGGCAGTGACCAAACAGCAGTCTTTTGAATTTGCTACCAGAGGAAATGCTTTTTTTTTTTTATTATTTTTTTTTTTAGATACATTGACCAGAATGAACATTAAACATGGCTTGTAGGAAAAATGAAGAGGTTACCAAACATCTCATGGCAGTGCAGGAGGTGCCTGTTTCACAGTCCAAATATTGTATGTGTTTTGAGTTCACCTTATTCAGACTAAGTAAATAAAAGGGTTTATGTTCATTTGCATTGTCCTGGAATGAAAGTGTAGATGTGGAGTAGTCCAAGAGCAGCAGAGGAATGAAGGAAGTTCCTAGGAGGGAGAAGATACTACTGTTGCAAGCATAGGAAACAGATGGGAATACAGTTATGAAAGATGGATTTCCTCAAAAATTAGTCTCAGAGGCAGTTGAGTTAGTTTGTTTTCTTGCCATGGTCAATAAGAGTATGCCATCGCAGCAGAGAGTGTAACTACTGGTACTTGTACACATACTCCTTCCTATACTCTTTGCCACACACTCCAAATTGCAAAGAGAAGTCAGGATCTGAGGTGTGCTGTACTGGAAGAAGTGGATTCCCTGAGGAGAGGAGCAATAGAAGTGCAATTACAAAGCCAGTGTAAGCAGTGGCACATTAATATGAGACTATGAAACATCACTGTGGCATGGCAAGTGACAGGTGAATGCAGTCAGTGAGCACAACAGGCAAGGTCATTGCACTGAGGAGATGGAAATATATTAAATCCACTGTTTTGGGGAAACCTTGTCTAGGGTAGGGTACAGCTTTGGATGTCCGTGCTCCAAAAATACTAAATCAGAGCAAGTCTAGAGAGCAGCGTTAGGATTATGAGAGGAACATGGACCCTTAGGAGAAGATAAGACTCAAAAGGACTGGCTTATTTGCTCTAAGAAAACACTGGGTTATTTACTCTAAGAAAATGAAGGCTGGGAGGAGGCATGCCTGTTGATTGAAGCAGAGATATATATCCATGAGAGAGAACTATTCCACCTGAAGAAGAGTATCACCTCAAGATCAAATGGATATACTCTGGTCATGCATAAATTTAGCCTGGAAATTATTATTATTATTATTATTATTATTAAAGTCTATAAGTATAAGAGAAGTGAAGTTCTGAAACTCTTTGTGGGAATTACTAGCGGGAACATGAAAGTTTAAGAGAAAACTCGATATATTTCTGACCTGGGTTATACAACAGTGATTGAAATTATGGGACTTATTCTGGAGTGATGACATACATAAAGAATGCTTAATAGCTATTTTGACATGGTCAGTACTGACTTAAAATTGAGTAAGCTGTTGATTATTTGAGTGAGCTGTTGGTTATTTTCTAAAAAATGTTGCTGGATTGGTATTGCTGGGATCTAAGGTCCACTGAGCAGCTAGAGCATGGGTGGAAGCAACACCTCGTTGCATCTTCCCTGCCTGTACCATCTGTGTTCATTGTTCTGGGTACTGCCCTTCATCCAACATGAACTAATGACATTGTTGTTTTCTCTTTTTTTTTCTTTTTTCTCCTTTTAACATTTGCTGTTAATGGATAATGGGAATGTTAAGACAATGGAAGGCAGAACCATGTGTGCTAAAATGTTCCTTATTTTTTCAGTTGTCAAATTAATAATCAGTCTGAATTTTGGTATGAACTTTAAACCTCTGCAAGAAAACTACACACACCATCTCATTTCTTCAGCTCCCTTTTCACAAAATAGACTTAGCTTCGCCTAAGCAGCTGATATGTGGAAACAAACATCTAACGCGTGTGGCTGGCAGCAACCCTCTTACAGTTTCATCCTTTTGATATGCATTTGTAACTTCCCTTTTAGAAAAAGTAACAAAACCATGTATTTTAGGTAGAAGAGTGTCAGTAAAGTACAGGCTAAAGTCATTCAATGTATCACTCAGCTAGGAAGAAAATATTTTTAAATATTTTTTTAATATTACAGAGCATGCTGAAATGGAAACAAAATTCAGATTTTTTAAAAACAATATTGAAAAATTTTGCATAGCCTGCCCTTTCTTATTTATAATAAAAATATATTGTTGGAGCTTGTGTTTCAAGGTTTCTCTTTGAAAAATCATAGAAACAAAGTAAGAACAAAGTTTTTTTTTTTTTTTTTTTTGGTAAGTATATTATTTCAAAGCTTGTTTATTCTGCTGTAGCATTGAGACTATACCAAAATCTAATGAGAAAAGAAAGACAGAAGTCCTGACAACGATTTTATAAGGTTCAGAGCACCACTCTAGTGGAAAGGAAGGAGATTGAAATGGAAAAAATAAAATAAAATGTCAGTCTTCTGAAGGAGGAAGAATTACTGGAACCTATACCACCAGAATATGTGACTAGGAAGGTGCAAGTCATGATTTTAAATTGCTAAGAAAATCTAATGACCATTATAGATTGACCAGGTGAAGAAAACATCAGCCAAAAAAGAGTTCAATGCTTTAAGAGCAGCTCAGACATCTCCAGCAGTCCAGGTCCTGTCTGCTAACAGCAGCACAGCAGAACTAATACTCCCATTAAAACACCTGTACAGCTAGAATACAGCTAATGCTATGGTGTTTAAGAGGAAAGACTATCTGCATCCCCAAGTGTACTGAAATATAGACTTGTAACATGTCAGAAGGTGGAAAGGTTTGGGTAAAATACTACTCTCAGTTATGCAGCTGTAAGACTGAGTTACTCTGCAGCTATTCTGAATGCTGCAGTGGGAGTAGAATTTAGCCTGGTGTTTTCAAAGGTTAGTTAAACAAAATATGACCTTTTTCAGGCAAGGGGAACAAAAGAGGTCAGCTCATTCTCCAGAGCTACAAAAGGTCTTTCAAGGGAATCAAAGAAATAAAAATAAAAGCCATGATCACACTTCCTAGATGCACACATAGAAACAACGCCAGTACGTTAAGGTATAGCCTAGTGGGGAAAACCCTGAGAGCTTGCCTGTCAGCGAGGGCTCTGCCAGAAATTCACCTGCCACAAGAAAGGTGTCCAGATTCAGACAGTCTGCTTTTTCCATGGGACCAGATTAAGATCATTGCAGGACTGGGGTCAGATCCAGCGTCTCTTATCTTTCCTGTCCTGTGGGCAAGAATTTATACAGCTTGTTCTCCTGCTCTCAGGGAGATTCTGATACAAGCTGTCTATGTTGTACAAACAGATCAGTTACCCAAATTTACCAGTTGATTCTCTGCTGCAGGCTGGAATTTTTAGTCTCATCTCTTCAAGGAGAGAAAACAACTCTACTTCAGAGTCTGACCAAGCTGCAACAAGATTTACAAATCTGCTCACCAAGCACCTTCAAATTACATGAGCAATTTTTTTCTCTTATACTTGTTCACACATGTGCCAACAAACTCTATCCTTCATATGGTGATGGGATAATGCATAGATTTTTACTCTCCTACTCAGGCCTGATGGTCCAGGCAAGACTGCCAGCAGCCAAAACTGAGCTGGAGCCAAAGAAGAAACCAGATCCTGAAGAATGCAATTCCTTAATTCCTTTTCCAATATCTCTCTTGCTTTGAAAGGAAAATATTTTTTTTTTTTTTTTTTTTTTTTTTTTTTTTTCAGGCTACAAATTGTTCCTATCTTTCATGCTTTACCACAGAGGTTGGAATTGTTAATTGTTCTTTACCTCCCTCGAGGACCTCATACTCTAGGAACATAATGTATTCCTCTGTAAGTACTTTTGGCATACTTTAAACAATTCCCAGAACAAGAGCATCTATTTTTTTCATGGTGTTAGGTCAATTATTGGTCAAGACTCATGCTATCAGAGAGAAAAATATTTAATTGGAAGTGGGAAAGAAGTAATTTAAAGATGATGAGAAAGAAACTAAGTTGTTCTATCTGAAAGAGATGTGTTAGAAATACCTCTTTGTTTATATGCAGTAGGTATGAACATGTTAGCATACCCAAATATTAATGAAGGTTGGATAAATTTGGGGAGAAAACTTAATCGTTCATGTTTTGATGATTTTACATGAAATACATCCTTTCTTATTTTCTTTAGATCAACATTTGTCACAGTAATTAATGAGGAAGTAATTATAATGTAATTTGTCAGAATAATCTGACAGGCAAAGAATTATGTTCTCAATCCTAAAGGAATACATAGTTTTAGTTTTCCGAATGATTGGGTAGATGTGGGTGGCATAGCAGAGGGTATTTGCCTTTAAGCAGGATAAAAACTTTGGCATTCTCTATTCTCAAGCAAAAATAGACAGAGGCATTCAATCTCAAATAAGTTACATGAAAACATTGTAACTTATGTTTCAGTTATTAGTAAATCTGATTCTTAACATTTCATATAAAAGCTACTTCATGTTATAGTGAAGATTTGCGGTTCACTTGCAGCAGCTAAGTAGTCATCAATATTCATCCCAGTCACTCACTGCTTCTTTGAGATAGTGAGTAAACACCTTAGTCATTCAGTCATATTTACCAAGAAAAAAATACTGTCCTTGAAATAAATATAAACTATCAGGTGAGGCATTAAAGGAGGTAAAAACAATGAAACAAGAAAAAATAAAGATATAAAATGTAAATCCCTGCTCCTGCTGATGTTCAAAGGGGCATGATTGTTCATGTCAACAGCAGCTAGAATAGCCTCATTTTTTTTTTTTTTTTTTTTTTTTTTTTTTTTTTTTTTTT
>CM021768.1:69309108-69353743 GCA_011076525.1 Nettapus auritus
TTTTTTTTTTTTTTTTTTTTTTTTTTTTTTTTTTTTTAAGGAAAGAAGTCAACAACAGTTTTACCCAACTAACATCTACATCTCTAACAGAGCACAGAATTCAGCCACAATACTCTTTGGCTCTTTTATTTAGCACTTCCAACAGATATTTTTCTTAAAAGTGATCTTCTGAAGAAAATTTAGACATTGTACTTTTGCCATTCTAAGAACATCTTAAAAACCTTGAGCCTGTTGAATGTTTATATGATTTTGTTTTACTTTTATTTTTAGTGGACTTCATACTTCTGTACTTGCAGCATGGAAAACCCCCATCAATTTCAATGCTACATTCACCTCACAAAATGACAAATGGAGACTTCTTGGGTATTTCTGTTTAACTGTTGTGATTATAGGAAAAAAAAAAAAAAAAAAAGCAAGAATTGTGCTGTATTAGATTCTCTTGATGGGAAGGGATGAAACAGGTCACCAAACACATTTCCTATGTCAGCGAGTCCTATTGAAGACAAAGAAAAAAAGAATCATATCTAAAATCATCCAAGAGTTTATCTTGTCCGCTGCTTCTGTGGAACACGAGTAGGTCTTTAATCTAGCATATTCCAAATTCTTCTTGGATTGGGAGAGTGTCTTCAGTAATGTCTCATC
Organism: Nettapus auritus; assembly: GCA_011076525.1. NCBI lineage: Eukaryota > Metazoa > Chordata > Aves > Anseriformes > Anatidae > Nettapus > Nettapus auritus. Next base: position 69,309,751 of record CM021768.1, read on the forward strand.
TTGTGTTCTTTGAAAGAACAGAAATCCTACTGCACCCATCCCCAATCTGAGCAAAATAAAAACTACAAGGTCCTTATTCTTCACTTTTTTTTATACATCCAGGAAATTTTGTGAAAGAAGTATCTGCTTTTCTCTTTACATGATATCTACACTTTCTATAATTTATTTATGGCCTATAAAGAGCCTCCTTCAGAAATCCTGTTTTCTATATAGAGATATTTTTTGAACTCTCCTCACTAGCTTCATATAAATGCAATATAGGAAGTTGTCCCCAAAGGAACACAAAATAAATTGCTTGACAGGGGGAAAAAGAGGATAATAAAAACAAAAAGTGAAGTGGAGCTATTCACCATCTCTAGCTAAGAGCTAACTCAATTCTGTATCATAAAGTCTGTAACAGAACTGTTTCTTATTAGCAAGGTTTGATGTCAAGCCTTTTCCCTTCGCTTTTCACACAGAAAACCCACACTTGTTTACCTGTAGTTTCACAGAGATTTTGCAAAATAATCAGTTCAGAGGAACTGGTGCACTCTCCCGGTTCTAACCATACTTTATTCTGTGTTAATTGTATCAACTCACCCCTCCCCAAGTTCACCTTTTCACATTTCTACAATACTGTAACCGAAACCTCATTCTTACTTTTGTTTTGCTGAAACTCTAGAGGCTGGGGTGACTGATACCACAAGCAGAAATGTTTAAATTATAGGTAGCACTTTAGATAGCCTTGTGGAGACCAAAGGGACATTTAAGCAGGACAGAGGAGCCAACCCAGAGATGAGAGGGCAAGGGAAGGACTGATGTGAGAGGAGTTCTAGGTGGAGAAAAAGCAAAGCACAACCTAATGTGAATATCTGTGGAAGTTTGCTACAGCCCTGTAGCTTTTCCCAACTCTCCCTGCGGCATCAAGTAAGTAGTAGTCTACTATTCCTATCTTTCCGTCTCTGGCTCCTTTACGTCCTATCCTCCCCTGCTTGCTCTCATCCCTTGCTATCACCACCCACTCTTATTTTCCTTCTTACCACCTCTCTTCTCTCAGTTAACCAGAGAAAGAAAAAGACAAGATGTTCCTGCCAGCTTTGCTTTGCTGTCTGGTGGTAGGAGTCCAAAGAACCAGGTTACTCCTGCACCTACTGCTTGTTCTTTGATGCCCTGTTGAGACCTGTTGGGCTTCAGAAGCCCCAAACCACACTAATTAAAAAAGGAAAAGACAGGAAGAAACAGGTCAAAGAATATGGGAGCAAGTGATAAGGGAGATGTTAGAGGGAAATAGTGGGAAGAAGCAATGACAAAGGAGGAACTTGGAAAGAAACAGAGGCAGGAGAGGAAAAGACGGAAAAGAAAGGAGAGGAAAAGAAATATATCGGGTGGCAAAAGAGAAAGGAGGGAATGGGAATAAAGAGCTGCATAAAAAGAATTGTGACAATGATTTAGAGTCTCCATAGATTATGGTATACAGCCCTTACAGAACAGCTCTTGAGGACAGCAAGTACTTCAGTCAAGGAGAGTTTTGCATGGCACCACTTCTATCCCACTGAACTGGCAAGCATTCCTGCTTGGAACAACAGCAAAGTACTCTTCAAACTGGACTTTAAGCCTACCATCTTGTAGTTAGATATAAAGAGATTAAGTGGTTTAAAAAGACAATCAGTACAAGACTGGCATTACTCATATTGTTCCTGGAGAAAGGTCAGTGCATTGTAAACAGGAGAGGTGTCCCACCATCTTGGGTCAGAGCATGCACCAAAGCAGTCACAAGCAGATGCTGCCATGTGAAGGCATGGACATGTTCTGTGGTGGCTCAGAGCAAATTCCACATGGCTGACTCTGGAGCAAGTGGCTGCTGAGGGTCTGGGTGACAGCAGTGAAGGGGTGACTACTTGTGTGATACTTGTGAAAGAGAGGAGAGGCCCAAGGCAAGACCTTCGGCAGTGTGGTAGGACAACTGCTGCACAAACCAGGGACTTTACGTATTGTGTCCACAAGTAGTCCAGGAGGTGGCTGGTGAAGGTTTTTGGCAAAGGAGACAAAAAGACACAACAATCTCATGACTAAGGCAGGTCATTTCTGCCTGAAAAACAAGCTGCTAATTGTGCCCATGTTAGATGATGAAAACGTTACTTAAACTGAATATTTCATAGGTTGTTGCTAGCTGTATGTACTTTGATGTTAGTGCCGGTCCCAGAAGTCAGAGATACCAAAGTAGCCTGCACTCACTACTGCCATCAGTCATGGTGCTTTGAGCAAATCCGTTGCTACAGAATGGACAGCATGCTGAAGTATTATAGGCAACTCAAACTAGAAGTTTAATTGTCATAGCTCTTCCTCTATATACAAACAGAACAGCTGGAAAACATTGAACAGGTATTTGTTAGGTGAGTAATATATACCTAAGGTGATGATAAAGAATCCTGGGACTTATTTTTTTCCTTGTCTTAGCTCAAACCCACCAAATGAGCTAGCCAAGCTTGTCGCTCCATGCAATGCAGGGATCACAGACCTCAGATAGGATAGCTGGCCCATGTAGCTCTGCTACAAGGACTCACATATGATAAAGGTAAACCCACCCCTTCAAAGTCACAGAAGGATTTATATGATCTGAAGAGAAACCAGTTCCAGCATGGTGCTGCACAGCATTAACTCCAATTATCTCATTGCTACGGTGAAACAGTCATTTGAAAAAAAAAAAAAATGAAGTTACCAAATTCATTTGTAGAGTGGGCTTGCATAAGGAGGCATATCTTCACTGGGTTTCCACCATCTTTTGCCAGTATTAAATTTGGTGCATATTCTCAATTTCAGGACTGTTAGGCAGAATCAATGAGTCATCAGAACCACAGACTCTAACTTCAATGTGCAAGATATATGCAAGAACAGTGATTACATTAAAAAACAAACAAACTACAACAACAAAAAACACTCCTAAGCATATTATTATGAAAGTAAACTATTACTCAGGGGAATTTTGTGATATTCTGCAGAATTTCGTTATTTGGGAAATGAAACCTATTACAAGTAGGTCATGACACAGAAATACTTAGCTTTCCAGTGTGACAGTGACAGATACTATTTTTTTCCTTTAAAGAAAGTGCCAAAGAACAACTCACAAATATACTTCTTCTACCCTGGTTTTACATAGTCAGTAGGTGCTATTACATATTTGTGTAGAGTTTATTCCTGAGAAATACACCACAAACATCTTTATGAGTAATGGAGATTAAGTGGCAACATAGTCTTTCAGAAAACAAGCTGACTGGTACATAGACTGCATTAATGGTACAGGAAAAAACAACAACAACAACAACAACAACAACAACAACAACAACAACTGTGGGTTTCAGAGGAAAAATGATGGAGCAGTGAAGTAATGTGAGGAGGAGACTGTTGTGATTAGGCTGTACAGAGCAAAGATATGAGGAAAGGAGGTTGAGTTCTTGTGAGGTTGAGTGCTACTCATGAAAAGCAGGTTTGGACCCAAACTGTCTCCTTGTCTTCCATGTCCCCATTAACTGCAGTATCTATACAATAAACACCTCCACAAGTATGTATATGATCCATCAGCTTTCTGTCCAATGATAAAGATTGCCCCTCCCTTTTAAATTGTCACCTTGCTACTGCTAAATCCCATGCCAGCGTTGCCTTGCTTGTTACCAGAACAGCCATCAAGGCTACCTGATTCTTGCTGGTAGGCATTTCCCAACTAAATTGTAAGTTTTGGTTATGAGAAACACCAAAACTGAAGAGGGAATGAGAGCCCTGTTCACTTTCAGAGCTCCCTGGTGTGGGAAGGGAGCCTGAAAGGGACTGCTCCTCGAGATTCCCTGGTTTGGCTTTACAATATCCCTGACAGGGACTGCTCCCCCAGAACGGGGCTCTGTGAGGGGAGGACTGGGAGGGACCAGAGGGCTGGCGCCAGGGGCAGACCCACACCATTTGCCCAGCCCTCACCCCAGCGGGCTACCCTCACAGCCCCTCAACCGAGCCGAACACCCCTCGGCTAAAAGCAGCCCTCCCTGCTTCCGCGAAATCCCCCAAAAGGAACTAAAAACATGACGGTGCCACCCCCAGACCCAGCCGCAGAGCAGAACACCCTCCAACGCACGCACCGCCCACCCTCCACTGCCCGCCCGCCCATCGCAGCGGCGGGCGGGGCCCCCCGGCCGGATGTTGTTGTTGTTGTTCCTGCACCGCCCCTGGCCCCGCCCCCCGCGGAGGGTGACGGGCGCTTCCTCGGGCCCGGCCGCTGCCGCCGCCCCGCCGCGGCCCCTCCGCCGCCCGTCCCGGGGCTCCCCGCCGCCCCTTCCCCTCGCTCCCTTCCCCTGTCCCCTCCCGTCCCTTCCTCCCTTTCGGCCGCCGGCCCCTCGGCGAAGCCCCGTCCCCTCGCAGCGTCCCCGGCGGGGCCCGGCTATGGCGGACTTCGACGAGATCTACGAGGAGGAGGAGGACGAGGAGCGGGCGCTGGAGGAGCAGCTCCTCAAGTACTCGCCCGACCCGGTGGTGGTGCGCGGCTCCGGACATGTCACCGTGTAAGGGCCGCGGGCGGCGGGGACGGGCCCGGGGGGACGAGGAGGAAGAGGAGGAGGAGGAGGAGGAAGGGGATGAAGCAGGTGGGGGCCCCCCGGCCTCGGGGCGCTCGGGGCGTCCCGTGCAGTCCCCCACGGGATGCTGAGGGGGGTGAGCAGCCCGTGAGGTGCGCCTGAAAGCACGGCGAGTCGCGACTAACGCGTGTTGTCGCGCCGTTTGCCGTGGGAAGGATCCTGGTGGTTTTGCGACTGAGTGGGGTCGCACTGAGGATCCAACGCCACGGGTTGCTGCGGTGTTTCTGGATAATTTAACAGATCAGGGTGGCTTTCCCAACAGATCAGGGAGTCTTTCCCTCAGTCGTGCTTGCTCTGCTGAAGTGTGGTGCTTCCACTTATGATGTACTCCTTCAGATGCTGAAATACCTACCTGGAGACAAAGTGCTGCAGTGCAAAGCTTCATATAAACATCTAGTGTATATATAAACATCAAAAATATATAAATGTGTACATATTTATACACAAATATGTATTTTTTTCACTGTTCAGGGGACCTGGCTCACAACAGCAGCATAAAAGTGTAAGGTATCATATCCTACAGCCCTGACTCCCACTAACTACTGATTTCCAGATCCAGACCCGTCCATAACCTGGCTTTAAGTTCAGAGCAGTTTGGTGGCACTCTGGTACATTGCTGCTCTGATAATTGGTCGATGTTATGAAACGCTGACAGCGAGGCGGTGCAGTTTGCAGGCTGGTCATAAACAGGAAATAAGACGTGGTGGAGAGGCTTGGAGGCTGGAAAGGATGTGGAGTGGACGGGAGGCCGCGAAGGCCCGATGAGGGAACAGAAATGTCACCTCGGAAGTATTCAGCGTGTGACTCTGCATTCTGGTTTGTTGTAATCAAAAAGTTGTTATCGTCCAGTGGCTGTGTGGCTTCTGTGAAAACACTCTGGAAGCCTTACTGTGTTTCTGGTGAGCCGGTCAAGACCACAGACAGTTGTCTTATTGGCAAATGCAAAAAGGGCATCAAGAATGGAAATGGAGGCAAACGCTTGTTTCTTCTCCATACTCGAAGGCAAGTTGTGCAAGACAAGATCGAGGCCCGTTAATGAAGCTGTGAGGAAGCCTGCATGCCGTGCCCGTGACTAGCACGGCCTTTGTGGCTGACGGATAGTTGCTTCATTAATTGTTTATTAATATTCCCTACCTCGTTAGAACATTAAGATCTTCCTCAAAATATTAGTCTTATAGATTTTGGGTAAGTAATTAAATGTGAACATACACCTCCAAAATTAGGCAATTGGATCTTCATCTACTTTGTCATGTTGGGTGTGAACGCTGAATAGATCAGCCACTTTTACCTTTGTACAGCCTCTAAGATTTTTGTCAACGACTGAGAAACGTGTTATTAAAAGTTAGATCACTGTCAGGATGCTCTCTTGGTGAATTTAAGGAATAGGTCAAGCTGTATGTATATAATTAATTGGTCTTGCTTCGTATAAAAGCATGGATATGTCTCGAAGGCCTGGCAAAAATGATCAGTAAAGTAAAGCAAATGCTGTATTGATCTCAGCTCTGCTGTTTAAAGAGTTGCTGTCTGTTTCTGCCGTGTGTATTTAAACAAAAGCTCTACTTCCATAGTTTCCTGTCATATCCTCTCTGATCTTGTATAGAAGTCACAATGTTGAGTTTGAAACATGTCATTTCCATGACTACAGATTAATGCCAGAAAAGCATTTACTATTACTTGATTTCATCCAACAGACAGTGGGAATGAGTGAGAGTCCTTTCTAGGCTGAGTAGTTAAAACCAGTCAAAAGAATTAAGGTAAATATTACCCAAACAAAATGCATGAATGCCTTGCCTTTCCAGGGTTTGGGGTTTTTATTTGGCACAGAGTTAGCTTAAACTCACTCTTTGGAGCCTGCTGCACACAATTATATAGCCTCTTTTTTAATCATTATTTTTGAATATTCACGTAAGCCATTTTCACACCAGCAGAGTTTAGATAGTTTGCTGCTCAGGAATAGTATCTGAGTTGGTCCTCGATTACTTGAGGTGATCTCTTCTAATGGCAAGACGCTTTGAAAGTTGGGAAAATACAGAACTTTACTTACATTACTTAACTGAATTGAAAATCCAAGGTATTTCATACTTTTTTTCTAAAATACTGTTAAGGTGAAAGGAAAGGTACATGATGACCATTTCTGGTAGTTTGCTGTTTTTTTTCAGTGTTTTTCAGTGACTCTTTTCCTGGGCTTCCCAGTTCATTGACCAGTTGAGACACATGTGCCTTATTCCAGGCTGTATTGGCTAGTGACATTGGGTTGGGTAGCCTTTGGCAGTGCCAGACTGACAGAGAGCTGTTGTGATGCGCTGGTGAACGCCTTCCTGTGCTGTTTATTACCCTAGTGTATCCTGTGTTGATGCAAGGTAGCTCTTGGGAGCAGGAGGGGAAAAGCCCTCACAAAATACACTTTTTACCCAAGTAACTTTCTTTAATATAAATTTAGATTCTGCATGTGTATTTTTGCATGTTACTCTGTATCAAGGACGTATGAGTGAAAAGAAGGCTATGTAAGAATTACAAATGGGAGAGTTGAGATTTGTGGAATATGTGTTTATTTTGTAAGAGTTGAGAACGTGTGGAACTAAGGAGTGTTGGTGAGAACAATAGAAAAATGGCTTAGTGTCTTCACGAGAGATGACAGAGGAAGCAGAGATGACACAGATAGCATCTATCAGTTTTATGCGTCAGGAAGATAAGAGCTGCAGCCTGCAAAAAGGTTGGAGGTAGGATGAGTCCTATGCTGCAATGTTTTATCCTTTGAAAATTCCACATCTCACTGCTTCCTTCCCTCCACTGTTCATAAGGACAGGAACTCGGCTGAACCTTTCAAGCACAGGCATGTTCGAGAAACACTTTTTTAGGTTCCAGGAAGGTTTAAGGAAGTACTCTCGTATGAGGTGAGCATGGATTTGCAGAGGATGTGGTGTGAAATGAGGAAAGGTCTAGAGAAATGTGTGCCTCACTGGGGATGGTGCCTTGTACTACAGAAATCTGGTGCTATGTGAGGACAGCTGTGAGGCAATGCAGATCCAAAGTGTTTCATTTTAACACGCTTTCTGCTGCTTTTCCCAGAGCAGCTGTATCTTTATACTGGAACTGTATTAGTGTTGCATGAAGTTTCTAATATTTTAATTTCCAAATTACAGCATGCAGCTGAGTGATTAATGTTGGGATCGTATCATTTACTTACTGAAGCATTTGAAGTATGGAGTCATACTTTGTTACCACCTACATATGGTAATGAAACTGTGAAATGGAAAGCTCGGGATGATGGTGGTAGCTGGTTAGCTTTGATGTTTTGGGTTAGCAGCTCCACCATGTATTAAACATTGCCACAAGACTCAAAAATGGAGTCTTAGTCTCCATATTAGTTTTAGGCTTATAACTTCACCAAATCGCAACTTATTAGTCAGAAGTTTCTGTGCTAGTAGGACTCAGTGAGTTCATAAAACCTTACTAAAGCAATGTGACTACAAACAGGAGGCTGGGGAAAATATTTTGTCCACGCTAAATTCTGGTATGCTTTTATTAAAAACAAGACAGAAAATCTCAGGTAACTCTAGAGCTTTTTAGTTGGGCTGTCTTTGTCAGGCCTATCTTCTGTGACCTCCATCCATATTTGCTTGTATTTGATGAAGCTGTCAACTTCTCAATGCTTTTGGATCACACATTCACACAAAAGCCTTGTTTCCGTTCTGCTGATTTCCCAGCCAGACCTCAGCGTGAGACTGCAGTTATGTCCTTCTGAGACTTAAGTGAGAGCAGGGAGACTTCCCTGGGCCTTTGCCCTACCTGCTTATGCCTCAGGGTAAAGGGCTTCCTCAGCATTGCAAGCAGAGGACCAGCTGAAATTGTCTCATCTCTTGGTCTGGGGCTCAGCCTCATTTCAGTTTGTGGGCCAAGAGTTGCTTTGGACTGAATTATTCTTATGGTTGGCCACTCCCCTATCATTCATGTTTATGTTTAATGCCATTATTCATAGTAAATATCTTCTGGATGCTGAAGCGTCAAGTATATGAAGTTCGTTTTGTGATTCATTCTTTGAAGATAAGTCTGTTTAGAGAGAATCTGTCTCTGGTGTTGATTTGATGAATTATGTAGTGGAGTGGTGTTACCAGGCTTGGCTGTTTGAGGTCTGTGTGGATCCAAGGGATTTTTTCAGGCCCTGGTTTCCGCTTCGGCATACTGGCAGTTTTAAGTAGCTTAACTGATAGGGCATGACACTTCTTGCTGACATTTACATAACTTTTGCTTGGGCATTTGGTTTCACTCAGGATTTTGGAGAAAGGTGGGCTGTCTTCTTGTCATGGATTATTCAACAGGGTTTTCAGTGGTGGAGGTGTGTTTACTATAACCATGTGGGTGTTTGTTTGTGGGGGGAGGTTTTAATTCTGAGATGAGCTGGCAACCTTGCCACATATTTCTCTGCTTAATGATTTTCACTTGTTGCTTTGTTTTGAGGGGTGTGTAGGAATTGCAGAGCTACCATTCCAGTTATGAATACTCTAATATACCAGTTAATTTCTGCGTAAGTAAGGTACGGTCTTCAGTCAGCGGCAGGGAGATGACTTGTTTAACTTTTCCTGAAGAACATATGTAGAAATTATCTAGGCATAAGACCAATAAAGCATCCTGCAGCACAGTACACTCTTGCAAACTATGGCAGCAGACTTTGCTACCTTGGGGTTGTGTGCAAGTCTTAGCTGCTCCTGATGTCTGTTCTCCCTGTAGCCCTCTGGCATCTGCAGTTGTGTAGGGGTGATGTGTATTTCAACAATGTCTTTCATTTTGGTGTCTGTTTTTCTGGGAACTTGCTTAACTTCTCTTAAAATCTGCTGGTGCAGTCTGCCTCCATAATCTCAAGTGGAAACAAACTCAGAAGTTTGCTACTTGCAGTTTAAATAAGCACTTTCCTTTATCTGTTTTAAACCAATCTCCTACTAGTTTTGTGAGTGCTCTCTGTTGTGGGATTTGGTGATTAACAGTTAATCATTCACCTTATTCACTGCTTTCCTGAATCTTTGTACTTTGGTCATATACCTCCCCCCCCAGCCTTTTCTTTTCCTAGTTAGTGTCTGCCTTTTGGCTGCATAAGGCAACTGCTTTATTCACTTTACTATACTTTGCTTCCTTCTCTCTGCTTTGTCTGAACTCCACCATGTCCCCCATAAAATGTGGGTCTCAGTACTGCACCCAGTACTGAATACATGGGTACAGGGAGTCCAAATGATGCTCTCTTCTTAATCACAGACCTAGTGGTGCTTGGTATTTTGTTGCCACTTCTGTTGGCTGCTGCTATCAATGAGCTGATCCAAGAGAACCACAAGTGGCGATAAAAGCTCTCCTTCAAGATCTGTAGCTGCCAAACTAAGTTAAGCATCATATAAGCATAGTTTAGATTACCTTTCCCAAGACTCAGCAACTTTTATTGATCTATCTTTAAGCTCACCTGCCAGTTTTGGCCAGTTGGTTTTGTGAGGCCCTTCAGCATTGTCTCTCCACTGGCACAGCACCTGACTGCCCATTGACCATTTGACTTGGACGAAGTTCTCCATTGACATGCAGCGCACTCAGTTTAGTAAGAAAAAGATTGCCTGGGGAATACCTAGCTGTGCAGTAATTGTGTTGTGAAAGCAAATTACTTCTCTAAAATCTTCAGCTATGAAAGCTCAAGTCAGCTTTTCCACACAGAGCTGAGTTGTGTGATGGATCTTGCTGCAAGCGCTCAAGTTGAGCAGTTTAATTTCTGATTTGGGTTGTTTGAAGTATCTGATGGTAAGATTGCTTTTCTGGTTTATATTATTAATATATTAACTTATTAATTGCAAATTAAATTTTCCAGTGAGTGCTGTTTACCAGATTAGTAGTCAGTCATACACTTTTTTTAGTGGCTTTGCTCATAGAAGCTATACCCCAGACTGGATGCCAGAAAGCATTCAGGTTTTCTTTGAAATTCATCCATTCATAAATCCTGCCTGCGATCCGTGAGATAGAAAACAGACTTTTTATTTTATTTTTTTTAAGACACGGGGAAACTCTTATAATCTGGACCTTATGCAACACAGAATAATCAGTAATTTTAGCCCATCTTAAATTACTTCATAACTTTTTGTTCTCAACTTGTACTGTTTTTTTGGAGAGTAAAATTTAAACAATGTTTTGTTAAGTAGTATAGCGTTCTGAAACTTAATAGGATTTTTTTCCTGAATAAGCAAGCTGGTATCAAACGCCTTTTTATGTTTAGAACAGTTAGTTATCTAATGTTATTTTACTCAGAGCCTGCTAAATGAGCTTTTCTTCAAGATACTTCTGTACTGGGTGGGGTGTGGGGATCCAAGCCATAGCATTAACTTAGTTCGCCTCCCCTTTTAAGTACTTATAAAGGTTTTGCTGAGTTTGGAGAAGAATCAGCAGAATTTCTGAAAGTCTATAGGCAGGATTGGTTTCAGACTATTTATGGTGGTGTACTTTTGTCTGTTAGGATAATCTTAGCAATAACTTTTAATAACAAATATTTTTTCCTTGAGCTGACTTTGTTCTCATAATACTCTCAGGATTCACATCAGGTGTTTGTATCTGTGGCATGGGTTGGGGTTATTTATGATTCTGGTATGATTCTCATTTTTATTTTTACAGGTTTGGACTAAGCAACAAATTTGAAGCGGAATTTCCTTCATCTTTAACTGGAAAGGTGAGTACTGGTGAATAAAAAATTGGAATTTAAAACTTTTGCTATTAAAAAAGCAAGAGTTCAAGGTGTAATCCATTCTAGGAGTAATAACTCATGCTGCTGTGGTACTAGGTAGTTTGTTTTTTCCTGTAGGTTGCACCCGAAGAATTTAAAGCCAGCATCAGTAGAGTTAACAGTTGTCTTAAGAAGAACCTTCCAGTTAATGTACGATGGCTACTTTGTGGATGCCTTTGCTGCTGCTGCACTTTAGGTTGTAGTATGTGGCCAGTTATCTGCCTCAGTAAAAGAGTAAGTTGAACTATTTTTTCATTTTTTGATGGTCAGAATTGTATTGGTTTTGTTCTCACCTTGTTTTTTGTTTCTTTTCAACTTTAAAAACTGTATGCTAGACCTTGCTTAGATGGGTTTGATTTCACACATCTTGGTCTCAGTTGTCTGTTGTACCTCTTAAAGCTACAACAGACACCAGTCAGAATGCTGAGCTTAGAACTCAGTGACTGGTAGTTTTGCTGTCTCTGCTAGAACCACATACTGTACAGCACGTACTGTTATTGAAATAATTCTCAACGTACTTTTTTAATAGCTTCTCCTCAGTACCCTGTTTGGCATCATCAGAATTGGGCAGTGACTGACAGTTTGTTGTGAGGAGCTTCTAATTAACACTGTGGCCTAAGTAGCCATGTGCTTTAAAAATATATATTTTTTAAGATAGTGATTTATTTTATCTTCCTTCCAAGATGTAGATGAATATATATCTTTTTCTTATATTAACAACTAGAAAGTGTCTTACTTAGAACAGAAGGTCCTTGCATGTGCCTGCTTTTTCACCTCCCTTCCCCCAGAGTACATAATTAGGCCACGCTCTCATCTCTTCTGTTTCCGCATACATAAAAATTCTTTGGGTAGTCCTATTTTGCTTCTTTGCAAGTTTTTGTGCTTTTCCATCATCTCCTTGCTATTGGTGCTGTTAGTCTCTCCATTTTGCGGCAAGGCTTGTGTTTGTTCTATTTTGTGTAATATCCCTTTATACTACAACTTGTTGTACAGTACATTGAACACCATTGTGCTTTTCTTTATCAGAGTCCTCCTTTTACACAGTTGGTAAGTCAAACTGTTCTAAAGTAGACAGTGATCATACGTTTCTGCAATATGGCCTTGAAACTTTATTTGCTCATCTTCTCAATATTTATCAAGCATTTGCAGTTCTGGGCTTCTGCACAAATGCCTGAGTGCTCAAGCAGGTGGCATTACTAAAACCAGAAGTTGGGCAAGCTGCTTTTGTAGTCTTAAGTAGTGGTGGTAGCATTAAACGCTGCAAAAGCAGTATGCCTGAAATCCCCATGTACTGGAAAGAAAAAAAAGGATGATCAGAGCAGAACAAAACCTGTACACATTTATTTTCTCCTCTAACTCTTTGTAGAGCTTAATGATTAGTCCCTCAGAGGGGTTACTTATGACTAGTTTTAATTGCATACAAAATAGCCTGCTGGTAATGTTGGAATCCAATTAAAAAAATACAGTTGTTGTCAACATGAATTATATCAAGCCCTTTGCTTTACATCTTCAAGCTCTCATGATTTAGTGGGTTTCCTGTAGGATAACTGTATAACCTGAACATCTACTGCCAGAAATGAGAATTTGTTGATTGCATCAACAGATAAGTTGGTGACCTAACTAGCCTGCAGAGAAGACTATGTTCTCCATTCCAGGCCTAGCTCTGTTCATTACAAAGAGAGGTTTGCATGGCTGATGTCAGTTTTTAAGTTATAAAGGAAAAAGCTTCTATTGCTCTTTAGTTTGATCTCTTTTCTCACATAACATGCTGTTGTAGCAGGATCTAACATGGTGGTACCAAGTGACATCATCTGCTTTTGGCAGGATGCAGCTAATGCTTCAAGCTCTCATTTTCTGACCTGATGGCTCTTAATCTAGTACTAAAAGTACTAATTATCAACATTCTGATTTTGTTAAACAATGTATTAAAAAAAAAGTCAAGGGCTTTCAGCATCTGGGGCTAGGAAGCAGAGTTTGGAGCTGAGGAAGGAGGTTCTGTGCAGGAAGCTAGCGAAGCAACAGAGAAGTGCTTCAGTTGAAGTTAGCCTGGAATAGGAGTTAAGGTAAGCTCTCTTCAAAAGGGAAATCTGGAAAAAAATACGTGGATCCTCTGTTCAGAAAAAAAAATGGTTTTAGGAACTTCACACATTTTCCAGCACTTAAGTTTGGGTGACCCATGCTGGACTTCAAGTTTGAGCCTTGGTGAAATTATGGGTAGGACTCAGCTGCCTAAACAAAATGTCTTGTATCACTGTGGATGGCCTGCAGCCTTTCTGATCACACCAAATACATGTGTTTAGGCAGTTTGTTTATTGCCCCAGAATGAAAATCCTGAAATTAATTAGATGTTGTGGCAACGTCATTTATTTGTAACAGCAATGCAACAAATAGATGTCTGCTTACAGGCTTGTCTGTTAGAGAACTCAGAACTCAGTGTCAGTTGGACATCTGAAGGGTATAATACAGAGAAGAATTAATTGACTTATTTTCTTAAAGATGAACTGAAAGGGACAAGAATGCTTTCCCAGATTCAAACTCTTAATACTGGACCTGGTTGGGAAAGACTTTTTTTTTCTCCTGGTTGAGCAGATAAGGAGGAAAGTTGTAGAATGTTTTCAAGGACATAACTGCAAAATCTAGTATAAGAAGCAGAGGAATTTGTAATGATTCTAGTCATGACTACTACTAATGGAAAAGCAGTGAAAAGTTACTGCTGCTTGTGTTGCTTGAATAGGATTCAACTTTGTACCTTAGTAGAACAAGATCAGGCAAGCAGATTTTAACCCTTTAAATTCCTTGTACATTGAATTACAGGTTTTGTACCCCCTAAGATATCAGTACTGACTTGTGTCCAAAATTTTGTAAGATTTTTCTTTTATACAGGACTTCCCATCAGTTTGTGTTGAAGTGCTGTGACAGGTGCAGGAGATGACACTATCTTTTTTCGACCAAAAGTGGAGAAAGTAAGACTGCTTGGTGTGAATACCTGAAACTGCACAGCAAATTGACAGCCTGCTTCATCTAGGTTCTAATCAGTGAACTGATCAGTAGATTCCAGCAAAACTGAAAACAGGCAATTTCATATTCTTCCCCTAAAAAACCTTTAAATCCATGGACTGTTCTTCTGATGTCACAATTCTGTTTATACACAGCAGACAAATGTATTTAGTACAAAGTAATGATATTTGAACTCTCGCACTGCTTGTCTCTGACTTTACTGTGTCTTGGAAGAAATTTCTTTTGCTTAAATTGATCTTCCATACTTTGACTTCTTCAGATCTCTGTTCACTGGCATGATTCCAGCCAGCCATAGGTGTAGTCACAGCAGCCACTATTCACTTCTTGAGAAAACTGGGGATCCAGGTTGATGTGTGCCCGTTTCTTCCCTTCTTTAAAGTATAGTGGATTCTTTCCTAGTGATACAGGGTAGGGGTACGTTCACATGTAGAACTGAAATTTGTGTAGAACTTGCAGAGCTTGTCTTAGCCACTCAAGATAAATATACCAGCTTTGTCTTGGCCCATCAGATGGCTTGCATTGCTGGCAATTCTTAACTGCAAATGGTTTTCTACCTAAGTAGAAGACTAACCCAGTTGTTTTGTTGAATTGCATACACAGTGAGGTAACAAATGGGAGTTTTTCTCAGGCTTAAGTTTTTATTAAGTGAAACGTCAGTTTCAACTTGCTTATTTTAATACAGGCGAGTAATTTTCACAGGATGACCAACTAAGAAATGTCTCTTTATAAGGCTGAATCAATCTGACATACTCTTAAATTTGTGTTATTCTTTTCAGGTCTTTTCTTCAGAGAAACACTTTTAAGATTCACATAGACAAAATGAATACTACAGTTTCAGTTTTTAATATCTGAATAATTATCTTAATTTTTCTCTGGTATGTTTACTACTTTCATTAACTCTTTAAATTCAAATGTAGGAATGCTATCACAAATGTAAATGACTTTTGAAAGTATACGCTTTCAATGATTGTCCATATAATGAGAATATGTTTATTGTGTGGTGAAAATTAAGTTACGAGTTTGTCTCCTTAAATCAGCAGGTACTTCAAAATATAAATTTATTAAATCACAAACAGTAAGCTTGACTGTAAATTATATCACTAATGCATTTCCATGCAACAAAAGCTTTCCCCTCGCTGTATTTTTCTTCTCATAGCTTTGTTCAATGCTAGTATTGGAAGTCTTTTTACGGTATTGTTTCTTCTTTTGCATTGAGGTATCTGAGAAAAAGCCTGGTACTTCTCACCAGTAGAATAAATGTTTAATTTGATTCAATATCTGACTGCCTCTTTCCTTTTATGTGGTCTTGATTGGATTTAGATGAGTAAAAGCTGCAAGGAAATTACAGGAAATACGGTCCCTCATTTGCAGATCTAGATTGTCAATGATCTTCAGCGGTTATACACAGATTGTACCATCCTTTCTGGGACAAGTTCCAGATTGTGCAAATGGACGTTAAGTCTTTAAGTTTTTGTTCCTTAAATAAAAAGAATGACATAGTGAATTATAATTCAAAAAGCACTACAGGCTGAGGTTCCCATTTGAAGCCACTATTTCAAATGAATTGACGCTCATTTTCAGTATTAACTAAGTGCTGTAGGTCCTGATGTGTAAATGGGATAAATAATTTCAGCAGAAACAGTAACAGTGAAAGCTATGATAGAATGCTAGCTTTTAAGAAATCTGGACATACTGCAATTCTACATGTAAATTGCATGTTTTGGAAGGTGCATAGGCAATCTCTTAAAATGAGTAGAAGGAGATATTTAAGGGTGATCTGAACTAATACTTTCAAGAGCTGCTTGTTTATTTGTGAATTCACACAAAGCTGATGAATACTGCTTAAACCCCATTATTAATTGTCATTTACATAGCAGTTTACATCTTCAAAGTGCTGTATAAACATAAGCTAATTACAACTTCCAAAGCATTGATTAAATTAAATATGCGGTGGAGGAGCTAGAATGAATTTGTGGCTGATAGTGATGTTAAAATGCATTAGCTCAGTTTATTGCAGCTATGAAAACATTTAACTGATTTCTAAAACTGAAGAAAAATTTTCTGCTCTGCCTTTCTGCCAGGGACTTGGCAGTAGAGATGCTGTAATATGATAATACTTTTCGAAACAGCTTCTTGGGACAATTACATAAAACTGAAGGAGCTTTTTTATTTTTATTTTTAATCCATGTTCTGAAAACTTACATTGTAATTTAATTCGGAAGAATTTCAAAAGTTTTTAAAATTTTATTTACCCTAACTTGAAAACATGCAAAATCTATTTTGGGTCTAATCAGCTTAGTAAAACTTCTTAGAGTCTGTATGTATCAAATATACATTCTTGACCATTGTCTTCAAATACATTCACAAGTTTTAAAAATCATCTCGTTTCTAGTATTGGTTCTGAAATGAAACTGGTAAAAAAAAAAAAAAATTAAAATTTGTTCTTCAGTATTATTCTAGTCAAAAGGGTCACTAAATCCTACTGTTACTGAACTTAAAGGAGCAAAGTGTTTGTAGAATATAATAAATGTAAAATCATCACTTGTATAGCTCCATATTTTTTTTCTGCCTCTGTTTTTCAGAGGTTTTATTTACCTCAGAGTACCCCATAAAGGCTTATCACATTTTCACATGCTTTCCTGGAGGGTGGAATAGTGAGTTAGTGGGTAACATGATGTGGGAGCAAATAGTTCTGCTATGTCTTTTAATTTGCAAACTTATCTAAAGGGTAGGGCAATAAGCTTGGCATGAAGAATACTTAAAAGTATATGTAAGTCACAAAATATTAGTCTGTTTCTTTATAGGTCAAATACAAATACGTAAATATTTCAAAAACAAATATTCTGAAACTAAATTTGTAATTTCCTGGATTCTTAATTATAGGTTTTATGTTAATTGTAAATGTAGCATGTATCTTTAGTTTCCATGGTGAATATTCTAAATGCTACTTAAAATTTAATAGAATTTGTAAATGAGAAATCTCTCAGCATTTTAATATTTATTGAAGTAATGCTTTCCATGCTACAGAGCCTCTTCTATTGTGATGGCTAAGGTATGTAGAGGGAGACACAAATCAGGTCGTATTTTGGTTTTAGTGTTGCTTTTTGTGTCCTCTTTGGCACGTCTCTGAACAAACAAATACGAACTGGCTGAAATTCATGTAGTGAAGGCAAACCATTCTTACCATGCTTTGTCAGATCTGGTTGTCAGGTTAGGAAGGGTCATTTGTAGGGTTCTGTCCTTAGCAACTTGTAGGTGATGCCAAATAGGGGAGCATATGCAAACACTCAAGGAAAGAATTAAACTCCAAAATTATCTGAAATTCATATGATGAACTAAGTAGGAAGCATTTCATGGGCTGTGGTACTGAAAATAAGAAACTAGTAATAGTCTGCTGTCAAGCATGAGGTAGTGACGTTTCTGTCCCTCTTCTGCTTTTCTTCAAAATCGCCTTGCACTGGATTATGTTCTCTTTTTCACTTTATTGAAGCAAACTAGGATAAAATGATGTTCTCTGCATAAATGGAGCACTTCTACTAACTCAAACACTGCATATAAAAACAGGTAACTTTTTATTCCAAACAAGAGTGAACTAAACTTGAGTTCAAGAGACAAGGCTGCTAAGGAAAGCGTTGGGAGGGTGAGGGAGGCAGTTCTAAAGAAGAAAAGACTTCAGGAGACTCTAAGTCTTCTACTGTACCAAATGGGTGTGGAAAGTTACTAGTTACTGTTCATATTGTTCCCCATAAAAGTAATTTTTGAAATTTGGAACAAATTTGCTGACACTTGGAACAGCAATGATGATAGTGATGGATTTTTTTTTAGAGTAGACAGATTTATTTTTTCCAATTTGGTTAATGAGCTATGGGATCAACATGCCAGGGATTCTTGTGGTTAGGTCCTAGACAGGCAGGACACTAGAAGCTATTCCTTTCAGAGGGGTCATCCTCTTCAGCATACATGCCAGTAAAGCGCTGGATTTTGCGGGGCCTTCTAAAGTTAGTTCGCTACCTTGTGCTGCCGTTCATGTAGCTTTTCTTCCATTCTTGGCTCCTGTCCTTAGATATTCCTAAGAGTAGGAATCAAATGCTTTCTATTAATAAATGAAACCTGTGATTGATCCTAGGAATTGAATCCCTATAATTTGTACTCTGAAGGTCCATGGCAAGTGTTGGTCCTGTGTTGTATGTATAACAATTCCTAGTCATTTTCAGAATGTTGCAGGCACTGTGGGTGGTTTGGAAGTTAGGAAAACTTTATAATAAAGATGTAAACTCTTTCCTGCCAGCTGGCTTCAAGTGAATGGGAATATTTCTGGGCACAGTTACTTTTTCTAATACAAACATAACCTGAGATTCTTTAGTTTTTCTACCTACACTGGCCTTGAACTATATTCCATAGCATTCTACTAGATACTTGGGAAATAAATGACTGCGATCCCAGCTAACATCTTCATAACTTTAAAGAAGGGGATGGAGGCAGAATTTTCATCTGCATTCAGTTTACAGCTTCCCACAGTAGACTATACCAAATGAGTTTCTTGGTAGACATACAATTCTTTTTTCTTTTCTCCTATGGTCTACTCAGTCTTCCATGTTCATTTTCTGTGGCCCTTTGTAAGAATGTTCTCCAGCAGGAGGTGAACACCTTTCATTGTCAGGCCCAGTTGTTCTCTTATGACAGATTTAGAGCTGGAATTTCATCCTAAAACAGAAGAGTTAAAAATCTTCTTTTATCAATTGAAGTTCAGGTTAACAACATTAGTTAAGATCTTGATGCTTGAGAGATCAAGTCAACATATAGCTGCCCATGAAAAGTTTTTTTTTTTTTTTTGCAACCCAGGCCATCTCAAGGGAAGTATGCTAACTTTGTCAGGGTCAAGACCATTTCCACTACAAGGCTTCTCCATGGCAGGGAGTGTCCAGAACAGCTGGCTATAGTTACCATCATTTTATGACAAGATAGCTAGCTATACTTGTTTGGTGACCTAACTAACTGTAGTTAGGACATAACTAAACTATCTGTTGGCCTTAGCATCTTGAGTCTTTTGGATTGTCTGTATTTGAGAGGAAATTTATAAAAGACTTTATTTTATAAAAGACTGCTAACTTTTAGGAGCTTTCCTTGACAATTTCCCTCTCTGCCATGTTTCTTCTGCAGACCAAATTGTGGATGCTAGTGGAGCTTTAGAAGCAGTTCATTGCACTGCTGTTGATGTGAGCTGACTTGGTAACTGCTCGTTCTGTGCCATGAATTTAGATAATGTTCAGTCAGTAACCATCAGTACGTTGTACCAAAAAATCCTTCAGTACATTACAAGAGCAATGGCACCAATGGACCGATGGTGCATTCTAATAACGAGATGTATGTTCTCTATCGATCTTCTGGATAATAGACAGATTCTATGCATGTTCTCCTTTCTCTACATCTTTCATGATTTAGTGCTTTCTTAAATGGTCTTAGAGTTTGGGAATCAGAGTCTCTGAGGAATATGTATTAGGTTTTTGGCCTAGGTTTTCAAAACCATTACATGTAATAATGTCAAATAACGCTGCTTGTCCTCTTTATATCAGCAGACAGTCACAGGATGGTTTGGGTTGGAATTAAAGACCACCTATTTCCAACCCCCTGGCCACAGTCAGGAATGCCTCCTACTAGACCACGTTGCCCAAAGCCCCATCCAACCTGGCCTTGAATGCTTCCAGGGATGGGGCATCCACAGCTTCTCCGGGCAACCTGTTCCAGCGCCTCACCACATTCATAGTGAAGAATTTCTACCCTATATCTAATCTAAATCTACCCTCTTTTAGCTTAAAAGTTATGATGTAATGAAAAGCACAAGATTTCTACAGTAATTTTCAGATACTCTTCAATCTGTGTAATATGGGTATCACTCACGTTCTTGCACAGATGCTGCAGTGGCTTCTGATAAGAGCACACTGAAGCTAGTCTTTAGTAAGATGTGTCCTAGCTACTGATAGGAAAGATGGTGCAAGATACGCCTATGTGGTCTAAGAGACCCCTTTTCAAACAACTGTATGTGCTGAAGCAGGTATTTCAGGATGTCAGGATCTGAAATCAGCTCACCTTTCATCTACATCCTCTTTGCCCTTCACAAATAGAGAATTCCCCGGTAGGACGGGAATCTTACCAATTTACAGTTCCTGAAGAGTTTGTGTGTGATATAGTCTCAGCACAGATAAGGATACCTGTAGTTCAGTTATGTATGTTTTGATTACAACATAGGCATTTTTGACATGCCACCAAAGTAAAACTTTAAATTGTTTAGACCTCTTTCACAGTGCACACAGTACAAACTCTACAGAAAGCATATTTTAGTTCTTGGAGCAACCTGCTGTGTAGCAGCGCTATCTTCAATATCAGGACCATTTTCATCTAAGCTGTGCCTAGAGTTATGTTTGTAGTTTTCCATCACAAATATGGTTCATTGATACTTGATATTGCATCAGTGTCAACGATATACCAACGCTTTTGATCCAAGTGCATTTTTTCAAACTCAATAAAAATTAAATCTCTGAAAGCATTTGATTGCAGGAGAGGTGATTTGAAGGATGTTCTCACTTGTTGAAAGTGAGAATACAGTTGTGTGACTTGGTTGTCTTCTAACCTTATAGTTCATTATTTGGAATGATAACTAAATTACTTGGGTATTAATTTTGTAGACCAGTATATCTTTGCTTGCAGAATGAACAGAGATTCCTGCTTCCATCATTTTTTCCTTTGAGCAAAAGGCAAGGGTGTAGTTGAGAGTTCTGACAGGATCCTCAGCTTTTCCTCAGCTGATCCTCAGCATGGGGTATAGTACAACTTTGGGTTGTATGACAATCAACAAAAAACTCCTTAAATTGATACACTTCATGCTCAAATTTCAAAATAAAAGGATATTTTTTCAAGATGTTATTCAAAATCATTAACACTTCATTGTGTTAAAGTTTTATAAAATAATTTGAAAACTTCCACGTATGGTTTATTGGACTAGTGTAGTACTATATTTGCATAATTTTGGAGGTTTTTCAGATGTGAGTCAAAGATCAAATGTACATGTTGTTCCCAGATAAGTACAAACAAAATCAATAGCGGTGAATTGTCTTATTACTGTTCATGTTGTTTCCCCACTTAAATAAGGCAAAGGAGGAACTCAAATTAGCACCATTTTGGGTGTCATGGAGGACCTTTTGTTTAATATTGTCCAGTCACTCACTGATTTACAGCAGGAGCTCAGGGAGCCTTGGCCCATTCACTAGTACTGTTCGGTGCAGCGTGCACATTCCAGGTCAGGCACTGCAGGAAGGGGCCTTGTGGCTGCACAACCTCCCAGTCCAGATCACAACTGCATCTGGAACTGCAACCTGATTTCTGTAGACACTGCAAAGACATAAGAGACATAAGAGAAAGATCTTTCAGTTGATAATACAGGTAACACTTTATTTGTTACTGCCTTATTTTTCCATTAAAAGCTCATAGTTAGTTTTCCTAGTGTGTTTCATCTTTAAGGGCAAAACTTCTTTTTAATTGGGAGCAACAGGAATTGGTAAACATGGATTATGAGTTGGGCTCTTTTGGTAGTCCAGTTTTTCAGAAAGAGGCTGTCATACATGAGCATCTCAAAAGAATCAGACATTTTAGAGAAATCTTTCATTTAAGATTGCATCTAGAAGAGGCCTATTTCACAAAATCATGTAGATACAACATTAAATACTATCTGCTTTTTTTACAGAATATGTGACAAAACATACTTTCTTATCATTGGTATGCTAGAAAGTATACTTGAATTGCAGTTTCAGCTTTGTTCAAAGATTGTTGTGAGATTTTTAAGAAAAAAAATGTAAAAGCTGGTTAGTATTAAATCTTCCTAATAAGCAAGTCTCTCTTCCACTTAATTTGTGCTTTTGTTGTGGCTAACAAATAATTTGCTGTATAGGTTTTTCTGTACACCATTGATAGAATATATAAGCTTGTCATCCTAGTGTGCTGGAAATGCTACACTCAGATCAAGTGTTCCTTTCTCGTTTTGTATATCCTCACCTGCTCCTCACTGTAAATCATTGAGATGTCAAGAGCAGTGATTAATTAAGCTGCACGTGCAAGTGCTTTTTTTCACCTGTCAAGTAGGAAGAAAACTTACTATAGTGAATTGTGGGGTGCTGTTTAATTCATTTCTTTTTATTCCAAACTCTGAGGTTCGCAGAAATATTTTACAGTCTAATTTTCATCAACTCTTCAGTTTATGGACGATATGGCCTTATTTTATGGCTGAATATCCCAAGTTATGCTACAGGAGGGGTTGGATGTAAGGCTTTGGGAATGCAAACAGTCGTGGTCGCAAGGCTGCCTGTGTTTTTATCTAATGCTAGTCAAATGACTTTAAACCGGCTTCTTGTTCAAATAGACCAATTAATACTGCATAACTACCTATCAATTTCTTATTTATGTGTATGTATTGTAATATATGTGTAATTTTATTGGAATTTGAAAAGCTTAGATGTTTTTCACACTCCTTTGGGCAAACAATGAAATTAAATTGTATAGTGATCTTAATCTATTATTAAAAGGTCCTGGAAAGGAAGATTACAAGGTAGATTCAGGTTTTGAATCGGTTTTGCCATTGGTTTAGCAGCGGGTGGGCAGGCAGATGCCTGCTCAGAGTAGAACCTATTGCCATTTTTCACCATTGATAGAGTAGCCTTTCAGAGTCAATGAGCTCTGTCAATGTGAGCTTGTCAAGGCTACAACTTCATAGACCTGAGAGGCGGTTTGAGAGGTCAGCCCTTTTCAGGTTTGCTGTGATGCAAATGAACTTTAATGCTTAAACAACTATTGGAATTTTTATGTCTGCTCCTTGTTCTTTTTTCTTCACAAAGTCATTGACGAGACATTCAGTGCTTTTTAAATTGGAAGTTGCATTGTGCTAAAGACCTAGTACAGATTTACGGAGGGCTGAAAGCAGTTAGATCATGTTCTTTTCATGGTGCGATTAGAATCAAATCGATTTCCCTACAGCCTTCAGCATTCAGATGGCAATTTTAACAAAGCTTGGGGGCTAGACAAGGGACAAAACGACTGAACTGAATGTTAATTACACTCTGCAGCCTTATTTTCTTTTGATTTGGAGCTGACTGGCAACTAAATTAACAAAAGTGTGACCATAACTGCTGCCCTATTTTCATTTAAAAGGAGAGCAGACTCTAAAAGGCTATCTTTACAAAGAAACAAGTGAGGTCTGCTGATTATTGTTAAAGGGCACTGTCTTTAAAAAACATAATAATAACAATAACCCTCAAAATACTCAATTCCGAATTGAAGTGATAAATTAGTCATTGGCACATCCACCTCGGGATAATTCCTTGACTTACACTTTTTAAAACACAGCGTAATAAAAATTCAGCATGCTGATTATTTATAGATAGCCATGATCTAATTTTTAATCATGTGACCGCAGTGCATGCTTAGATGCTACTGCAGTACTGCACCGGAGGCTAACTGGAGTTTTAAAAGCAAAATGTTGTATTTGATGGGAAAGGAATAATTTGTTGTCCAATTTTTATTTTGTTCAGATGTTCTTGTTCGCCGGGCCGGCATTTAGTTTGATTTGTTAAGGTTCATTTACAGTACTTTTATTTTGTAGTAATAACAGCAAGATGCTTTCTCATCCCTTCCCCTCACCCCTCTGTGCCTTGTAAGGAAGCTGCAGCTGCACAAAGTTGTATTTGATCCTTGTCATTGCTCCGTCCTTTTGCACCTGCAGCTCTGTTGGTCTCATCTTAACACCTGGCACCATGAATTATCCTCTATTTATTCATAGTCAGTAGCAAATCCCATTTAGAGCTAAGCAGTATATATTCTGGCAGTCAAATGACCATAAATGTCAGAATGTATTTCTCAAGTGTAAATATAACTGAATAACTATATTCAAAATGCTGTGAAACTTTACAGCCCAGAAAGTCCTTTAATGCCGGCGTGTGTAGCCTTAAAGCTGTGAAGGAACAGATTTCAGAATCCTCTATCTGAAGTGTCAAGCGTGGTAAAGACAGGCAGTAAAACTTGGCTTGAGGCTCCTAAATACAAGGTTTGCTCTTTATACAAATCCTAGATTTTGTAAGTTAAATTTGTGCAAGTTACCATAATTTTCTGCATTTGGTTATTTGCTCTCAAGAATCTGGATATAAATGTAACTTTTTTTTTTATTATTATTTTCTCAGAAAATAATAAAAATTATTATTTTCTCTATTATTTTCTCTTTGGTTATTTGTACTTGACGTAGGGCATTGCAAAATGCTGGTTGTAACATTTGTCGGTTCAAATACCAACATTGAAAGAAGCAGTGTATTGAGACCACTGGTACTAGGGAGCAGCATTCCTGCATTTATACTTAGATCACTTTAAAGTTTCTGTAATAGGTTTTGAACCTGTATCTGCTGTAAAAACATACATGGAAAAAGCTTTTGTTCCAAAATGGTTAGATTTTTCTACACTGTTTTGAAGATAGTTATTGGGGTGTCGTTAAAAGTTGCTTTCTGTGCTGGTTACTATTTAATACCAGGGAAGTTTTGATAGTACTACAGACCACCCTGTACTCAGTCACTGTCCTGTACCTCTCTCCTTTTTTCACAAAAGCAGCTGCAAAACAAAGTTTTTCTAAAACCACTCAAGAGTAAAATTCTTTCTCATTTGTCTTCCAGACACGAAGATCGATTGAGAAGTTATTAGAATGGGAAAACAATAGGTTATACCACAAGGTGAGTGCCGCAGGGAGCAGCTTCGTACTGTTGGAGTTTGAATTGCACAGTATGGAAACAGATGCTTTTGTTGAACAAAAAATATGAAAGGTGGACAAATGGGCTAGTCTGTGTGCTGCAATAAAATACAGCTCATTTTTCTTCTTTTTCTTTCCTCCTTGTCTAGCTGTGCTTGCATTGGAGACTAAGCAAAAGGAAATGTGAAACGAATAACATGATGGAATATGTAAGTTAAAGGGCTGTTTTGTGAGTTTCTCTATTAAATGATCATTTATTTTGCTTCTGATCTTATTCTTTTCATGATTATTAATCAGCAAAGGTGTCAGGAGCTTAATCGCCTGAGTGCAAGGATTTTCTACGGTTCACAGATGCATGGTTTCATGTGCAGGACTGATTTATAAAGTTATGAATGACTTGAAAACAAGGCTTCACTGTGTTCTAAAAAATAATAAATTAATTGCCAAGATAAAATAGCTCGAACATGTGCTGATGGAGTGTGAAATTTTAGATGCTGTATAAAGAATAACCACAACTTTGGTTACGCAGCAAGTCAGATATGGCTGTTTTATATGATGCTAATCAAGTCTAAAAGTATGGAAGAAGACCTTTCAACTAAGCTGTTGGAGCTTAAGAAACCTTTAGCCTTTTTATATTTTAACTGCCCCTTACCTCAACTGTCTTGAAAGTATCTTTATCTCAAATTGGTGTCACTAAAATATTTTTGTCACTCTAAAATTAAAACTCCAGTCTTTGGCTGAGACCCCATAAGCACTTCATAGAAACATCCAGTGAGAAGTTATACGCAGTTTAAAATGAATGATGTCCAGTGTGGGATTTGAGTTTGTTTAGCTGGCAACCTTCTTGCTCTTTTTTTTGGTGATGTTTATGTTTCCATTTTGAAAATCTCTTGGACGTAGACAGAGGGTGCTAAATAGGAGGAATTTCAGCTGCTACAGTGTAAGAAACATTAGAATTTGCAGAATTTTTGCAAACAGTCTTAGGAAGTAGGAGACACGAAGGGTTAAATTTGTTAAAATAAAGACTAATCTTTGAGAAATATCTGCTATATTAGTTCTAACTTATCTGTGATTTTTCATTGTATGAAAAGTTGTCTATTCTTTGAAACAACAAAGGTATCATGCATGTAAAATTGATTTAAAAACTGATTAAGTAGTAGGAAATTATATTAAAATGTTTTCCTTTTAGCCTTTCCTTTTTTTCTCCTGTTTCTGCATTAGATCTTAATTCTAGCCTGAAACATAAAAGATTTTTAAATGCCTTTTTATACAGAATAGCTCTATTCAGCTCACTGAATAAGTGGACACTTTGTATCACCTTTTCTACAAAACTTGTTAATTTAGATGTATGATAAGATACTACAAATAGCATAAATCAAACTTTGGAAAGTAGATTTCAACTTCACCTAAATGAAGATATTTTTATCTCATCGTGTTTTTCCTAAAGGAAAATTGTCACATCCAATGTTTTGCAGATTCAAAAAAAAACCAACAACAACAACAAAAAAAACATACAATGCTAGTTTTTAAATACTTTGGCTCATTCATTCTGTTAAATACAATTTAAAATTAATTGAACTATTTGCATTACTACTGTGTAAGCATGGACATGCAGCTTTACAGGATAAAGATCTAAGATTTTATTTTCAATTTGTGAAACATCTAATATGCAATCTCTGCATGTATTTAATGAGACTTTGTTTTAATAGACTCCCCTACACCATTTCCTCATTTTTCAGTCAACTAACTTGCTAGTCTCTTCAAAACTGCCCTTAATGTTGTAGTCATGATTTAATTTTAATTAATAAACTCTTAGCCTCAATTTTTTCAAAGTGCTTTCAATTAGGCCCCTGTATACAAAATATGGTTCTTTGTCAACCTGAGGCTCTACATCCAGCATCAGAGATGCTAAATTGTATATAAGGTGGCTTTACTCTCTTGGTAGAAACAGACTTCCAGCTTTTTCTTCTTGCTCCCTTTTTGAAACTTTGCCTGAATTTCGGAAGCACTGGTAGCTGCGAAGCATCAAGTGGTCAACTTGTGTCAGCGATCAATGGATTTTGAGCAGTTTGCATCCCTGCTGAACATCAAGCCACTTTTGAGTATCTCTTAAAAATAGACTTAGAGACGTGATCTCAGTTTTCATGATTTCAAAAGTGTCGGCCTCAAAAATAAAATGTTTTTTTCTGTTCTCATGTTCAGTATGCTATCACAGATAGAAGCATTTATTCTCTAAACAGCCACGTTGTGTTCTTCTTCAATCAAAAATGTTTAAAATTCTTTTTTAACTTTACAGAAACTCAAGCTCCCCTTACAAGTATATAAAAAAATCCTTAGTTACACTACCAGATGAAAGTATTATTTTCTTTATTTTTTAATTCTATTTATTAATATTTTTATTAATACACTCATGCTGCTGTTTTGGTTGTCTTATGAATGTCTCTCTAAAGAAAGAGAATATATGATGTGAAAATGTACATGTGAACACTTTCTTTAAGATTTCTATTTAAATATAAACCCAGGATAACTACTTGCATTCTTGAGTTTGTCTTTGCTAACAAGTCTATGTAGTTTTGCGAACATAGTTAAAACTTGAACTGGGACTTGAGGCATAATCATTTAGGAACATTAGTCAAGTTCATTGTTAACTGCTTGCAGATTTATTTGATATGTAGCATTTGCAGTAGTTGATACTCCTTCCATATGAGTTTTTGGAGTATAAGCTTGGTTTTTAAATTATTATTATTAAATTTTATTATTTATTATTTAAATAATAATAATTATTAAGCAGAATCAAATTTGAAGTAAGGGGAATTGCACATGTAATTGGAAATTAACTTTGCATGCATTTTGCTTTGCATTTTTTAAATTAATATCTTTATCTCTTTAATAATATTTTCCTAATTGTCTTTGTTAAAGAATACTTATGTAGTAGGTTCTTTCAGTTTGTATGGATGTGTTCAGTATTAGTAGGCAAATTGTCAATTCCATTTGATTCTTCATGAGTTTTGGCTTTCTGTCTGAAAAGAAGTCTAACATTTTTCTTCCGTGAGGAAAGTATTGTGATTGTCATTACAACTTGATGTACTTAAAAAAAAAAAAAAAAAAAAAAAAAAAAAAAAAGAAAAAAAAAAAGAAAAAAAAAAAAGAATTATCATTGTGACAAATAGGATTGCTGCCATCTCTTAAATAATACATATTTCTTTTCTTTTTATACAGGTCATCCTTATAGAATTTTTACCAAAGACACCGATTTTTCGACCAGATTAGCATATGATTTATTTATAGAGACTTACTCAAGTATGTTGTCTTTCCAATGGTGCCTTGCTTGGTGCTCTCCTGGTGGTGACGTAGCATTGGTTCTACAGACTCTTGTGGTGTTTCCATTCTTTTTTGTTTGTTTTTTGTTTGTTTTAATAACAGCATGTTCTAAGTGCATTTGGTCAAACTCTGCAAAGTCATTTCATGCAAATGTTACCTACTACTTAAGTTATTATTTTCCTACTTCTGTTTGTTAATGTATCCAGATTTTCAAAGAGTCTTTTATTTGTGCGCGCGTGTGTACATATATATACTACTATAAATACACAGCTGAAAATGTTCTACAAGTGAGCAGGTATTTTTTTTAACCCAAAATGACACAACTGATTGATTGTAAATTGTGTAAGTCCTTTTAATTATTAGTTTGTGCTGAAGTACCTTTTAAGATCTACCTAAACTTTTGTCAGCGACTAGTCAGTTGTAAATATTTTTATTTCTTTTTGGGTTATTGGGAAGCCTCTTCCAACAAAAGGAGATTAAGGGTTTTTTTTGTTTGTTTGTTTTTTGTTTTTTTAAATGTGCTTTCTGGAACCCAAATGCCATTGCATTGGTAGAAATCTCAGTGCTTTTCCTGAAGAAGTCCTGTCAGCTGGTTCTGAAGAAGTTCTAACTTAAATTTAAGGAAAAAAAAAAGGCAAAATAGAATTATTTTACTCAGACTAGAAAAATCACTGAGAGAATTGCATGCGTCTGATTAGTAGAACTCAAGATCTCAACAATATATTAGTATTGCAGTTGGTAATGTAGCTGTTTTAATTCAGACTAATGCCATGTATCAGCTCTATTCCTACTGTTTACCAGATACAATATATAGGGGTACAGAAGGACTTGTTTTACTAAAACTTATTGTTCAAGAGGACCTTTCAGGGTTGTTTCTTTTTTTTTTTTTTTTTTTTTAAAGCCACATAAGCAGAAGAAAGTTACTTAAATCTTGAACAGTCCAGTTCCAGATACAAATACAGGTGCCATGTACCAAAAGTAATCAAAGCAGAGTACACTGGACAACAGTGTAAATCTAAATGTATTAGGTAATTAGTTACTGCACCCTTCCTTCTGCTCATTCTATGCTTTTGGTTTACTAAGCTTACTTTCTGCACAAGTATTAAGACTTTTTTTTTTTTTAACTGGATATATGATGTATGCTTGGGTCAGGCCAGTTGTATGTTATTTCTTCTTCTTGTATCTTAATTGTACATATCTTCTCACACGGCTTTTTTTTTTTTAAATTGCTACTCAATCATATTTTAAAGTTTGCTTTATGTATCTAAAATTACTGTACATGAACACTTATGTAAGCTATGAATATCTTCCTTGTACAGTTGTGGTAGCAAGCAATAATGTGAATATATGAAAAACAGATATACTCTGCTTAATATTTGTATGAATGAAAAGTTGATACCACTACAAGAATAATTTTCTCTTTTTAATCTTTTAAACACAAGTTTTATTTCAAGGTAATATATTACAGGTACCTTGATGCTGTGAACTATTTTTCTATGTCTTCAAAATATTTATTCTCTGTAAAATATTCTCTAGTGAGTATTATATGTTTGATAGTGGGAGTGGTCTAGAAAGTTTTAAGTTTTCTTAAATCCATGCCCTCTGTATCTGCTCCCAAAAAACATCCTTTGCTCAGCTTTTGTCTGTGGATTCCTGCTGTTTACTTTGAAAATAGCTCAGCTATGCTTTTCAACAAGCCTACAAGCGTGTTTCTTTGACCTGACTGAATATGATTTTTAATTAACAAATAGCTGTCTTGTGCTGCCTTGGTCTACTGGAGCCCACAATGGTTTCTCTCCAAAGTAACTAGCTAGAAATTTTTTTAAATTGATTTCAGCCTCTTTAGTACAGCTCTGGATCTGCAGCACTCCTTTACCCAGTATTAGTTATAATTTCGGACCAATTTCAGCCTGTGAAGGAGGACAGAAGCCTAAAGTTGATGGCAGCTGAGGTTCTGGAGGTTGGAGGTGCAGGGGAGACATTGGAACTGAAGAGAAATAATAACTGGTGACCAGAAATATATATGGATCTCTCTGAGTCTCAGTTTTCAATAAAACAAATATTGAATATACTACACCTAGACTTTATTATCAAAATTCTCAGTTGGCTGTATAGATAGGTTTGTTTCATGGATGCAGTTTTTTACTGGTAGCTCTTTACTGCAGAGGGATAGGTTGGGTATGGCTTATGAGATGCTCATAGTAGCAATGAGTTCAGCATTAGCTAATTACCTTAATTTACTACCCAGTCTTCCCATACTACATTTGTGACTCTGTGACTACCTTGCCAGCAGCACCCAAACCTGTTTATTTTGAAGTTAACTTGAGTGTGATGTGTGCTGAAACCAATGCAATGAATAAAGTGTGGCTTAAAGATTTACAAAGATTTACAAAGAGCATCTCGTTAGCAAAACTTCTACATGAGTGTTAATGCTATATAAGAACTCTTCTACTATAGGTGTATCTATTATTACGTACTCGGTTCACAGGCATTTCTGTATTTTCACTATGACTTACTCTCTGAGAATTCTATTACAGGTGTCCAAAGTAGGGCCTTGAACAAATAAAAGCCTAAATCCCATAGTAAGGCAGACAGACAAGTTGCCACTTAAAGTATTTCTGATATTTTATTAAAACAATGTCTTTGGTTTAAAATATTACCTGGAGACCTGAGAAAGTGGATTTATATATGGATGAATTTTGCTCAGAAGTGCTCTTCTCCTGCTGAGGTAGTACACTTGTCTAGTAAGAATGAGTAAGAAACATTTTAACACAATTCCTGTCAATTCAGTACTTATAACGATAGAAATTGATCATAGCAAAAATTTAATAAAACATCTATTTATCTATTTAGTGCCTGCAGCAGTCAACAGGATTTATTCCTTTGATGTTGTTTCTAAAATATTTAAATCTTGTTATTTTGTGTGCCAGTAAGAAGATACTACTTTTCTTGTCCAGCTGGCAAAGGATGAAGTTGCAACAGTTTGAGCAGGCCAGAGGTTACAGTAGGACTTCCAAGACATAGACTGATCTTTGCTAAAGTAATTATTACATTAGTCTAATCTGTTCAGCTTCTAGTAATTTAGCAGTTCCTATAAATAATCTTATCTATTTCCAATTTCCTTGAATAGTGAGAGCCACTTGATATTAATCATTTCACAAATGATCATTGCTAATTATGTCACCTTTAGCCTGAAAAACTAATGGTAGAGGCATCAATGACTCCCTGTGAAAGCTAATAATTGTTTGTAGATATAGTGGCCTCCAACCGGTCAATAAAGATCTCTTTCTTCATGTAATATAATCAAGATAGATTATTCTCTTAGTGATAGCTAGAAATAAGTTGTAAAGGAGAAAGGTTTCCCTTCTGACCCTCTATGAAGAATTCTGTAGAGCTTATCCATTGTTAAATAGCTACGATGTGAAGTTTATATTGGGATTAGCGAATTTCACCAGAAATTAAAATGCTTGTAAAGATAGGTTATGTTTTGTAATAGCTCAGTAAGTCATTTTAATAAACTATGTATGTAAATCCAAAAATGTCTGTGGCAAATCCAAAACTTCCCATGATACTCAAAGCCAAGTAGAGTACATTGTAAAAAAAAAAAAAAAAAAAAAAAAAAATACAGTACTTAGACTTAAATTAAAGTCTGTAAATTAGTTTCTTAAATGATACTTACCTTTTTTGTAAGTCTCAAGACCATGGTGTTTAAAAGTTATATGCTTGCTTAAGTCAGTTTTTATTTTTCTAAAAGTCATTTTATCTTGCTCTGAAGGCTGTAGAGGAGAGCTTTAAAAGGCAATCTGTAAATCCTCAGAAGCCAGAATGCAAAGAAAAAGAACTTGTCTTTATTCCCCTTCTCCCAGCCTCTACCCCAAAGTCTTAATTTTAAATCAGCCCCCTTGTTTTGGGAGCCCCAGCTTGTTTTTTGAGCAGCTGGCAATAATGCAAATTGTCCACAAAAAAAAAAAAGCATTTGAATTCTGAACAATTTAAAGAGATCACTTCAGCTGAAGAGGCAAAAGACTTGTTAAGCAAAGAAAATCCCTGGTTCTTTTAAGTTCTCTAAGCGCTGCTGTTGAGTAATTAAAAGAAAGATCATGATGACCCTACATTAGGTCAAAATCCAGATGATTTTATGTAAAGGAAATGCTCAATTAGAGAGGTCTCGGAGCC
The DNA here is from genome assembly GCA_011076525.1 of Nettapus auritus. Taxonomy (NCBI): domain Eukaryota; kingdom Metazoa; phylum Chordata; class Aves; order Anseriformes; family Anatidae; genus Nettapus; species Nettapus auritus. The sequence continues at coordinate 69,342,377 of CM021768.1, forward strand.
CCGAATGTCTTGGATTCACAGTAGTGGCTTATTAAAGAAGGGTAAGAGGCACTGGCTAGTGTATCCATGACTAAAATAATGTGTTGCTCTTCAGCTACTTTGCTTACAAAAAGAAAGCATTTTAGGAATAAGATCTGCATTCATCACCACTAATTTGCTGTAATTTCTGTGCTGCTTCTCCCTAAAGCCACATTGCATTTCCATCACAAACAGCCAAGTGTAATGATGGTTATAATGCCTTTAATAGCCATATGGTAGGTAGAAATATTAACTTCTCAGGGACTAATAGGAAATATGAACATGGAGCTAATTAGCTGAATGCCTATCTGCATGAAGGCGTACTTTGCAAACAGCATCCTAGGAAACTTCTGATTGTAATATGCATGACCATTACGAATGTTATCAATATACAGCTATGAGAGCTCTCTTTACCCTGTATTATTAGGCTGCTGAATGTCTATGTTGGATAAAGATAAATTATGCTTTTTTTCCCCCCCCGATTTGGATAGAGTGATTATTTCTAACGGTGCTACCTTCTTCGTTCCTGTGTTTGTTCTTTGTATAAAGTCCTCTCTGCTGGTTGGACGAATCAGGATACTGGTAATCAGAAAACTATCATTCTTAGGGAAGTAGAAAAGTTTCAAGGGGAGAAATACTCAAGAAGCAAACACTTTCACTGCAGAAAATGTCCTGCATTTATTCTTCATTAGTTACAGATATCCATTCCGGTTATTCTGTTGGTAACACTGTTCTGCAGTTCATTATTTTTTTTAAGTGGACCTGATTGCACACTAATATTTCAGTCAGCATTATTAAATTAGAAGATATTTTTGCAAATTTTAAAAAGCGAGTCCTTGCATTAAACTGTTTCTTCACACTGTGCTGATGTATCTCTGCCACATGACATTTGGATAATACATCTATTAACTAAATGTTACTGTTTTTATGGTAGATGTCCTTTTAAAAAATCTTCTGGTTCATTTAGCTCATTAATATTTCATTAAGGCTTATTTTCTTGAAAAAGATTCATAAATGCTTGACTCTTGAGAATACAACAGCCTGTTAGGAAAGATTTAGTGGGGTGAAATGTAGAAATTAGGAGAAGCAACACCCAAAAGACAGAACTCAAGGATTAGGTTTGAAATTCTGAGTGCGGTGGAAAATGGTTTTGAAACATATGAAATGGTATTGAATAATGAAAGTTAAGTAAAGGCTAGCAATCCATTTTGGTAATTAAACTGTCTTCATTTCTATTGTATTTTACTATAACAAGTGTGTTATCCATTTATTTTGGTTATGCCCTAATTGATAGACTTCTGCTATTACGCAGATTTGGAGATAAGCATCCTTAACTCAGCATCTTTTGGTTTAAAATATCCAGACCAAAAAGGAATTGCTGATGAGAGCTGTGCAGTGAGTACAGACCGGTCTTTTCCTAGGCTGGAGCCCGTAATGCATGGCTAATTGTTTCCAAATAAAATTCTTGACTTCCTCAGACAGCTCCTGTCATATGAGAGTATATCTGAGGGCCAGGAGTAGGATCCAGTTAGGATAATTTAAGTTCAGGTAAGTAAAATAGACCTTTGTAGTTAGTTTTAACTTTCAGGAGAAGGGAACCATTGACAAATGCTCACTTTTGGAGGGCAGATAATAGATCTTATAATGTTTATTGAAGCACACTTTTTTTTCCTTGGTTATAACTTTATCATTAAAAGTTTTTTTTGCCTCATGTCGAAAATTAGACTTCATAATTAGCTGAAGATATGTTTTTTTCCATTACACTGTTTTAGGCTTTTGAATCCATTTTAAAAATCATGATTAGAAATTAAAAAAAAAAAAAAAAAAAAGTCAGATATTTTGATGCAGTATAAGTGATATTTTTAGTGGCTGTGTGTTTAAACTGATTCATTTTATCAACATAGCGTCTTGCTCTTCAACTCTGAACGTTTTTCTCTGTTCTGTGCTTGCAGCAGGCTTTCTAACTTATTAGGATGTGCAGTGTACATATTTGTTAGTATTGCCAATGAGCAGTTGGGTTCAGTGAGGTAACGAGGAACACGGAGTAGTTAGAGATTTGAAATGCGTAACTTGATTCTTGCTTCAGCACAAAACTGAATATGTCAGTGAGAATACAAAACTAATTCCAAACATAAAAAGGAACAATAAACAACAAAAACAGTGCCTAAATGTTGTGTGCTAAACCAACCCTGTGTAATTCATCTTGCTTTAAAAGTTTGCAGAGAACTGCGTAAGACTGTATGTGCTTAGGAAAAACGTGTTAAACATACAAAGCAGTAACAGCAAATAAGTCGCTTAAGGGATGTTATCTTTCAGGATGGCAAACTTTAAAAAATGAATGTTTTGTATCCATGCTAAAAATCCATTTTAAGCAGAAAATGCATAAGCAATAATTTAACATGGAACTGGATATTAAAAAAAAAAAAAAAAAAAAAAAAAGCTGCTATTTATTATAAACTTGATATTATAAACTTAATTATACCTACTGAGGATTCCTTCTAATAAAGAAGTTAGAAAGATAGGGTTGCTGCGATTTCCACTATTGTAACATTCCTCTTCAAACATTTTAAGTCCGGGTGAGAGTCTGAAAGCTTAGAGGCCAGTACTGTGTTCACAGGGCTTTGGAGAGAGAAGATAGAAAGAAAAGGACTTTTTTTTTTTTTTTTTTTTTTTTTTTTAGGCTGCTCAGTTGTAAATACGCATATTTAAGACTATTTAACCATGTCTGCTAAATTACTGAAGTTAATCTATTGTTGAATTATAGAATATTATTTAATACATCAACATTGTTTTTCCTGACCTGACCCAGAATTGGAATGGACTCCAATATAATTTTTAAAGCGTTTCTTAAGTTGTACGTATTACAAACTAATAAAATATTTGTTAACCTGTCCATTAAGCCTTACTGTTTTTCACCTCTGCAGTATTTGGGGGGGAAATACCCCAGATGGGGGATGAAAAACCCCAGAAACTTCTGCCTTGTAATACAGTTCTCTTCTAATTACTTATCTTCTAATTTCCAGTCAATGTTTGTCTGATTTAAAATTAAAAAAAAAAAAAAATGGGGGGGGGGGGGCGGGGGGTTGGGGGTAATTTAAGTGACTACCGGACTAGAGTTACTAGACTTAGAGGATTGACTACCTTAAGTGTTTCAAACTAGCTTTCTGTTAAGTCTGCATTTGGAGTTCTTTAATCTTTTCAAGCTACTAATGCCAGTAGGATTTATTATATATATTAGTGTTATGGTTGGGTATTGATGTTGAATTTGTTTGTACACATTTTTTTTAATATACTAGTACTCTCAATATAATATATACTAACCAACTTGTTAAGGTAGATGCCATTTGTTCCCAGAGGAATCATTCCCATCCATGTATTCAGGTATTTGTATGACTGTCAGATGCGAACCACGAGTTAACCTGAACCTTCTGAACAAAACTCGTCCTGCGCTCTCTGGGGCTCCAAAAACCTCATTGATTTTAACGAGCCAGCTTCTTTTTCCTGTACGTGGAAGATTTTACAGCTTTTTGGCTACTCAGGCATAGAAATCTTTTACAGAGTGCCTGTGTGTGACACCTGTGTGTGTCTGCATGTATGTATTTTGTGCATGCACACATGCAAGACGTGCGTGTGCGCAGGGAGGGGTGCTGCTCCTCGGGGCTGTGAAGCATTCCGGCTGTTGTAATTTGGGTTTGCAAAGCGGTATGATACAATGTTGCTGAGCAGAAAAGCGCACGATAGATTTAATGTAGCCAATTGTGTACTTTTGAAAAAAAGAGTAACTGTTCAGTGTGAGTTAATTTTGGATTTTTTCAGCATCTCTCTTTTAGGCTTTGTGCTGCATTCTTCTAGACAAATGCGTATTCCATGTGGGCCACTGTTCTGCTAAATGCTCTCAGTTCTCCTTTTGCAATCAAGATTATGTTGCTAAGGAGATTTTGCTTTTATTGGTGCCATTGATTTGTGTTAATACGTTTTGAATACCTCTCGGTATTCTTCCGTAGACAAGGCCAAAAGAAAAACTTCCCTGAGTTTCCCGATTTACATTACAAATGGAGCGGTGGTGTAATGAAGCCGATATAAAGTGGGCAGTTGAAAGGGAACTAAAGAAGGGCACTCAAGTGAGAAATGAAGAAATGTGCCGAGAGCGGTCTGCGGGCCGCCTTCGGCCCAGCTGCAGGAGCTGGCTCAGGCCGGCGGCCGGGGCCGCGGGGAGAGCCTGCGCCTCCGTCCTGCAGACCACCCACTCGCTGCGGATGGCTCCCCGGATTACCCTGACGCTTCCGACCACGATGGGGCTGCCGGTGGCCACAAAGCCCAAGCCCCCCAGCCCTGGCTTGCTGATGGGGCCTCAACCTGTCAGTGGGGCCCTGGCCTGCTGGAGATGCAGCAGGCCTCATCTCCTGCTCCGCACAGAGCAGCCACCTTCGATGAAAATGTGTGGTGGGGAAGGGGCTGGGGTTTAATGTAAAAAGTGAATTGGAAAGAAAGCAAAGCTATTTCCCCTTTCCCAAAGACAAGTTTCCCTCGGCTTTATAGATGGCTTCCTGGAAGACCAGCCCCAGTAGGACACCAGGCCTCCCACCCTTGTGTGCATGGACAAGGGCCTCCCACAGCTGTTCTCGCTCTTCCATGTTGTGGACAAGCTCATGAAGGATTCTCAGACCTGGTACTCCTACATGGGGAGACTGGAGAAGATTCATACCCAAAAGCCAAAGAGCATTCTCATCCTGCAGGGTTTGCCATCACAGATATCATCAATGCCTGCTCCTTACCAAATGCCAAGGTGGCTCAGAGGTGCCTGGGTCAGGTGAAGGGGCCTTGGCTGGGTGATGTCTGTGCTTGCCAACTGGACGGTGGTTGCACTGCAGGCATTCAGAGGTGAGGGCTCCTACTGCACATCACCCTACAGTCACAGGGGAGCACTGGGAGCCCCATCCCTTGTGCCCATGGATGAGCTGGGAAAGTAGTTTTAGGCAACTCTGTGAGGTTTTGCTTTTCCCCTGGTGAAGGGAGGAGACCCAAAGTCTGAAGATGGCTTACATTGAAATAGAAAGGGTTGCTCCATCTTTTGCATCAGGACTACTTTATGCTCTACATTGCTTACTGGAAAAACGTCCCTTTGCATTTATAGGGGCTTGGCTTGCTTTGATTTTTGACGTTGCTCCACAGAGCTTATCACTGTCAGAGTCTTGATATTATGTGTAGTATGAACTTGCCCCTGTACATTCACAGTCCCTGCAGCAGCAAACTAGTGCTTGTGAGATGAGCCTTTAGGGCTGCTGAATCCATCCTAGGGTGGTGGCAGAAAAGCTCAGCCTCAATCCCTGTCTATGGCCTTTTGAGGAGTCCAGGTATTTAGCGACTTACTCATGCTTGTTTGCTTTTGAAGATCTGGATCTTGGATAGTTAATGAAATGAATGAGTGACATCAGGAGAGCTATTCTATCCAAGTTCAGTGAGTATTATTTTAACAATGCATCTTGCAATTTTGTGCTGTTCTATGTTAGTGTCACAGTTCTAAGTGAAATCCTTTGTAGCATTTCAAGAGCCTGTACCCAAACACATTGTCTTTCATATCCTTTTTCTTCATACCTTTTCCAACACAGTCTATGTAAAGGGCTGTTTTTTATATGAGATAATTAGTTTTGAGGTTAATGAGGATAGGTCCCAGCATTCCTACTGTATTGTATGCCATTGAGTATACAGTAGAAATAAATTAAGAGAGACAATGTTTTAAAATCCTCTTTCATTTAGGCATTTTGTTTAGCATTCAGAACACAGCCACATTACATGATTAGCTGATTTTAATGAGTGTCCTCTAATCAGTTAAATGAGAGTGTGTGGAAAACCTAAAAAGATTACTTTATATTTGCAGAGACAGTCTGTTTACATTGTTATACCTCAGCTAAGAGGATACTTGGCATGTATGATGCATCTAAGAGAAAAATGTAGAAGGCCAAAGAAACCTTGAAGACAATTGGATCCAGCCCATTCTCCCTCTCCCCACAATGCAAGCTCTGATGACTTAGTATTTTAATTAATGTCAACCCTTACCATCAGTGCTCATGGGAACAATCATTAAACCAACACAAAAACATTTTAAATGGCTGGCAACCTACCAGATACTGAGCTAAGCATTCCCATGGTAGAGTGGACGGTTTCATAGCCAATTCTGCAGTGGATTAAATACGTTCTTTAATAGTACTGGCTAGAAAGCCTATTATTTTCATACTAAACAATGCAATACAGTTTCTTAAGTTCTTCTATTTTAAAATGTTTTTATATTTACTTCCCAACACTAGTATCAATGTTATTTACATGGATGTGGTTGAATTTTACTCTTTGTTGCCACTAAAACTTGTTTTTCTTTTTCTTCCTTCCCTCCTGTTTTGGTTTTGTTGCTGCTAAACTAAAACCACGTTTTTTTTTCTCTCAGATAATTCACGTGATGGGACACGGCCTAAACCAACAATCAATTTCCTATGCAACTCTAAAAATCGCTGGCTGAGTGAATTTTAAAACAGGACGATGGCTTTTTGTACTTTTAGTTTTGCATTATGTTACTTTTGCATGGTATGAACTCGAGCACACCTCTGCCTGTCCAGCAGTTACTCTGCAGTCCTCACCACTGCAATATTTGCTTGCCAAGTATACTGAGCAGTCTGATCTTTCTCATTCCTCGAAGGCCTTTCCCCCCCTCCCATCTTCTGTGTTTGCTGTTTGCTCAAATTGTTTAAACATGGAGCTCAATGACAGGCTATTAGTGCTGACTAGAGCCACACATAATGTGGCCACATGTTGTGTAAGCTTCACAACTTGTCTGCTAATTTGCCTCAGGCCTGACCTGAAATACCCTTGCTATTCTGGTTCTTAGCCCTTCCTGAGCAGAGGCAGACACTCCTGCTGGCTTGCATGACACATTGGGGAGCTCTCTGAATGGGGTCCACATCCCCAAAGGTGATGCCACAGCAGTCGTGGATCTCCCCATGAAGGGGAAGAGGACAGAGGCAACCATGTGGTAAGGAGTAGAACTTGTACCCCTCTTCTAGTGCTCCCCACGGGGTGGGAAAGCCCACCGCCATGGTGCAGGCTCTGGCATATCTTCTCCATAGAAAGGCTATGACCTGCAAGGAAGGGAGAGCACAGGGGAAGGCCAGGTGGGCAAGTGGAGAGGAGACCGTTCTCCATTTCATTCCTTTCATCATGATATCTGATGACACAGGAAGGAAGGAGATTTGGGTTGTTCTCAGAGGGCAGAAAAAGGGCAGCCCGTTTAGGACAGGGATAATGAAACATTTGTGAAGAGCTGTGGCTTGGAGAATTTACTCAGCAGAAGAAACACTTGTTGGACAATAAATAAAGGAGCCTGGAAGAATCTAAGAGGTGGAAAGTCAAAAGATCAATGCAGATGCACTGGTATCCAAAAAGAAGATCAGTTAGAGAGATCAGGTGATGAGGTAGTTTAATTAATGGTACATAGTAGATTGAGATGTAGGATTGATGGGTTGATATGGCTCATCGGAGTGGAAATAAATGGAAGAAACCTAAAAAGGCCTTGGAAGCCCCAGCAACAGTGTATAAGCAATGGTAAGATAGACTAAAGTCAAGAGCAGACTAGAAAGGGGGAATAAGAAAGTTTTGGGAGGGTGGAATTTAGGAGAACGTGAAAATAAAAGTTTAATGAAAATCAGTGGATTATGAGCAAGGGAAGACAAACTGCATATGAAAAAGAGAATTTTGAAAGAGGAAATTACAAAAGTAAGGAAAGAAGAAATTTAGAAGTGAAATGGGGAGAGTTAGGTGAATTAAAAACACAGAAAAAAAGTGAGGTGGCTACAGAAAAGGGCAAAAAAAGTGCAAGAGTATACACATGATACACAGTTTGCATCCAGTCTCTTTAGGAATATCTTTAAATCTTGTAAAATGTGAACAGCTTTGGAAACAGAAAATTCCATGATTACCGTCTCCATTTCAGTGTGTCCACCTTCATCCTACAGGATGAAAAATTGCTGTTCCCAATTAACGAATTAATGAATGTACTTCACACATGCCTACATGCCTTGGGGGGGGCCTCCCCCCCTTTTAGCTTCAGCTATTCAGCATCCCATCCATCTCAGAGATCAAGATCCAGAACACACTCTTCTGCTGTGTCTTCAGATCCTTCTCAAGCTTTTCCTAGTTCACTACCTGAATTCCCTGACATGGGGAGACAGAGTAGCAGAATGAAGGAGAGGAGGCATTTTACCCGCCCTAAACTGCTGCAAACAACTTTCCCCATTAAAGTGTGATTTTCCTGGAGGATGAAGGGCTGTTTTCAAAAGCACTGTAAGGATCTAAGCACTTTTGAAATTTTTTTCCCCTTCAGTTCAGTTTATGACCCATATTACAAACAGGCTGTAAAACCTTCAGTTGCTACAATGTCCAGAAAGTCTCTGGCAAAGTCATCATCTGTTTTGCGAAGGTGAAGTCTGCTGTAGACAGATGAATAGTTTCTTTAGCCGAGGCATATAATTAGACCAACAGAATTTTCATGCAAATTCCTCCCTTAGGAATAATGAACAAATATACAGAATTTAGCATGCCATGCCAGACCACTGGCTAAGGACAGATGTTCAAAGGATTTTAAAAAATTGAGGGCAGGCAGCTATAAAGTTGATGCAACCAAGATTATTTCAAAGATCTTGCCTCTTCTTACACTTCAAGTATGAAGCATCTGGTGCTCTCATTTACATAGCAAATAGGTGTTCTTATTTATACAGTAAAGCTGAAAAGTTCAAATTAGGATAGCAAGCTTATTTATCTATGTGCTGTACTTGTCTTAGAGATAGGCCTTGTTTAAAAGAAAGTGCAAGCAGTTACACAAGAGAGGCAAAAAGAAAACCTGACTACAAGCAAAATATCCTGTAAGTTCCTTAGAAATAAGGAGGCTTCTTCAAAATGTCCCCCTACTCATTTCAAGCGTGCCAAAGCTAGCCCTGCCTGTCACAGCTAATGCATACCAAGCATCCTCTGTCACCCTCACCCCTCACAGCAAGGATTTAGTTTGGTGTGTGTGTTAATCAACAGGATCTGTAGGATCTGTTTTTTTTTTGTTTGTTTTTTTTTTCCTCCCCCTTCTGAGAAGCAATTATCTTTCTCAGGTCCAGTATGAATAAAATGAGAGAGGAAAAAACAGCATAGCTGACACAAAAACCTCAGGACAATTTGGTTTTCTTCCCAAAATGCAAGGCATCCCAGCCCTGGGAAGTTTTGCTTCTTTCTAGCAGCGTATAGATGTCTTGTTTTTCCCCATTCAGGTTAGTTGAATGTTAAAACTGATTTTCAAAGATCCTTTTTCTTTCTCCCTAGTCAGCAGAGAACTGACTCAGCATCCCAACAACAATGCATTTAGAGCAGGCATTAGTTTTGAAGATGTTGATTCAACTCTGTGAGAGACCATGGCAACAAAGATAGGATGAAGACCTTTGAAGAAACCTTTGAATACTGTTTGGAAGAAGGAGAATGGATAGGAAAACAGAGGGAAAGAGAGATGGATTCAGTTGCTTCTTAGTGATGCTACCATTTAAGGGGCAGTACTAATTCCTATAATAGATTTCACTCCTGGGCAAAGAATGCTACTCAAATGAGTGCCACTTCCCATTGAGATAATGTCTAGGGCTACAGCGAGTTTTTTTTTTTTTTTTTTTTTTTTTTTTTTTTTTCCCTGTGTTTGTTTTGACAAGTAGATTCTTTTGCTTTATCTCTCTTAAACAAGAAAAGTTTTAAGGCTTAAAGATTTGAGCCCTCTGAGAAATCAAAACTTCAGTCTTTGAGATCACGCTAAGTATATTTACTCAAGATTTATGACAAATCCCACAGAAGGAAAGAGAATGCTTAATTCAATTCAAATAGGCTGGAACTTACCATCTAAATAAGGACTAATCTACTGCCTGCCTGTGCTTCTCTAGGAAGGGACACCACCGCTCTCGGTATAAAACAAAAGAGGACTTTAGGGAAATAGAAAGTCTGAAAATCCTCGTGGTCTATTCACGGGTTGTCTCCTTTTAACTGATGTTTCAAAAGTTATGCCCGCTCATGACAAATGCAGTTTTCAGGTCTTGCAAGTATCATTCTTTTTATGATTTTCAGTCTGTGCTAAGAAAATCCTATAATACTTTGTCTTGCTCTAGCTATAAACATGGAAGAATTTTGATCAAAGGAGACTATTTTAACAGCTGTCTTTCAAGGCAACATGTGCAGCTCTCTTGGCAGCTTCAGCTATTACATTTTGAAGAAAACAGAAGTCTTTGCATGTCTAAGGTGTCAAAAATATTGATTATATTGCCTTTCCTTAGTGCTTTCTGGGATCTCAAAGCCATGGTCAGGCAATAAAAAAGCCCTGCAGTAGGAACCCTTATTTTAGTTCAAAGTGATAAGAATGATTCCCCCCATTTTTTTTTTAATTTTTAATTTTTTTAATTTTATTTTAGCATTCGTAATCTGCCTTCTCCAGCTATTTGTCAACAGAAGTAGAATTTTATTTTCTTGGTTAAGCATGGTCTGGGATTAGTTACGGGAGAAAAGGGGGGCCTGTTGCTCATTTTGCCAAAGCAGGGAAGAGGGACTCCCCTCCCATTACCTTTTCACAGCCAGGGAAATGAACACTTCCATTATGCTGGACAATGAGGAGCAGAAGTAGCAGGTGGTGACTGCTACTAATCAGGAAGTTAAGTAATAGCAGTACTTGAGCACTTTCTAAAGGATTACTGTTTACGGGAAGATTTGTCCTCTATCTAGGCACCACTGGAAAGAAAACAGTGAGAAAGATGAAAGGTGCCTATTAGTTACAGATTTTCCATCCCCACCCCAGCTCCACCCCCCCCCCCCATACACACCCCCACGCTGCCCACCGCCCTCCCTCCCCTGCCCCAAAGTGTTCAAATTACTCTAGCAGACATCCCATAAACCCATAAGAATAGGTTCTCCACTTAATCCAGCCCATGCTCCTTCTTCCCCACATAGAAGAAGGCCAGCCTTTACTTTTGCACACTGGCTGGTGCCCGTGCGATCTGTTGCTTGGCTGACCAGAAAGAAAAAATTGGCACACTTTTTACACTACCTGTAACCACACTTTTTGTCATTGAAGGAACAGAAAGCTATTACTGCCATTTTTAGTCCAGAATTTACATGGTATCTGACAGATACTCCATAAAGAGGCTTAGATTTGCTGAAGAGATTCAACCATATGTCCCAAACCCATCTCTGCAAGGTGCCACTAGCTAGTATTTCATGTACCTTCTTGAATTTATCCACAGGTCACAGCTACCTCAAGAGTCTTTTGTGAGTTCTTTGGGGGGGGGGGGGGGG